>CM067316.1:2127500-2466964 GCA_034231615.1 Meghimatium bilineatum
TGGTTAGTAATTGGACTCCTGCGTTTGAAGACACCGATTACAGTCCCAGCGACGTGTCAAGTAGTTCAGACAGGTATTTTTTAATCTAGTCAAATAAATCCCACAGCTAGCTTTCTTAATGAAACATTACTGAAACTGTCTTACTGAAACTGTCTTACTGACGGCACGTTTCTTACTGAAACTGTCTTACTGAAGGCACGTTTCTTACTGAAACTTTCTTACTGACGGCACGTTTCTTACTGAAACTTTCTTACTGAAACTGTCTTACTGACGGCACGTTTCTTACTGAAACTTTCTTACTGACGGTACGTTTCTTACTGAAACTTTCTCACTGATGGCACGTTTCTTACTGAAACTTTCTTACTGAAACTTTCTTACTGAAACTTTCTTACTGACGGCACGTTTCTTACTGACACTTTCTTACTGAAACTTTCTTACTGACGGAACGTTTCTTACTGAAACTTTCTTACTGAAACTTTCTTACTGAAACTTTCTTACTGACGGCACGTTTCTTACTGAAACTTTCTTACTGAAACTTTCTTACTGACGGCATTAATATCTGACTGTTGATGACGACATTGCTTATTACTGTTAAAGACAAGATAAAAGTAGCATATAAACACTGCAGGTGAAACCATGGATGAGTAAAACAAAGTAAACTATCTCTATACATATTAACTAGTGATAATAAATATTGATGATAAATATAGATGATAATTATAGATGATAAATATAGATGATAATTATAGATGATAATTATAGAACGTTATAGACTATTGGTGTGCATTAAGACTATTTCTCACAGCTATATATTTCTCACAGCTATATATTTCTCACAGCTATATATTTCTCACAGCTATATATTTCTCACAGCTATATATTTCTCACAGTTATATATTTCTCACAGCTATATATTTATCACAGCTTTATATTTCCCACAGCTATATATTTCTCACAGCTATATATCTCTCACAGCTATATATTTCTCACAGCTATATATTTCTTACAGCTAAACATTTCTCACAGCTTTATATTTCTCAAAGCTTTATAATTCTCACAGCTATATATTTTTCACAGCTATATATTTCTCACAGCTTTATATTTCTCACAGCTGTATATTTCTGGCAGCTATATATTTCTCACAGCTATATCTTTCTGACAGCTGTATATGCCTTAGAAAGTAAGATTACATCATGTGAGATGTTTGAGAAAGTAAGATTAGATGTTTGAGAAAGTAAGATTAGAGCATGTGAGATGTTTGAGAAAGTAAGATTAGATGTTTGAGAAAGTAAGATTAGAGCATGTGAGATGTTTGAGAAAGTAAGATTAGATGTTTGAGAAAGTAAGATTAGAGCATGTGAGATATTGGAGAAAGTAAGATTAGAGCATGTGAGATGTTTGAGAAAGTAAGATTAGAGCATGCTGTAATGCTGTAATCTCATCTCAAATGTTGTAATCTTACTTTCTCAGACATCTCATCTCACATGATGTAATCTTCGTTTCCTGTGAAAATAATTACAACACAATACAAGCAGTATCTAGACTTATCTCTAATTATCAAAATTTAACAATTCAGGAACTAGTATCTGCTTGCTAGGTCTGTCTCATCATATGGCTTCGGCTGAACTGGAATATTTATATATTCTTGACCTTCATGATGACCAGATTTTTCCCAGATATTGACCATTTACATGTGAAAAAAATGTATGTTTTATTTTACTTGATGCAGTACTCCTCCAAAAGTGCAACTAAGAAGCAGCAATTTCTTCGATGTCATGCCTATTACTCTCACAGATTTACCCAGAGCAGACATCACCAGTTACATTAAACAGGTCAGAGTTCGTTTCTTATCTTTAACTAAAAGGTTTACCTGTTTTCATCAACATAATTAGTTAATTAGTTGTCAGATAATCATCTTGGTTGCACTCCGGACACATCTACAGGTCATCTGACCTCATGTTCAGTATCTCCTTCAGCATGTGGGTAACTGGCTGTTAATCAATCAAGCAGGTGTCATGACGAATGGCGTAGGCGATCATGTTTCTCCACGACTCTCTGTCTCTTGTGTTGTCAATAAGCTCAGTTGGTGAGCTTCTACCGGGCCATAATACTAGCCAATCCAGCAACTTTTCTCTTTGTCGTCCCATGTTGCTTCTCCACGTGATCTTTCCAGTGGCTATTAAGTGTTAAAACTGTGTTCTTCTCAGTACATGCCCAAGAAACCTTGACTGTCTGCCCCTTATGTTTGATATGATTGATCTTTTTTACGCCAGCATCAATGAAAACATCTGCTTTAATTTTCTTATCTGTCCATGGAATTTTCATCATTCTCCTCAAAAACCACATTTCTGTAGCCTCCAGTTCGTATTTAATTTTTTTTTAAATTTATAGTCCTTGCTTCACATCCACATAACTGACTGTACCTGGTATATGTCGCCCTTGCTTGACATCCACATAACTGACTGTACCTGGTATATGTCGTCCTTGCTTCACATCCACATAACTGACTGTACCTGGTATATGTCGCCCTTGCTTCACATCCACATAACTGACTGTACCTGGTATATGTCGTCCTTGCTTCACATCCACATAACTGACTGTACCTGGTATATGTCGTCCTTGCTTCACATCCACATAACTGACTGTACCTGGTATATGTCGTCCTTGCTTCACATCCACATAACTGGCTGTACCTGTTATATGTCGTTCTTGCTTCACATCCACATAACTGACTGTACCTGGTATATGTCGACCTTGCTTCACATCCACATAACTGACTGTACCTGGTATATGTCGTCCTTGCTTCACATCCACATAACTGACTGTACCTGGTATATGTCGTCCTTGCTTCACATCCACATAACTGACTGTACCTGGTATATGTCGGTTGACAATTCTCCAGTGGATCTGTCTATACTGCTTATTTCATACAACAAAACGTTTCACTCCTTGATCCTGCATTCTAGTCAAATATACGGAATAATAAATACATCTATTTCTCCCAACAGGCCCAATTTCTTGATTGCATTCAAAAGAGCAGCATATTATAACTGGAGAGGAGACGGACGCCACAAGCTAAACTTTTCGCTAACTAAAAAATTGCAATGGAGAATCACACACACAGAAGAAATAACCAAATTCAATAGACAACACCAAGATCTGGACAGTAGAAGATTCTTCCTCACTCCTCCAGATTGTTGAAGATAGAAATTGTTGGATGACTGTTTGTGAATGTATCCAGTTTGATACACTTAAGACCGTGTTCGGGTTAGCGATTTGTAGATATAGAGATTGAGCGGACCATTTAACTATGACCTAGTCACTAGTTAATCACACTATAATCACACTATAATCACATTAGTGACCTATTGGCCACGCTGGCAAGTCTGTCTAGTATTTCGTATCTCTTAACACTAACTTGTCTAAGTGCAAAAACGAAGGAACCTCTCTACGGAACAGATTTCATCAATGACTCCAACTCTGGCGGCAGAGATAGCCCGACTGAATCTTTCAATGACTCCAACCTCTGGCGGCAGAGATAGCCCGACTGAATCTTTCACATATAATCATAAAAACAGTAAGAAAACAGAGTCTCATCATCATCATCATCATCATGTGACATATTCTTTCCACAACGAAATCTTCTTCATGGACCATCTGAACTCCTCTCGACTGTGGGCAAGTTGAGATGCCTCCTCCAGTGACATGTTTAAACAGTCAAATATATTGTTTGTCCATCGTCGTCATGGGCGGTCTCTTTGTCTGCTGCAGTTTACTCTGCCTTCTGCTATTAGTCTTTCCATGCTGTTATGTCTCCCTAGATGACCACAAATGTTCAGCTTCCTTGTTATGATGTTATTGAGGATCCAGTCCTCTTCGACGTTTAATGATTGTAATACTCGCGTTCACAATATCCATAAATGAATCGCTAGGCATTGTACTCACATAGTTTGCCATTGCTTTCAGGACAATGTGATCTTTATTTCTCTTAGTAATTCTTTCTTCATATTAAGTGTTGTTAGAACTCTTTGTTTTCTTCTCTTTCCATGATGTTCTCCCTATTCTTCTATATATCCACATCTCAAAGATATCAATTCTAATTGTTTATTTGGTGTCCATGTTTCTGAGCCATAAATTAATATAGAATAGATGTAGCATTTTATAATTCTCATTTTTAGCTTGTTTATAATTTTTTTAGATGTTAATATTTTCCTCATGGCATTTAAAGTATTTTTAGCCATTCCTATTCTTCTTTTAACTTCTGTTTCACATCTGCCATCATTTGTGACTATGTGTTCAAGATATTGATGTTTTACTTGTTGTAGTTTCTCTACCTGTATGTTTATGTTTAGCTCTTGTTCTTCTGTATCCTTACTGATTATCATGTTTTTTTAAAAAATATTTATATCCAGTCCATTTTAATTACTTGATTTATTGACTTGATCTATTAGTCTTTGTAGTTCATGTTCATTACTTGATTTATTGACTTGATCTATTAGTCTTTGTAGTTCATGTTCATTACTTGATTTATTGACTTGATCTATTAGTCTTTGTAGTTCATGTTCACTTTCTGCTAAAAGAACAGTGTCATCTGCATATCTCATGTTGTTTATTATTTTCTCATTGATCTTGAGTCCTGGTATTTCTTCTATATTTTTAAAGATATTCTCCGTATAGATATTAAATAGCCTTGGTGATAAAATACATCCTTGTCTTACCCCTATTCTTATTTCTATGTATGGTGTGGGGTAAGACATATATTCTAAGACATATATGTTCAATTAAATTCTATTTTTTCTCCAGTGGTTCAACTTTACAATATCATCGTGTTGTCTTTTATAACATTTAATTTCATTCTCCGAAGTCTCCATTCGAATAATGTCTTCTTTAAAATAGTTTGTTATTTGGTTTTCAATAAATGCTTCACAAGAACGATTCTATATATGTGTACATAATGTTCACAAGAACGATTCTATATATGTGTGTACATAATGTTGTGCAGCATTATCCGAATTCTTGGCAAGCTGAAAGTAACAGATCAACATTCGACGCCGTTCAGCAAGGATTTAAAGAAATCTGGATGACTTTACCGTCGTAAGTTTTTGTTTGTTCGTGTAAATATTTGATGTCTGGCGATTCATGTGGATGTTGCTATTGTTTTGTGTGGGATTTGGTAGTGTTCAATTGTTGTGGTTGAAACTTGTTAATGTTCTATTGCTGTTGGTAATACTTGTTAGTGTTCCATTTCGTTTGACTAGTTAGTTAGTTAGTTAGTCGTTAGGTCGTCTTCACTCCACTCCGAACAAGCTCATAGGTGCTCAGGTCTCTCCTTAAGTGTATCCGCGAATACGCGGTGACTGACGGTCCCAGTGCGCCGTTGATTGACCATCATTCTTTCTCGTCCACGAAACCGCCCAATACTAGTGACACCACATTTCACACCAAGGTTCCTTATTCTAGTCATGGAACAAATATTTTCTGTTGGTGAAACTTCTTTATCATTATCAGGTGACATATTATTTCCAGAACGTAGTCTTTCCTATGGATCTCTTGAATTATCCGATGTCTTGAGCAAGTTGTCCTGCCTCATTTACTCACATGCGCAGGCATTCCTGAATATCTTTTGTCCAACGGCGTATTGGGCGGCTTTTGCCCCTGTTGCCTTCTATCATCCCATCCAGTTACTCTCACTCCATGCCGCCGTGCCTCTTAATGTGACCAAAAAAACTAGCGTCTTCTTTAATATGGTGTTCAGAAGCCAGCCTTCCTGGACGTTAATTGTTCTTAACGCCACCTGGTTTGTCTCCCTTGCTGTCCATGGTATACTCAGAAATCTTCTATGGCAATTTAATTCTCAGAACTCTTCTATGGTACTTTAATTATCAGAACTCTTCTACAGTACTTTCATTCTCAGAACTCTTCTATGGCACTTTAATTCTCAAAACACTTCTATGGCACTTTAATTCTCAGAATTCTTCTATAGTATTTTAATTCACATGATATTATTCTCTTGGCCACTGAGACTTGACAATTATTATGGTCTATTGCTGTCGATGAAACTTCTGGTACACCAGGACGCACAGAAAGCAATGACAGCCTAATGAATGTATATATAGTCTAGAAAAAACAAACAATAATGTCAAATGATTGTTAGTTGATACAAACGTGAGCAGTATATTTGTTTATCTTAATTTCGTTGTAACCACGGCCTGAGACGTCAACTTGAGATGTATTAAACAGGAGAATTGTTATTTTCACGGTAACAAGACCGTGACTTGAGATGTCACGGTACAAGGGGGGGGGGGCATAGAACAGGGTTCGTCTATAATGTTCAATGTACCGAGCTATAATACAACCACAGAAAATTCTGCATCCACATCGCTCATAGGCAATTGAAAACTACTGAACGTATGTATATTGATTAGAAAATCAATACAGCCCAAAGATTTTGGGTTTACATGGCTACATCCTGAATAGTATGTGTCACCAATTTCTTTGTTAACCCCAGATTTGAGATATCACCTTGAGATGTCACCTTGAGATGTCACCTTTAGATGTCACCTTGAGAAGTCACCTTGAGAAGTCACCTTGAGATGTCACCTTTAGATGCCACCTTTAGATGTCACCTTGAGAAGTCACCTTGAGATGTCACCTTTAGATGTCACCTTGAGATGCCACCTTGAGATGTCACCTTGAGAAGTCACCTTGAGATGTCACCTTGAGTTGTGTTTGACAGGCTAATTTCTTTTTTGCGTCTCTTTTTTCTCGAATGTTAAGCATGTGACTGTAGTGAAGTAATGCAGCCATATTACCGTAGTGAAGTCATGCAGCCATATAACTGTAGTGAAGTCATGCAGCCATATTACCGTACTGAAGTCATGCAGCGAAACGACTGTAGTGAAGTAATGCAGCCATATTACCGAAGTGAAGTCATGCAGCCATATGACTGTAGTGAAGTTATGCAGCCATGTTTGCGTAGTGAAGTCATGCAGCCATATGACTGTAGTGAAATCAAGCAGCCATATGACTGTAGTGAAGTCGTGTAGCCATATTTCCGTACTGAAGTCATGCAGTCATATATACTGATCGGTCAGAAATATACAAAATTAGTTCAGTACAAATGGTTGTAAATATTTATGTGATTGAATATCTTCACACACAGTGTTACCGCAGCACACATTTTCTACATTCACCTAGTCTCGCCTTCCAGTGAAAGATTTATTCTCAAAGTATTGCATACCTGTGACTGCTTTTCATCTGTGAGGGTGCTTTTCATATGTGAGGGTGCTTTTCATCTGTGAGGGTGCTTTTCATCTGTGAGTGTGCTTTTCGTTTACGTCACTGCGTTCTAATTTCTCCCCCTCTCATAGCACCTTCAGATAATTGGATACCTCGGGTACTGCAGTGTTCCATACTTTACACTCAACGAATGCTTCTTTCCAAGAGTTTGGCTTGATCTTGAAATCGCTAACGGCTGTTTTGCAGATGTCCTTATGCATCAGTTCCGATCTACTGAATACTGTCCACCAGATGTGTTGGAGACTTTACTTGGGAATACGAGAGTTTGGCATGTTTTTCACATTTGTTTTTTTTAAGCACATAAATAATGCCATTGATGACTGAAAATATATTCCTCAATTTCTTCTGATGTCTCAATGTTGTCTTGATTTATTGACACATAATTATAATAGCAACACAACGAACGACATACCAATTACCCAACAACAAGAAATATGTGTTTTAAACTCATCATCATAGGTGTCATGCCGGGTGGCGTGGGCGTTCATGGCTCTCCACAGCTTTCTGTCTACAGTATTATGTATCAAGATCAATGTTGATTCCTTGCCGTGCCAGGTTGTCAAACTGTCTAATATTTTCTCACGTTGTCGCCTTCTGTCTCTGTTGCATGCAATCTTGCCCGTTGTGACTATGTTGTAAACTAAAATGTTATTAAAGAATGTTCAAAATAAATGTAGTTATATTTTCTCATTTCTGGTTGATGTTGATATGTTTGATTGCCCTGTGACTGTACTGTCTGCTTCAGGGACACCCGATTCCAGCTAGGGCATCAAATACAGGACATGCTTATTCAATGTTCTTACGCTGGTTATCAATGTGTTCAAGGGTAAGTGTCCTTGTTTTGTAGCATAAAGATACGAAGTTGCGTTCTATGAGCGGAACTCCGCCGCTGCGTTGAGAGAAATGGAGTAAATATAGGATAATGGGGTAAATACATTGCGACAACAATTAGATGTGGGGGGGGGGTATGAAAATATTTTACAGTAAAGGTGTGGGGGTAGAGGTTGATGCTATGACAAAAGTTCACGTCAACAATTCTATTTTTCCAAGTAAGTTGTTTGAATCAGAAAAGATTTCTAAGAAATATGAGTAAACAAAATTGTTCGTACTTCTCCTCTAAGAAAAGGTATTAGCTGGAAAATGTGAGGCAAAATTTGACATAATTCAGCAGGAAGGAAACCTGAATTCTTGACACAATTGTCAAAGAAAGGAAGGTATGGATGAAGATTAATTACAAATTAGAAAAAAATGTATTAGTTTAATTAATATACACCCTCTAATTCATGTGTAATGTAGTTAATTCCCCCTTCCCCCCCCCCACCTTTTCAACCTTTTATGTCGCTTGAATGTGAATTTCTCAAGAGATAGACACGATTCATAATTTGTTCTTATCATATATTTTCTACAGGTGTTAGCAGGTGAATCTGTTTGCTGTTTGATCTGTTTGATGACAAATCTTCAAAACTATTCACACACAAAAAAACCACAAACTTACATATTTCGAACATATAAAGAGACACGTTTTAGAAAGATTAATCATAGAGTGCAAAGTTCCAGGTAGAAGAACAAGAGGCAGACCAAGACTACAATGGACACTTGACATCGAGGACCTTCTAAACATGACACTAGATGAAACTGGGCAGTTTACACAGAATCGAGAAGGAGAATGATAGTGCGGACCACGTTCTGTAAAGAACACATCATATGAATAGATAAATCCGGGACTCAGCAATTTCAGCTAGCGTTCACCGCCCACATTTAATCAATCGCATTGTTTTCTTTTTTATTATTTACCTTGGTTAGACCGTCAAACAACGGGAATTTATTTATGAACCCAAACCTAACCCTAACTCTCCTAACTAGTCCTGCAGCCGTCCTGCATAAATAAATAAATATTTAAATTTATAAACATAGATCAACAGGTTTATTAATATAACCAATGGAAATCATTAAACCAAAAGAACGACGGTAGGTACATGTTATGTGATTGGACGCTCGTGAGCACTGTTAACTCGCCTGGCGCAAGCACATGACCTTACGAGGGCACCAAGGGGAGAATTCCGTTTTAGATGGATCTGTGTTGATGTGTATGACATGTCATATTGTTAGTGATTGGTTTAATAAATGACCACTACACCTCTCTCTCTCTCTGTATGTATATGTGTATGCGCGTGTGTGCGCGTGTGTGTTATTGTGAGTTTTTCCTGCCAGCTATATGTTACATACAGTTGTCATTATGTTGCATACAGCTGTCATTATGTATGCGTATTCTTAAACTGCTCACTTACTCTGTTTAGTTGCTGACTTTAGTTACGCATGGACAAGAGGTTAGAACGTTGGTCTCACACCGTGAGGTCCAGAGTTCGATCCCAGGTCAGGACTGGGTAGTTTCCTGTCGGAGAGTAAATTAAAAAACTCACCCTGTAGATGACGTCACGGTAGCAAGAACATGCGGCCTTTATCACACAGCTACAAAATCCCTCCCTGCAACTCCCTAACGGGGAAAATGCAGTATTTGACAGTTTTTGACTGTGTCACAATGTGTGGATATGTGGATTTCGTTTCCTTTATAAGTTTCAACCAGCGTTTTTATAAATTGTGGTCTGCACGGGAATCGCTGTGGTCAGTGAAAAATTGAAGGTATATGAGACTACAGATGGCCGTATTTGTCTTTGATGTATGGTCTGAAACAAACCTGTATCAGCTGGAGTCGAAGGTTATACAATCAACGCAGGACCTTCTCATGACTGATTCTGCCGATACATGGAAGATTTTCTCTGCCACAGAAGACACATTGGAATGTCATATTGTTGGGTTGTTGTGTTTCCTATTCATCTTACGCTCTGCTTGTCACTGAAGTCTCGCATGTCCTAACATCAGGTGTGCATGCTAGTTATCTATGCAACTTGCTCTTCCGCCAGGTTTTCCCAGTTTATGAGACTTTACTTTTATAACAACAAAATTAATTGACAGATATTTTGGGTCCACGTCATAAAAATATACTTAAAAGGGATCGGCGGCATAAATATACACTTAAAGGAGGTCCGTGATATAAAAATGTATTTAAAGGAGGTCTGTGACATAAAAATATACGTAAAGGATGTCTGTGACATAAAAATATACGTAAAGGAGGTCTTTGACATTAAAAAATACGTAAAGGAGGTCTGTGACATAAAAATATACGTAAAGGAGGTCTGTGACATAAAAATATATTTAAAGGAAGTTAGCGACATAAAAATATTCCTAAAGGAGATCCGCAAAATATAATGTATTTAAAGGGGGGTCCAAGATATAAAATATTTTAAAATGGGTCCACGACATAAAGATATACTTATAGGAGGCCTATGACAGCAAAACCTACGAGGAGCGCTAGTACCAAATTTACTTTGATATAATATGTTGACATACGTGTTACTAGAATATTACTGAGAAGAATATTTGCTTTTCACGTATCCATTGAGGTCGGTAGAAAATACTGAAAGTCATACAATAATGAAAAACTCTGATAGACCTAGCTAAAGACAGATGCATTATAAGCAGAGTTTTACTGAATGGATGTTCTCCGCGTGAAACGTAAATAAAACAGTACAAATTGGCTATAACCAATTCTTTACGTCACACATTCTGTCAAACATGGTTAACAAAATAGGCTATGTGTATCGTTTAAGTTTTAATGTTGTATTTCACAAACATTTTTTTGAAAGGAACTTCACCCCCATATTGTCGGCATCATACGGGAACTGTTACACGATAAAGTACAACAAGTGGATGGCAAGAAGTAGCGGCCCTGACGACGGTAAGCTGGCTACATATATTCGTATTACTCAGCTGCTACTAGCTACATATATTCGTATTACTCAGCTGCTACTAGCTACATATATTCGTATTACTCAGATAATGAATTCTTTCCTATAACAGTTCTGGGTATGTTGATACTATGCAGACAATAACATGTTTAATGCTATGAAGTGGTTACTGTCTATCGTCGTTTCGAACAGCCCTTGCTCTAGTTTACCAACAATCATGCCCTCAATCACTAGTTTACCAACAATCATGTCTTCAATCCCTAGTCTACCAACAATCATGCCTTCAATCCCTAGTCTACCAACAATCATGCCTTCAATCACTAGTTTTATGCTCTTATATCTCGATGTGATCGCAACATCTCTGTGTGTTCGTTAAGAAATATAACACTCTACAAGTTTCATGTTTTCACACATTCCTTATTCATTAATTGTCCATAATCCTGGTATTCTCTAGTACAGCTCGTGACCGAGAGTACAGCTTGTGATCGAGAGTACAGCTCGTGACCGAGAGTACAGCTCGTGACCGAGAGTACAGCTCGTGACCGAGAGTACAGCGTTGGTCTCATACCAATAGTACCCGGCGTGAAGAAACAAATTTCAAAATGAATGCACGGTAATATGAATACAATTTATTTATCACTATTATGACAAAACTCTGACATTTAATGGCATTTTGCATATACAATTATTAGAGAACATGAGCAAACATGATTTACATATACCGTTTCTAGAAAATATACTGAAAGTCTTATAACTTTCCGAACGATTCGAATTATAGATGGAAGTATGTATCTTATGTGCCGTGCCACCTTATAGAACTTTGTCTTAACTGTATTCAGCATCAGGACAGGACACAACTAAATAAACAGCAACTGAAATAGATATGAGTCCATATCTATGTGTCCATATGGGCAGGAAGCAGAGACTGCGGCAGATCCTGCAAGACTGCATCAATATACGAGACTGGAGGAACATCGGCCCACAGAGACGGATATCAACAGAAAACTGTATGGGAGCACTGGCGAGCTTTCAAATTCAGCAGCATTTATCCAGAAAACAGGAGGTGATGCGTAGACATGATAAACTTCGAACGAGAAGACAACTGCCACTCTGTGAGACTCTCGGTTCTGTGCAAGCTGTCCAACCTCTTCCGTGTCAAAGCAAACTCGTACAACAAACAGGTCCAGCCGACTGGTATATGTTCTGAGTGTTCACCGACATATGCTCTAGCTATTATGAAAGAACTTAAGAATATTAGAAAACATATCAAATATCGGAACTACAGTTCACAGGACACATGTACCAATCCGCCATCAAACAATACAACAACAGTTAAAATAGGTCTGTGCTAGCAAAAATAATGAACCAGAAATAGTTGAATTTCTGATTAAACGTAAGAATCCCCCAATGGAAACAAAATACACATCATAAATTGAATCTTCATACCAACATTGTGTTGTTAATGTCAGACATGGACACTAACTAAAGAACAAGAGAGAAAGCTTACTATGTGTGAAATGAGATGTCTAAGAAAAGCAGCAAACAGAACAAGAAGAGATCACGTGAGAAATGAAAAGATTACAAGAACTGTTGGAACAATATCTGTGATAAAAAATATTGATAAACAAAGACTGAAATGGTTCTGCTACCTAATGAGAATGAAGCCTTATTGTCCAGTGGCAAGAGCATACGACATGAACATGGAAACAGCAAGATACAGAGGAAGACTAAGAAAAAGGTGGACTGGAGGAGTGGCATATATTCTGATACGTGAATATATTACTGCATATCAAGCGACCAAACGTGTCATAGCCCGAAAACCGAGCATCATTCAATCCTGCAACCCCTTACAACAAAATCTGAGAAAATTGAGCAGATAGAATGGTTTTTATTCGTTTCCAGACAAGATGTCCGACACTTAAGTAGAGGAATCTCACCAAAAACAATTCAATGGATATCCTTTCAGAATAAACACAAGTGATGCAATCGAATTTGGTTTCAGACCATAAGGTCACACATAAATAAATGTCAACACCTACTAATATAACAAAAGACACTTAGGTCTTAGGTTAAAAGATCGCTCCTTGGCAACTGGCAACTATGATCACGCATTAACACATACCGATACACAGATAAGGTGTAGCTTCTGTGAGCAGACACAGAAATATAACACTTATGTCAACTTATACCTTTCATCTTGTGACACAATGATCATACTGTCACGTACTTTTAATTCTGGACTGGCATCGCAGGTCTTCAGCTGATTCTGTACCTACAAACAGACGAATATATCCCTGGTATCACTGTTGAGAAGGGACTCCAGGTGGTTATTCATGAACAAGATACGTTATCGTTTCCTGACGATGAAGGTATTGCTATTTCCGCTGGATCCCAGACAGTCATAGGTCTGCGACAGGTAAGTCATTGCCATAGGTCTGCAACAGGTAAGTCATTGTCATAGGTCTGCGACAGGTAAGTCATTGCCATAGGTCTGTGACAGGTAAGGCATTGCCTTATCAAGCATATTACACTACTAGTGTTATCTAGTTAAGTTACAGCATGAATTGTTACCTATATAATTAAGTTACAGTATGAACTGGTGGAATTATGAAGTGTTACCTATATAATTAAGTTATAGTATGAACTGGTGGAATTATGAAGTGTTACCTATATAATTAAGTTATAGTATGAACTGGTGGAATTATGAAGTGTTACCTATATAATTAAGTTACAGTATGAACTGGTGGAATTATGAAGTGGTACCTATATAATTAAGTTACAGTATGAACTGGTGGAATTATGAAGTGTTACCTATATAATTAAGTTACAGTATGAACTGGTGGAATTATGAAGTGTTACCTATATAATTAAGTTACAGTATGAACTGGTGGAATTATGAAGTGTTACCTATATAATTAAGTTACAGTATGAACTGGTGGAATTATGAAGTGTTACCTATATAATTAAGTTACAGTATGAACTGGTGGAATTATGAAGTGTTACCTATATAATTAAGTTACAGTATGAACTGGTGGAATTATGAAGTGTTACCTATATAATTAAGTTACAGTATGAACTGGTGGAATTATGAAGTGTTACCTATATAATTAAGTTACAGTATGAACCGGTGGAATTATGAAGTGTTACCTATATAATTAAGTTACAGTATGAACTGGTGGAATTATGAAGTGTTACCTATATAATTAAGTTACAGTATGAACTGGTGGAATTATGAAGTGTTACCTATATAATTAAGTTACAGTATGAACTGGTGGAATTATGAAGTGTTACCTATATAATTAAGTTACAGTATGAACTGGTGGAATTATGAAGTGTTACCTATATAATTAAGTTACAGTATGAACTGGTGGAATTATGAAGTGTTACCTATATAATTAAGTTACAGTATGAACCGGTGGAATTATGAAGTGTTACCTATATAATTAAGTTACAGTATGAACTGGTGGAATTATGAAGTGTTACCTATATAATTAAGTTACAGTATGAACTGGTGGAATTATGAAGTGTTACCTATATAATTAAGTTACAGTATGAACTGGTGGAATTATGAAGTGTTACCTATATAATTAAGTTACAGTATGAACTGGTGGAATTATGAAGTGTTACCTATATAATTAAGTTACAGTATGAACTGGTGGAATTATGAAGTGTTACCTATATAATTAAGTTACAGTATGAACTGGTGGAATTATGAAGTGTTACCTATATAATTAAGTTACAGTATGAACTGGTGGAATTATGAAGTGTTACCTATATAATTAAGTTACAGTATGAACTGGTGGAATTATGAAGTGTTACCTAGTTAGTGGATATATGACACGGTATCTAGTTAGTGGAGTTTTGAAATTGAACAAATTAAGTTATGAAATGTCACGGGATCCTAAAACACTAACGTAACCCTACAACACTGACGTGAAACTAAAACACTGACGTGACCCTACACCACTGACGTGACCCTACAACACTGACGTGAAACTAAAACACTAACGTGACCCTACAACACTGACCATGTGATTACAATGTTGCTGTTATGCGTAACTTCCGTATATAAAATCATGTATTTGTTTTATAACCTGTCTGCATGTATTATGACATCAAACATAATCAAGTAAATTGTTCCAGGTACAGGTAACTAGACTTGGTGACCCTTACGGACCATGTACACAACCGGATGCTTTTTTCAATACGTATGGAGTCAAGTACACACGTACAGTAAGTCTGTCAGATGTAGTCAGTCAAGTACACACGTACAGTAAGTCTGTCAGATGTAGTCAGTCAAGTACACACGTACAGTAAGTCTGTCAGATGTAGTCAGTCAAGTACACACGTACAGTAAGTCTGTCAGATGTAGTCAGTCAAGTACACACGTACAGTAAGTCTGTCAGATGTAGTCAGTCAAGTACACACGTACAGTAAGTCTGTCAGATGTAGTCAGTCAAGTACACACGTACAGTAAGTCTGTCAGATGTAGTCAGTCAAGTACACACGTACAGTAAGTCTGTCAGATGTAGTCAGTCAAGTACACACGTACAGTAAGTCTGTCAGATGTAGTCAGTCAAGTACACACGTACAGTAAGTCTGTCAGATGTACTATTACTATATTACATTTATTCTGTTGAAGTGTTCTAGACTCTGGCGTTGTTAAGTGGTGGTGCATGTATGATAATGATGATGATGATGTTGTTGATGATAATGATGATGATAATTCCTCAGAGGATTATTACTTTTATAAAAAAAAGCATTCATCAAGCGCCAGACGATTGTTTTACATAATATTGATATAAAATGCAATGCCAGATGCTAACCAGTGTTCTATTACGGAGGAAACTTTGCTACGACTTTCTGGCAATCTCAAGATATTCTTGAGATACAACTCTGGATTCCATCTAGCACTCCATAAGTGGGTCTTCATCCAATCTGTGAACAGAGAAACTCATACAATTCTGTAGAATGTGTTTTTATGTCGGTGTTGCTGTTCCGCAGATGCAGGCGTCCATAGAGCCGCCTACGACGTTTCGGTACATAACTACACTTGTGCTCGCTCGCTACTAATACATAGTTTACAATCTGGTAAGCTGTCTCTCTTGTTCTTTAGTTAGTGTCCATGTCTGACATTGCTAACACAATGTTGGTATGAAGATTTAATGTATCATTTGCCTTGTCGTGTTTATCGAGATAGATGTTGGTAATTTCTCAATGTGGACACATAAGCTCTACAAGGATTCGTTGGACATCTGTGTGAAAGCATTTGACATAAACCCTGATACGTATGAAGACATTTGACATAAACCCTGATACGTATGAAGACATTTGACATAAACCCTGATACGTATGAAGACATTTGACATAAACCCTGATACGTATGAAGACATTTGACATAAACCCTGATACGTATGAAGATATTTGACATAAACCCTGATACGTATGAAGACATTTGACATAAACCCAGATACGTATGAAGACATTTGACATAAACCCTGATACGTATGAAGACATTTGACATAAACCCTGATACGTATGAAGACATTTGACATAAACCCTGATACGTATGAAGACATTTGACATAAACCCTGATACGTATGAAGACATTTGACATAAACCCTGATACGTATGAAGACATTTGGCATAAACCCTGATACGTATGAAGACATTTGACATAAACCCTGATACGTATGAAGACATTTGACATAAACCCTGATACGTATGAAGACATTTGACATAAACCCTGATACGTATGAAGACATTTGACATAAACCCTGATACGTATGAAGACATTTGACATAAACCCTGATACGTATGAAGACATTTGACATAAACCCTGATACGTATGAAGACATTTGACATAAACCCTGATACGTATGAAGACATTTGACATAAACCCTGATACGTATGAAGACATTTGACATAAACCCTGATACGTATGAAGAAATTTGACAGACTTGTTTCTCCTGATTGTTAGCTCACACTACAGATGTAGTACTATGTTCATTCATTCATTCATTTTCCTTTTGCGCTGAAGTTAGCGCATAGGGCAGAGGTCAGATCTCTCCAATTATGTCTGTTCAAAGTTATTCTGCGCAGTTCTTGAATAGTATGAATATTGGTTGTTTTACTTTCTCTAAGTATTGTTCTTCTGAGTGGTTTTTTTTTGTGGTCTACCCCTTGATATTTTGCCTTTAGGTATCCATTCAAGAGATTGGTGGTGTATTCTGTTGATGTCTGCACGTAGGACATGCCCGATGTAGGACCAACGGCGTTTTCTGATAACATCTGTGATGAAATTTTGATGTGTCTCTTCTCTGATTTTATCATTCGATTTGAATTCACTCCAATGGGTGTTAGTTATCCTACGAAGACATTTGTTCTCGAAACTCAGTAATTTCTTTTCTGAAGATAAAGAGCTTTAGAGACTTCTGGTAGTGATGTCCGTTGTTGGAGGGTATTTCTCTAATCAAGTCTGGGTCATTTCGTCGATCGTTGGATTAATCAACTAACATCGTAAAGTCCAGACCGATTTATGTAACAGAAGTCAGTACTATATTATCTTCCCTTTAATCTATAATGTGTCATATCTAGATAAAGAATTTTTGATCGAAACGTCGATCTTTATATATATATATTTATATATATATATATATATATATATATATATATATATAATTTGAGGACACGTTTTCTAGTATCCATCGATATGGACGTGTTGTATAGGATATTTTTCATTATTTGGAATACTGCTTTAGCTTGCCCTATCCTGCTTATAATTTCAGTCTTCCATTTACATCTGAAGTTATTAATGTTCCTAAATATTTGAAACTATTCACCTGCTTTAAGTTTGTCTCATTTAATACTATTTTACTATTTGGTGGGGTACTATTTCCTGATATTATCATTGTCTCTGTCTTTTTTATGTTTAAGCTAAGAACTTTTTGTTTACTTTCTATCACCGTCCTGTTTAACAGATCTTGGAGATGTTCTTGGCTTTCTGCTATCAACACAGTATCATCTGCATATCGTAGATTATTGATATTGTGTTCTCCTATTTTAATGTCTGGCATATTCTTAATTGATCTCAAGATATTCTCGTTGTAAAGAGAAAATAAGTCTGATGACAATACACATCCCTGGCGTACACCTTGTTTTATTTGTGTATACTTCCCAGTTATATTATCCACTGTCATGGCTGCTTCTTGTTGCCAGTGTATATTGCGCACAATTCTAAGATATTTCCTGCCATATTAATATTTTCTAGCATTTTTATAATCTGGTCGTGTTTTACTTTGTTTGAATGCTTTCGTGTAATGAATAAAGCAAATGTATATATATATATTTCTGAACTTCTAGTGATCTTTCTATTAAAGTTATTAATGTATATATGGCGTTTTATGTTCATTTCCCTTCAACAAATCCAAACTGTTCATCCGCTATTTCCTCTTTAATTTTATGTCTTGTTGTTCTCATAATAATCCTTAACAAAATTTTTGTTTTGTGACAGGAAAGATTAATTGTTCTATATTCTTCACATTCTATTACTCCCTGTTTCTTTGGTAACGCTATAAATGTTGATTTTAGAAAGTCATCAGGTAAGTGACCACTGTCATAAACATCATTCAATAATTTTGTTATTACTTTTATTCCGGTTTCTTCTAGCGCCTCTAGTTCTTCCACGGAAATATTATCAGGGCCTGTTGTTTTCCCTTTTCTCATGTCTTTTATGCCATCTATAATTTCCTCGTCTAGTTTTGGTGGTCCCTCACAATTTACTGTATTTTCTATTAGTTCTGGTCTTCCCTCTCCATAAAGTTCTTCTATGTATTGTGTCCATCTTATTACAATGTCTTCTTTCTTCAGCACAATTTTGCCAATTTTAGATTTCAGGTATCGTGTGTTATTTGTTTGTTTTTCTACCAGTAAGTTCGTTAATCCTTTGTTTCTTGTTTTTGTTTCTTTATTATCTTCTTCTTGTCGTTCACAGTTTGACATGTCTACACAGCAAGTACTGTTTTCTTAATAGATGCTGCTGTATTTGAAAGCTCCTCAGTGCTCCTATACATCTTTCTGTGGATATCCATCTCTGTAGGCCAGTGTTCTTCCCGTAACTGGTTTAGTTTCTTTATTATAAGATATTTCTACTTGTTTACATTGTTGTAAACAGCTAAATGGGCATCCTTTCTAAATATCTAACGCATGTATACGTCCATGTTTTTCTGAACTTTTTTCTTTTCACGGAAGGCCTATGCCCCTTGTATGCAGAGTTAGAGATACAAGAGATACAAGAGTCAGAGATACAAGAGTCAGAGATACAAGAGTCAGAGATACAAGAGTCAGAGATACAAGAGTCAGAGATACAAGAGTCAGAGATACAAGAGTCAGAGATACAAGAGTCAGAGATACAAGAGTCAGAGATACAAGAGTCAGAGATACAAGAGTTCTTTGGAGTCTGCCTTTTTTGTGTGCTTCATGTATGTTTGTTTTCATGGTCTCTCTTATTTCTGTAATCCATCTTTTGCATGATCTGCCTTTGGCTTTGTAACCATCGTGTCTGTATAGTAATGCTTATTGAGGGGCATTGTCTGATGGTGGTCTGAAAGCTTGCAAAATTCACAATCTGTTTTCTTATGATGTAATCCAGGAGTGGCATTGTGTTTGCTAGACGTCAAATGTAATCCAGGAGTGGCATTGTGTTTGCAAATCTACTGATCTATACTACCTGCACACGATTTTAAAATATTATGTTGGTTATCCATGATTGACTTCTATAAATCAGAATTGTTTCTATACATAAAAATATAACAACAACAATAATAAAATAATCTTATTAAGATATTAAAAAAATAATTGATGTTGCCATGTTAGATGTACTGGTGTAAGAAAGAAACCATTTGTCATTCATAACACAACACTGATCAATCGACAGACTTGTCAAAAGGTTTGCGAGCAGACGATGGTCAAACAACAATGCAATTGCTATGATCAACTAGCGCAGGCGATTAATTCCGTGAAGAACTTAACAGGGGGCGTAGGACCTTGCACTACTGAGGCAGGTAAGAATCATTGCAAAATTCTAACATGTACTAGTGTTAATGAAGAAGATGATTATTGCCGAAATCGGATGGGTTGGGCCGGAACACGCTATATAACGCAGCTTCGTTGTGATAACAGTAGTACCAGTTACTTCACTTTTTCAGCGGTAATCACATGAACTCTCCACGACAGAAATCACATGAACACTCCACGACAGAAATCACATGAACTCTCCACGACAGAAATCACATGAACTCTCCACGACGGAAATTACATGAACTCTCCACGACAGAAATCACATGAACTCTCCACGACGGAAATTACATGAACACTCCACGACAGAAATCACATGAACTCTCCACGACAGAAATCACATGAACTCTCCACGACGGAAATTACATGAACTCTTCACGACGGAAATCACGTGAACTCTCCACGACAGAAATCATATGAACTCGCCACGACAGAAATCACATGAACTCTCCACGACGGAAATTACATGAACTCTCCACGACTGAAATCACGTGAACTCTCCAAGACAGAAATCACATGAACTCCCCACGACAGAAATCACATGAACTCTTCACGACGGAAATTACATGAACTCTCCACGACAGAAATCACGTGAACTCTCCAAGACAGAAATCACATGAACTCTCCACGACAGAAATCACATGAACTCCCCACGACAGAAATCACACCAACGAGAACCCTCGAAAATCACACCAGCTCTCGTATTTGTTATCTGAAATCACACGAACTCACCTCGGCGGAAATCACACCAACTATTAAACATCAACCATTGTCCATCTCATGGGTTTAACAATTGCATACTTTTTTTACCATTACCCTTGAAACTTTTCATGTGTTGTTTTCATTAAACTCTTTATTTATTGTGTTGACAAAAAACGTCTACAGTGGAGACTCAAACAAAGCTAGAGCCAATAAAGCATATTTTTTTTCTTAAGTAAAAATTAGGTCCTATGGTGAACAACGATTCTTTCAACCAGGAACGTTAGTCCGTTTTGGTTATATCAAAACTTTTTAATATCAAATATAAAACAGGGATTTTGTTTAACTTGACTATATTGAGATGTTATATCCGGATACGCTGTATTAGGGCGTTATATCCGGATATGCTGTATTAGGGCGTTATATCCGGATATGCTGTATTAGCGCGTTATATCCGGATACGCTGTATTGAGTATATTGAAAAACAGCAAATGGTTCGGTCAAGTTATCATAATGACCCAAATACAATAACAGATTATAACAAACGAATATCCGATATAGAAGCAAAGGTAGACCAAGATAAAGGTGGATAGAAGACATCAAGTTTACCTCGAACAAACATGAACTAAATGCAACCAAGACGACACATCTGGCCTTGGAAGACAGTTGACGTTCCTACCCCTACACTTAACGGCAAGTGTGGGATAGTTGACGTTCCCAGCCCTACACTTAACGGCAAGTGTGGGACAGTTGACGTTCCCAGCCCTACACTTAACGGCAAGTGTGGGACAGTTGACGTTCCCAGCCCTACACTTAACGGCAAGTGTGGGACAGTTGACGTTCCCACTCCTACACTTAACGGCAAGTGTGGGACAGTTGACGTTCCCACCCCTACACTTAACGGCAAGTGTGGGACAGTTGACGTTCCCACCCCTACACTTAACGGCAAGTGTGGGACAGTTGACGTTCCCACTCCTACACTTAACGGCAAGTGTGGGACAGTTGACGTTCCCACCCCTACACTTAACGGCAAGTGTGGGACAGTTGACGTTCCCACCCCTACACTTAACGGCAAGTGTGGGACAGTTGAAGTTCCCACCCCTACACTTAACGGCAAGTGTGGGGTAATCATCCACCTGGAGAATTCAATAGAGACTAGATTTGATAAAATATTTCGCGTGTTTATCTTGCTTCCATACAAATGTATGTTTAATAACTTGCCATTGCCTTTTGGTTTCCTCATAGAAATGATCTGTATATACAACGTTCGCATTAACGTTACGGATAAGAACAGCCCGTGTTCCTGTAACAGTCCTTGCACGTGAGTTATGTCTATTTTGTAACAGTCCTTGCACGTGAGTTATGTCCATTTTGTAACAGTCCTTGCACGTGAGTTATATCCATTTTGTAACAGTCCTTGCACGTGAGTTATATCCATTTTGTAACAGTCCTTGCACGTGACTTATGTTCATTTTGTAACAGTCCTTGCACGTGAGTTATGTCCATTTTGTAACAGTCCTTGCACGTGAGCTATGTCCATTTTGTAACAGTCCTTGCACGTGAGCTATGTCCATTTTGTAACAGTCCATGCACGTGATTTATGTTTTTTAACAAGAATAAGGTTTTTAAAACAATTTTTTTAACATTCGTAATATTTTTATCATTATCTTTCTGTAATTCTTGCTTTTTGTATGTCTGTCTCTTTGCCTGTTATTTGTCTCTTGTTTTACATGTTTGCCTGTCATTCTTTCAGTCTGTCTATCCAGTACATCATATGGCTAGGAGTAACAGAAAGTTAAACGTGTAGTTTCTCTGATAGTTTCATCATGGCGCGTTAAGTGTGTACGCAAGATACCTCTACAGCTGGTAGTGGTGGTACTGGTGGTAGTGGTGCTGGTCAGGGAAGTGTGTCTGAAAAAGTGTCACAGTTGTTGACAAGAGGGAGGAAGATGTTGACAGAAGCTGACTTCAAGAATAGTGTTTTTATACACCAATAAATTTTATACAATCAAAATTTGTTAGAATTTGAAAAATGTGTCTAAGTAGTGGATAAACATTGTGCAGTTTGTTCGAAATATTTCGTGCCAATTGAAAAGATGGGGATTCTTGGCATAATTAAACTGGAAAATCCTAAATTTGTCTGTTTATCTATCTATCTATCTATCTATCTATCTATCTATCTATCTATCTATCTATCTATCTATCTATCTATCTATCTATCTATCTATCTATCTATCTATCTATCTATCTATCTATCTATCCATCTATCTATCTATCTATCCATCTATCCATCTGTCCATCTGTCCATCTGTCCATCTATCTATCTATCTATCTATTTATCTATCTATATATCTATCCATACGCTGTGGCCCTTGTTTGCCTTGCGGCGTCAGAAGTGGAAGAGTTCTCTGGAGATGGCCTTCTGGTATACTGTTTGTAAGCTTGTTCCTGTGGCTTCTTTGATTTCTGTGATCCATCTTTTAAATGGTCTCTCACTGGCTTTATAACCGTTATGTCTATGTGTCATGGCCATTTGTGGCATGCTATCTGTCGATAGTCTAGAAGCGTTTGAAAACAACTTGACTTGTATTTTTATGTGTTCCAATACTGGTATTTTTTTTGTTATCTGTCTGATGTTATCGTTTCTAATTCTATCTCTTAATGACACTCCGATTATTCTTCGTAGACCTGTCATTTCTGCTGTCACTATTTTTCTTTTGTCTTGTGCTATCATTGTCCAGATGTGGCACTGGTAGAATAGTGATGGAATAATAATAGTCTTGTATAATGCAACTTTATTGTCTATGTTTACATTTTTGTTCTTGAAGATACGTGTCATCTGTCCTAGGATCTGGTATGTTTTGTTGCATCTATTTTGTATCTCTTTACTGGTTTTGCCTTCACTCGATATAATGCTTCCTAAGTAAGTGAACTCATTTACTTGTTTAAGGATATATCATTGATGGATATAGTGATATTTCTTTCTATGCTATTGCCATTATTTCGGTCTTTTCAATATTAATCTTCATGTTGAAATTTTGACATGCTGTGTGGAGTCTGTTCATATGTTCTTACAATTGTTCTTCTGATGTCACTATTAGTAGTTGGTCGTTTGCAAAGAGTAGTTCGTTCAATTTGTCTTTTATGTTACCTTCTTCGTTGGTACTTGTTAGTTTACAGATGTGGTCGATATACGTTTTAAAATGTAGGGGGAGGGGGGGATAGGACACACCCCTGGCGAACTCCTGATTGACTGTGAAACTTATTGAACACTCCTGCATGTGCTCTTACTTCACATTGGCTATTAGCATAAATGCCCTTGCGTATGTTGATTAAATTTTCTGATACTCCGTATATTGATAGTGTTTTCCATAGTTGTTGTCTGTCTACTCTTTTGCTAATTTGTAACAATTGTTAATCAGAAAGTCATAGTTAAGCTGGATCTCCCTGAATCTGTGACAGATGTTAATCATAGAGGGAATGGGGTTAAAAATTGACAAACAAATGTTGACTTAAGTTATGGACAGACGGTCCACTTATATTTTCTTTCCCCTTGACCTATTTTAATCTTCTCATTTCTCGTGTGTATTTGTTTACAGTGAGTACCAGTTTGAGAAAACAATCTCCAGCCGACAGTGGCCAAGCACATCGTTTGCTGTAAGTATCAATGTCTGATCCTGGGCCAAGCACATCGTTTGCTGTAAGTATCAATGTCTGATCCTGGTGACAACAATCTGGATAACTAGTTTGTCTGTTCTGAGATGAGTGGTCTTGGTCTTCTTCAGCGTTCCTTCTCAAACATCTGCTGTATCTCTCTTGTAGCAGGACCAATGAGCTACTAGATTTCCAGCAGGATATAGTCCAGAGATTGGAAATAATTTGTGTTTCCGTTTTTTTTTGTACCAATAGCCCTACACCCATCTTCGTGGGAAGATTGGTGTTCAAGTCGTTGGATCATGTGACTTCACTCTCCATAATTCTCCCCCTTATTTTATTACATACGTAAACTCCCATGTTCCTGCTCATCTGATAAACGTCAATTCACGTAGGAAGCATGAGGATAAATGAAAATAATTCTTACAACTGACGGGAATTGAACCAGGTCTGTTCTAGCAGCACCGAATCGCTTTGCAACACAAATAAACAGGTTTTCCGTACTTGACCAACCCCACCCTCATAAAAAGATGTGGCGCGGTCAAGACTTTCAGCCTGTGTACTCAAGTCACTGAGAACAGACCAATCGAAACAAGGACTATTACAACATTAACGAACATCCCGTACAAATATTAAAGTATCCTCAAGAACACAAACACAGAACATGCATACTCGTACACAAGGACCTAAAGGCCTTCTTGTAAACATAAATAACATAGAGACAGAGCAATGTTGCTTCAAATAATATCTTATACAAATAAATTCAAGTAGGAAGCATGAGGATAAATGAAAATAATTCTTACAACTGACAACCTGTCTCATCTGATAAATCGTTTATGTTTTGTTTATGCATGTTTCAAGATTGGGTCAAAGGGGCATTTGTATCCTAGTTGATAGTGAGCTTGCTTACTATCACAGAGTTATAACGTGTAAGGTTCGAAACCATGTCCGGGGAACATAAAAATCCGAGTCAAGATTTCTCACTCGATACGACTTCTCCTATCGACACAACTGTAAATGGGTACCTGGCGCATGGGTTCAGTATGGTAAACACAGCGAGGAAGGGAACTGACAACCCTACCTAATAGTTTCTGTCTTTTAGTATACGAAAAATTATCTTCCTTTCCAACAGAAGGTTGCTGAAATGGTACATATCTTTACTTTACGGAGCCCAAGAGTTTTCCTTACAATTTGTCATTGAATCTCCAACTAATGTTGTTTCCTAGCTCTGGGGTCAGTGTATATAGTACGTATGAAACTGACGGGCTGGATAAAATGGCCTGACGATTTATTTCACGGGTAGTATTTTACCCATCATTTTTTAGAGATACCTTTCATGTTCGACTTGTTATGTTATCGTCGTAGGATAATTAGTTATTCCTCTAGGGCCAAAGATGGCACATGGGGCGTTTGCCATAGATTTATGTGTCTCTCGTTTCATTCCAATGTGCATTCAAATGTTTGATTTGAAGTCTGACCAACGTATGTTCAGTAGCCTTCTAAGACATTTATTTTCAAAGGTGTTTAGTCTTTGCTCTAAGTTTGATGTTGCTTTTCAACTTTCGCATCCATATGTTAATGTTGGAATTATGCAGGAATTGAAGATTTTGAGTTTTGTGTTATTTCGTAGCGTTTTTGAATGCCAAATATTTGATAGTTTATTGAATGAGTTATCAGCCAGTGCAATACGGTGTGATATTTCTGTTGATGAATCTCCTGTTGTTGATATCTTACTGCCATGGTATGCGAAGTTATTGACTTTTTCAAGAGTGTTGTTGTTTAGTTTGATGTCCGATGGTAATGTCAAATATTTTAGTTTTGGATGTGTTGATTTCAAGCCCAATTTGTGCAGACAATAATTGAAGATTGTTGTTTCTTGGACATCATCTTTAGTTGGGCTAAGTGACGCTAGGTATTCGTAGGTGAACCATCTTATTTCTGCATATATTTATTCTCTAAAAAATGTTAGGTCACGGAGCCTAAATGAATGAGTAAATTTACAATTACAAATATAATTCGTGGTACATCAATACTTCTTTTTCTGCGTTCGTTCTCAGACTCGCAGGATATTGTACTGAGAACAGAATACTCAGTTTTGGGAGAACACAATACACAGTTCAAGGGGAGACTATTAAATTAGAAGGGAAGTAATCCATATAATACCTGTAACATCTATAATGCAGTACATTCCCTTTGAATTGATGACTGTGAAATAGTAATTCCGTCATGTACCATAATTCATCAAGTGCAAACAAACGTACTGAATACTTATCTGGACTTTGTATGGGTTCTACTGTCTATGAACAGTTGGTTAGTTTCACATTTGTTGCCCAACTCATGTACAAGAATTGCCTTTCGAATATCATCTTTGGTCATTCATCATTTCGTTCAGAAAATATCTTATAGAACATCTTTGTAGTGGCAATTAATTGTTCACACTCAATAGTCGGGTTATGTTCTAACTATAAATTAAATGTTCAAATTGAATATTCGGGTTATGTTCTAACTATAAATTAAATGTTCAAATTGAATATTCTGGTTATGTTCTATCTATCAATTAAATGTTCACATTCAATAGTTGTGTTCTACCCATAAGTTACGTCAATAATTTATAAAAAAAGGTGGGTTGAAAAGGTGTGGTAACGAATACAAATTAACACAAAAATGACGTCAGTTCTGTCAAATTAAAGCGTTTACATTTGTAAAAACGGAATTTAAAGATATAAACACGAAGACACACGACGTTTCGACAAAAGGAGCCCAAAATCAAAGCCACGAACACGTGCCTATGAGTTGGTGCATAAGATTATGTTAGACACCCTACAGTACAAAATGATTATTTTTGTCTATTTTGTTTTAGAATTTAATGGTAGAAATGCTTTGTAAAGGCAGCCCAGAAGTCAACTGTAGCGATATAACAGAAGACACAACTGACGAGGAACTCAAGTGAGTTCATGATTCTGTTTACCTTCATCACTGATATCTTTGTTGTTATAACAGCATTGTATAAAATATGTTTGTTGTCTGTAACAGTTGTATGATGTCTGTAACATATGTATAATGTCTGTAACATATGTATAATGTCTGTAACAGTTGTATAATGTCTGTCAGTTGTATAATGTCTGTAACAGTTGTATAATGTCTGTAACAGTTGTATAATGTCTGTCAGTTGTATGATGTCTGTAACAGTTGTATAATGTCTGTAACAGTTGTATAATGTCTGTCAGTTGTATGATGTCTGTAACAGTTGTATAATGTCTGTCAGTTGTATAATGTCTGTAACAGTTGTATAATGTCTGTCAGTTGTATAATGTCTGTAACAGTTGTATAATGTCTGTAACAGTTGTATAATGTCTGTAACAGTTGTATGATGTCTGTAACAGTTGTATAATGTCTGTAACAGTTGTATAATGTCTGTCAGTTGTATAATGTCTGTAACATTTGTATGATGTCTGTAACAGTTGTATAATGTCTGTAACAGTTGTATAATGTCTGTCAGTTGTATAATGTCTGTCAGTTGTATGATGTCTGTAACAGTTGTATAATGTCTGTAACAGTTGTATAATGTCTGTAACAGTTGTATAATGTCTGTCAGTTGTATAATGTCTGTAACAGTTGTATAATGTCTGTCAGTTGTATAATGTCTGTAACAGTTGTATAATGTCTGTAACATTTGTATAATGTCTGTAACAGTTGTATAATGTCTGTCAGTTGTATGATGTCTGTAACAGTTGTATGATGTCTGTAACAGTTGTATAATGTCTGTAACAGTTGTATAATGTCTGTCAGTTGTATAATGTCTGTAACAGTTGTATAATGTCTGTAACAGTTGTATAATGTCTGTCACAGTTGTATAATGTCTGTAACAGTTGTATGATGTCTGTAACAGTTGTATAATGTCTGTCAGTTGTATGATGTCTGTAACAGTTGTATGATGTCTGTAACAGTTGTATAATGTCTGTCAGTTGTATAATGTCTGTAACATTTGTATAATGTCTGTAACAGTTGTATAATGTCTGTCAGTTGTATGATGTCTGTAACAGTTGTATAATGTCTGTAACGGTTGTATAATGTCTGTCAGTTGTATGATGTCTGTAACAGTTGTATAATGTCTGTAACAGTTGTATAATGTCTGTCAGTTGTATGATGTCTGTAACAGTTGTATAATGTCTGTAACGGTTGTATAATGTCTGTAACAGTTGTATGATGTCTGTAACGGTTGTATAATGTCTGTCAGTTGTATGATGTCTGTAACAGTTGTATAATGTCTGTAACAGTTGTATAATGTCTGTAACAGTTGTATAATGTCTGTAACAGTTGTATGATGTCTGTAACAGTTGTATAATGTCTGTCAGTTGTATGATGTCTGTCAGTTGTATGATGTCTGTAACAGTTGTATAATGTCTGTAACAGTTGTATAATGTCTGTAACAGTTGTATAATGTCTGTAACAGTTGTATGATGTCTGTAACGGTTGTATAATGTCTGTCAGTTGTATGATGTCTGTCAGTTGTATGATGTCTGTAACAGTTGTATAATGTCTGTAACAGTTGTATAATGTCTGTAACAGTTGTATGATGTCTGTAACAGTTGTATAATGTCTGTAACAGTTGTATAATGTCTGTAACAGTTGTATGATGTCTGTCAGTTGTATGATGTCTGTAACAGTTGTATAATGTCTGTAACAGTTGTATAATGTCTGTAACAGTTGTATGATGTCTGTAACAGTTGTATAATGTCTGTCAGTTGTATAATGTCTGTAACAGTTGTATAATGTCTGTAACAGTTGTATGATGTCTGTAACAGTTGTATAATGTCTGTAACAGTTGTATAATGTCTGTCAGTTGTATGATGTCTGTAACAGTTGTATAATGTCTGTAACGGTTGTATAATGTCTGTCAGTTGTATAATGTCTGTAACAGTTGTATAATGTCTGTCAGTTGTATGATGTCTGTAACAGTTGTATGATGTCTGTAACAGTTGTATAATGTCTGTAACAGTTGTATAATGTCTGTAACAGTTGTATAATGTCTGTAACAGTTGTATAATGTCTGTAACAGTTGTATAATGTCTGTAACATTTGTATAATGTCTGTAACAGTTGTATAATGTCTGTAACAGTTGTATAATGTCTGTCAGTTGTATGATGTCTGTAACAGTTGTATGATGTCTGTAACAGTTGTATAATGTCTGTAACAGTTGTATAATGTCTGTAACAGTTGTATAATGTCTGTAACAGTTGTATAATGTCTGTAACAGTTGTATAATGTCTGTAACATTTGTATAATGTCTGTAACAGTTGTATAATGTCTGTAACAGTTGTATAATGTCTGTAACATTTGTATAATGTCTGTAACAGTTGTATAATGTCTGTAACAGTTGTATAATGTCTGTCAGTTGTATGATGTCTGTAACAGTTGTATGATGTCTGTAACAGTTGTATAATGTCTGTAACAGTTGTATAATGTCTGTAACATTTGTATAATGTCTGTAACAGTTGTATAATGTCTGTAACAGTTGTATAATGTCTGTAACATTTGTATAATGTCTGTAACAGTTGTATGATGTCTGTAACAGTTGTATGATGTCTGTAACAGTTGTATGATGTCTGTAACAGTTGTATAATGTCTGTCAGTTGTATAATGTCTGTAACAGTTGTATGATGTCTGTAACAGTTGTATAATGTCTGTCAGTTGTATAATGTCTGTAACAGTTGTATAATGTCTGTCAGTTGTATGATGTCTGTAACAGTTGTATAATGTCTGTAACAGTTGTATAATGTCTGTCAGTTGTATAATGTCTGCAACAGTTGTATAATGTCTGTAACAGTTGTATGATGTCTGTAACAGTTGTATAATGTCTGTCAGTTGTATAATGTCTGTAACAGTTGTATGATGTCTGTAACAGTTGTATAATGTCTGTCAGTTGTATAATGTCTGTAACAGTTGTATAATGTCTGTAACAGTTGTATGATGTCTGTAACATTTGTATAATGTCTGCAACAGTTGTATAATGTCTGTAACAGTTGTATAATGTCTGTCAGTTGTATAATGTCTGTAACAGTTGTATAATGTCTGTAACAGTTGTATAATGTCTGTAACAGTTGTATGATGTCTGTAACATTTGTATAATGTCTGTAACAGTTGTATAATGTCTGTAACAGTTGTATAATGTCTGTAACAGTTGTATAATGTCTGTCAGTTGTATGATGTCTGTAACATTTGTATAATGTCTGTAACAGTTGTATAATGTCTGTAACAGTTGTATAATGTCTGTAACAGTTGTATAATGTCTGTCAGTTGTATAATGTCTGTAACAGTTGTATAATGTCTGTAACAGTTGTATAATGTCTGTCAGTTGTATAATGTCTGTAACAGTTGTATAATGTCTGTAACAGTTGTATAATGTCTGTAACAGTTGTATAATGTCTGTCAGTTGTATAATGTCTGTAACAGTTGTATAATGTCTGTCAGTTGTATAATGTCTGTCAGTTGTATAATGTCTGTAACAGTTGTATAATGTCTGTAACAGTTGTATAATGTCTGTAACAGTTGTATAATGTCTGTAACAGTTGTATAATGTCTGTCAGTTGTATAATGTCTGTAACAGTTGTATAATGTCTGTCAGTTGTATAATGTCTGTCAGTTGTATAATGTCTGTAACAGTTGTATAATGTCTGTAACAGTTGTATAATGTCTGTAACAGTTGTATAATGTCTGTCAGTTGTATAATGTCTGTCAGTTGTATAATGTCTGTCAGTTGTATAATGTCTGTCAGTTGTATAATGTCTGTCAGTTGTATAATGTCTGTAACAGTTGTATAATGTCTGTAACAGTTGTATAATGTCTGTAACAGTTGTATAATGTCTGTCAGTTGTATAATGTCTGTAACAGTTGTATAATGTCTGTCAGTTGTATAATGTCTGTCAGTTGTATAATGTCTGTAACAGTTGTATAATGTCTGTAACAGTTGTATAATGTCTGTAACAGTTGTATAATGTCTGTCAGTTGTATAATGTCTGTAACAGTTGTATGATGTCTGTAACAGTTGTATAATGTCTGTAACAGTTGTATAATGTCTGTAACAGTTGTATGATGTCTGTAACAGTTGTATGATGTCTGTAACAGTTGTATAATGTCTGTCAGTTGTATAATGTCTGTAACAGTTGTATGATGTCTGTAACAGTTGTATAATGTCTGTCAGTTGTATAATGTCTGTAACAGTTGTATGATGTCTGTAACAGTTGTATAATGTCTGTAACAGTTGTATAATGTCTGTCAGTTGTATAATGTCTGTAACAGTTGTATGATGTCTGTAACAGTTGTATAATGTCTGTCAGTTGTATAATGTCTGTAACAGTTGTATAATGTCTGTCAGTTGTATAATGTCTGTAACAGTTGTATAATGTCTGTCAGTTGTATAATGTCTGTAACAGTTGTATAATGTCTGTAACAGTTGTATAATGTCTGTAACAGTTGTATAATGTCTGTCAGTTGTATAATGTCTGTAACAGTTGTATAATGTCTGTAACAGTTGTATAATGTCTGTCAGTTGTATGATGTCTGTAACAGTTGTATAATGTCTGTCAGTTGTATGATGTCTGTAACAGTTGTATAATGTCTGTAACATTTGTATAATGTCTGTAACAGTTGTATAATGTCTGTCAGTTGTATGATGTCTGTAACAGTTGTATAATGTCTGTAACAGTTGTATAATGTCTGTCAGTTGTATAATGTCTGTCAGTTGTATAATGTCTGTAACAGTTGTATAATGTCTGTAACAGTTGTATAATGTCTGTCAGTTGTATAATGTCTGTCAGTTGTATAATGTCTGTCAGTTGTATAATGTCTGTAACAGTTGTATAATGTCTGCAACAGTTGTATAATGTCTGTAACAGTTGTATAATGTCTGTAACAGTTGTATAATGTCTGTAACAGTTGTATAATGTCTGTAACAGTTGTATAATGTCTGTAACAGTTGTATAATGTCTGTCAGTTGTATAATGTCTGTCAGTTGTATAATGTCTGTAACAGTTGTATAATGTCTGCAACAGTTGTATAATGTCTGTCAGTTGTATAATGTCTGTAACAGTTGTATAATGTCTGTCAGTTGTATAATGTCTGTAACAGTTGTATAATGTCTGTAACAGTTGTATAATGTCTGCAACAGTTGTATAATGTCTGTAACAGTTGTATAATGTCTGTCAGTTGTATAATGTCTGTCAGTTGTATAATGTCTGTAACAGTTGTATAATGTCTGTCAGTTGTATAATGTCTGTCAGTTGTATAATGTCTGTAACAGTTGTATAATGTCTGTAACAGTTGTATAATGTCTGTAACAGTTGTATAATGTCTGCAACAGTTGTATAATGTCTGTAACAGTTGTATAATGTCTGTCAGTTGTATAATGTCTGTCAGTTGTATAATGTCTGTAACAGTTGTATAATGTCTGCAACAGTTGTATAATGTCTGTAACAGTTGTATAATGTCTGTAACAGTTGTATAATGTCTGTAACAGTTGTATAATGTCTGTAACAGTTGTATAATGTCTGTCAGTTGTATAATGTCTGTCAGTTGTATAATGTCTGTAACAGTTGTATAATGTCTGCAACAGTTGTATAATGTCTGTCAGTTGTATAATGTCTGTAACAGTTGTATAATGTCTGTCAGTTGTATAATGTCTGCAACAGTTGTATAATGTCTGTCAGTTGTATAATGTCTGTAACAGTTGTATAATGTCTGTAACAGTTGTATAATGTCTGTAACAGTTGTATAATGTCTGCAACAGTTGTATAATGTCTGTAACAGTTGTATAATGTCTGTCAGTTGTATAATGTCTGTCAGTTGTATAATGTCTGTAACAGTTGTATAATGTCTGTCAGTTGTATAATGTCTGTCAGTTGTATAATGTCTGTAACAGTTGTATAATGTCTGTAACAGTTGTATAATGTCTGTAACAGTTGTATAATGTCTGCAACAGTTGTATAATGTCTGTAACAGTTGTATAATGTCTGTAACAGTTGTATAATGTCTGCAACAGTTGTATAATGTCTGTAACAGTTGTATAATGTCTGTCAGTTGTATAATGTCTGTCAGTTGTATAATGTCTGTAACAGTTGTATAATGTCTGCAACAGTTGTATAATGTCTGTAACAGTTGTATAATGTCTGTAACAGTTGTATAATGTCTGTAACAGTTGTATAATGTCTGTCAGTTGTATAATGTCTGTAACAGTTGTATAATGTCTGTCAGTTGTATAATGTCTGTCAGTTGTATAATGTCTGTAACAGTTGTATAATGTCTGCAACAGTTGTATAATGTCTGTCAGTTGTATAATGTCTGTAACAGTTGTATAATGTCTGTCAGTTGTATAATGTCTGTCAGTTGTATAATGTCTGTAACAGTTGTATAATGTCTGTCAGTTGTATAATGTCTGTCAGTTGTATAATGTCTGTAACAGTTGTATAATGTCTGTAACAGTTGTATAATGTCTGTAACAGTTGTATAATGTCTGCAACAGTTGTATAATGTCTGTCAGTTGTATAATGTCTGTAACAGTTGTATAATGTCTGTAACAGTTGTATAATGTCTGTAACAGTTGTATAATGTCTGTAACAGTTGTATGATGTCTGTAACAGTTGTATGATGTCTGTAACAGTTGTATAATGTCTGTAACAGTTGTATAATGTCTGTAACAGTTGTATAATGTCTGTCAGTTGTATAATGTCTGTATCAGTTGTATAATGTCTGTAACAGTTGTATAATGTCTGTCAGTTGTATAATGTCTGTCAGTTGTATAATGTCTGTAACAGTTGTATAATGTCTGTCAGTTGTATAATGTCTGTCAGTTGTATAATGTCTGTAACAGTTGTATAATGTCTGTAACAGTTGTATAATGTCTGTAACAGTTGTATAATGTCTGCAACAGTTGTATAATGTCTGTAACAGTTGTATAATGTCTGTAACAGTTGTATAATGTCTGTAACAGTTGTATAATGTCTGTAACAGTTGTATAATGTCTGTAACAGTTGTATAATGTCTGTCAGTTGTATAATGTCTGTCAGTTGTATAATGTCTGTAACAGTTGTATAATGTCTGCAACAGTTGTATAATGTCTGTAACAGTTGTATAATGTCTGTCAGTTGTATAATGTCTGTCAGTTGTATAATGTCTGTAACAGTTGTATAATGTCTGCAACAGTTGTATAATGTCTGTCAGTTGTATAATGTCTGTAACAGTTGTATAATGTCTGTCAGTTGTATAATGTCTGTAACAGTTGTATAATGTCTGTAACAGTTGTATAATGTCTGCAACAGTTGTATAATGTCTGTAACAGTTGTATAATGTCTGTCAGTTGTATAATGTCTGTCAGTTGTATAATGTCTGTAACAGTTGTATAATGTCTGTCAGTTGTATAATGTCTGTCAGTTGTATAATGTCTGTAACAGTTGTATAATGTCTGTCAGTTGTATAATGTCTGTCAGTTGTATAATGTCTGTAACAGTTGTATAATGTCTGTCAGTTGTATAATGTCTGTCAGTTGTATAATGTCTGTAACAGTTGTATAATGTCTGTCAGTTGTATAATGTCTGTCAGTTGTATAATGTCTGTCAGTTGTATAATGTCTGTAACAGTTGTATAATGTCTGTCAGTTGTATAATGTCTGTCAGTTGTATAATGTCTGTAACAGTTGTATAATGTCTGTCAGTTGTATAATGTCTGTAACAGTTGTATAATGTCTGTCAGTTGTATAATGTCTGTAACAGTTGTATAATGTCTGTCAGTTGTATAATGTCTGTCAGTTGTATGATGTCTGTAACAGTTGTATGATGTCTGTAACCGTTGTATAATGTCTGTAACAGTTGTATAATGTCTGTAACAGTTGTATAATGTCTGTAACAGTTGTATAATGTCTGTCAGTTGTATAATGTCTGTCAGTTGTATAATGTCTGTAACAGTTGTATAATGTCTGTAACAGTTGTATGATGTCTGTAACAGTTGTATAATGTCTGTCAGTTGTATAATGTCTGTAACAGTTGTATAATGTCTGTCAGTTGTATGATGTCTGTAACAGTTGTATGATGTCTGTAACCGTTGTATAATGTCTGTAACAGTTGTATAATGTCTGTAACCGTTGTATAATGTCTGTAACCGTTGTATAATGTCTGTAACAGTTGTATAATGTCTGTAACAGTTGTATAATGTCTGTAACAGTTGTATAATGTCTGTAACAGTTGTATAATGTCTGTAACAGTTGTATAATGTCTGTAACAGTTGTATAATGTCTGTAACAGTTGTATAATGTCTGTAACAGTTGTATAATGTCTGTAACAGTTGTATAATGTCTGTAACAGTTGTATGATGTCTGTAACCGTTGTATAATGTCTGTAACAGTTGTATAATGTCTGTAACCGTTGTATAATGTCTGTAACCGTTGTATAATGTCTGTAACAGTTGTATAATGTCTGTAACCGTTGTATAATGTCTGTAACCGTTGTATAATGTCTGTAACCGTTGTATAATGTCTGTAACCGTTGTATAATGTCTGTAACAGTTGTATAATGTCTGTAACAGTTGTATAATGTCTGTAACAGTTGTATAATGTCTGTAACAGTTGTATAATGTCTGTAACAGTTGTATAATGTCTGTAACAGTTGTATAATGTCTGTAACAGTTGTATAATGTCTGTAACAGTTGTATGATGTCTGTCAGTTGTATAATGTCTGTAACAGTTGTATAATGTCTGTAACAGTTGTATAATGTCTGTAACAGTTGTATAATGTCTGTAACAGTTGTATAATGTCTGTAACAGTTGTATAATGTCTGTCAGTTGTATAATGTCTGTAACAGTTGTATAATGTCTGTACCAGTTTTCTATTATGTTTTATGTCTACTCATTATGTTACGATTATCATTTGTTCACTAAGGAACTTGCACATACATTCACAACCATATTTCCATATATACAATTAATTATACTAGCCGTCTGTCGTAGTTGTAGTAGTAGTAGTAGTAATCGTAGTGGTAGTAGCAGCAGCTGCAATAGCAGTAGTAGTAGCAGTGTTGGAAGTGGTAGTAGCAGCGGCAGAAATAGAAGCACCATTACTAGTAGCAGCGGTAGACATAGTAGTAGTAGCAGCAGCAGCAGTAGATGTAGTGGCAATAGTAGTAGTAGTAGTAATATTGGTTGTAGTAGGATTAATAGTGGCAACAGTAGCAGTAGTAGTACCAGTAGTAGCAATAGTAGTAGTAGTAGTAATAGTAATATATATATAGTAGTAGTAGTATTAGTATTAGTAGTAGTAGTAGTAATAGTAATATATATATAGTAGTAGTAGTATTAGTAGTAGTAGTAGTAGTAGTAGTAGTAGTAATAGTAATAGATGTAGTAGTAGTAGTAGTAGTCGTAATAGTAATATATATATAGTAGTAGTAGTATTAGTAGTAGTAGTAGTAGTAGTAATAGCAATATATATATAGTAGTAGTAGTATTAGTAGTAGTAGTAGTAGTAGTAGTAGTAGTAGTAGTAATAGTAATAGATGTAGTAGTAGTAGTAGTAGTAGTAATAGATATATTAACTTCTATTAATCTACATGATATATTTCGAGACAATTGAGGTTGCAGTGGAGCTGTTATCTAGATTATTCGGTTAATATAAATATATATGTATAGATAATTGAAATAGTATAAATATATATCTATAGATAATTGAATTAGTATAAATATATATCTATAGATAATTGAGTTTACAAGAACAAAGAGATTTCACAAATACCGACATTAAACGATTGGGTGGCTTCTAGATCAAGAAGGAAGCTATGGTTTTAGACACTTAAAGAGAAATGATGTCATGGAAAGTTTAGAGCAGAGCAACAGGCAATAGAAGACAGGAGGACCAAGGAGACCATGGAACAGCGTTATCGAAGAATGAATAAGCATGTTTTTGTCTATTGCAAGCCTGCTCTCCCTTGACAGAGAGGTGGTTCTGTGAATCCGCCATGACAGAGAGGTGGTTCTGTGTATCCGCCATGACAGAGAGGTGGTTCCGTGTATCCGACATGACAGAGAGGTGGTTCTGTGTATCCGCCATGACAGAGAGGTGGTTCTGTGTATCCGACATGACAGAGAGGTGGTTCTGTGTATCGACCATGACAGAGAGGTGGTTCTGTGTATCCCCCATGACAGAGAGGTGGTTCTGTGTATCCACCATGACAGAGAGTTTGTTCTGTGTATCCGCCATGACAGAGGGGTGGTTCTGTGTATCCGACATGACAGAGAGGTGGTTATGTGCATCGACCATGACAGAGAGGTGGTTGTGTGTCTAGACCATTACAGAGAGGTGGTTCTGTGTATCGACCATGACTCGTGTCATTTTCGTGAGTGTACTGATTGACTTAGACCTCCAGATATTAATTAGACAGTCTGTTAAAGGCATTTAATGCAAATGCAATGCGATTTGTAATTTCCGTCGAGTGTTAATTTGCTTCCTAGATAGGAAAATGTGTGTACTTTTTCTAGTTGTCCATTTAAACTAATCGTGTTAGGTGAATTTGTGAATTTGGCCTGCGATGAGTTTAAATCTATCAGTTTTTGTTTGTGCATCTTGATGGTTTTCACTCAACAGTGCAAGATCATCGGCAAAATCCAGGTCTTCTAATGTTGTTTTATTTATCCATTTAATTCCTACATTTACGTTGGATGTGCTTTTCCTCATTGCCCAATCAATTGTGATATTGAATAGTAATTGTGACATAGGGCAGCCTTGTTTGACACCAGTGAAACTATACTTCTTGATGATTGAGTTAGTAGTAAAACCATACTTCTTGATTATTGAGTTAGTAGTGAAATCATACTTTTTGATTATTGAGTTAATAGTGAAACCATACTTCTTCATTCTCATGACGTGACCAAGCCATCTGATTTTCTGTCTCTTGATGTAGACTTGACTTGAGATAGTCTTTACTTCTTTCCTGATATATTCATTTCCTCGTCGGTCTCTTCTAGTGATATTTATAGCTTTCCTCAAACATCTCATTTCACAAACTATGAACTTTCTGGCTAGTGTCTTTGTCAATGTGTCCGTGTTTGATATTACCTCAATGTTTACTTTTAGATAAATATTGTATCAATGAAATATGTATTGAATTCTATTTGTTTGTTTTTAACAGGGAAGAGTTCATTAAACTCAATATCTATTATGAAGATTTGAACTACGAACAGATGAGTGAAGCTGCCGACTATGAGGTTTGTTTGTCACACGTTGTGACGAGGTTGTATATGCTATGAGGTTTGTTTGTCACACGTTGTGACGAGGTTGTATATGCTATGAGGTTTGTTTGTTGAACGTTGTGACGCGGTTGTATATGCTATGAGGTTTGTTTGTTGAACGTTGTGAACAGGTTGTATATGCTATGAGGTTTGCTTGTTGAACGTTGTGACGAGGTTGTATATGCTATCAGGTTTGTTTGTTGAACGTTGTGACGAGGTTGTATATGCTATGAGGTTTGTTTGTTGAACGTTGTGACGAGGTTGTATGTGCTATGAGGTTTGTTTGTTGAACGTTGTGACGAGGTTGTATATGCTATGAGGTTTGTTTGTTGAACGGTGTGACGAGGTTGATATGCTATGAGGTTTGTTTGTTAAACGTTGTGACGAGGTTGATATGCTGTGAAGTTTGTGTGTTGAACGTTGTGACGAGGTTGATATGCTGTGAGGTTTGTTTGTTAAACGTTGTGAAGAGGTTGATATGCTGTAAGATTTGGTTGTTCAACGCTGTGACGAGGTGTTATTATTGTGACGAGACCATGGGATGTTAGAAGCAGCTGTTAGTTATGGAAACAACATGTCACACATCTGTTAGTTATATAAACAACATGTCATACAACTGCTAGTTATATAAACATCATGTCACACAGCTGTTAGAAAAACATCATTACACACAGATATTAGATAAACATGTCACACAGCTGTTAGTTATATACACATCATGTCACACAGCTATTAGATAAACATGTCACACAGCTGTTAGTTATATACACATCATGTCACACAGCTATTAGATAAACATGTCACACAGCTGTTAGTTATATACACATCATGTCACACAGCTATTAGATAAACATGTCACACAGCTGTTAGTTATATACACATCATGTCACACAGGTTTTAGACAAACTTATTGTACACAGCTATTAGACAATCATCATGTCATACATCTGTCATTTAGATAAACATGATGTCACACAGCTGTTAGATAAACATCATGTCACACAGCAGTTAGACAGACAGCCAGACACACAACTGTTAGTTATGTAAACATCATGTCACACAGATGTTAGTTAGGTAAACATCATGTCACACAGCTAGTAGGCAACTTTCCGTCTATCCAGATGATAGTATTATTGTTGCGCTATACGAAACATATTCAACGAGCCATGGTGATGATTTATGTGACTCACAAGAACAATCTAAGCTACAAAGACACTTCCAAAGTTTGTACAGGGAATCTTAGAGCCACTTGTACCATCGTGTGCTGTTGTGTGTCTTCTTAGGTGTGCGGGTTTGAACTTGCTGCCATCTCCTGCTCCTTTGTCTTTATACCATTGTTGATCTTTCTCCTCCATGCAACACGATCTGTGGCATCCTGTCCCCATGACTCCGTATCTTTCCCCTCCATGCAACACGATCTGTGGCATCTTGTCCCCATGACTCCGTATCTTTCCCCTCCATGCAACACGATCTGTGGCATCCTGTCCCCATGACTCCGTATCTTTCCCCTCCATGCAACACGATCTGTGGCATCTTGTCCCCATGACTCCGTATCTTTCCCCTCCATGCAACACGATATGTGGCATCCTGTCCCCATGACTCCGTACCAACACTCCTGTATCATGTATATCAGTCTCGTATACGTCTTTGTACCGAACATTATGTCGACCCTGAGATTTTTGTTCACGCAAGTAGATCTTGCGGAATTCTGCCACCGTCCATCATCCTAATGTGTCCCAGCCATCTGAGTCTGCCCATAATTAGCATAGAAGACATTGTGGTATTTCCTGTTCTGTCCGATACATCAGTGTTAGTGACTATGTCCTGCCATCTAATTCCAAGATTTGTACGCAGACACGGCATGAGAAAGCTATGTGGTTACCTCTCCTTGTGAATCTAGGTTGTCCATGTTCCACAGCCGTAGAGAAGATTGCTGGGGACACAAGCCTTGTACACAAAGAATTTAGTTTTATTGTTCCTTTTATGTACCTCCAGTCCCTTTTTGTTAATCTATTAATTGTTGTAGGTGACTTACCCATCTCGATGTTTATCTCTAAATCCAGTGATAATTTATTGTTGACTGAGCATCCTAAATATGTAAAGTTGTAAACAACATCTAGATAAACACCATCAAAGTATTTCTAGCTGTTTGGTCTACATTATAATTTGTGTCCTATGGTTTCTGACTGTTAGTCCAAACGCATGGCAGACGTCAGACAACAGACAAGGTAGCTAGTCACATTGACAGTTCCTGCTCTGAGTGTGTTGTAATTACAGCACCATCTCTTTATAAGAGAGTTCCTCTTTGCTGATGTGACACAGCTGTTATTTGGATAAACAGCCTGTGACAGAGACAGTAATTAGACAAATAGCCATCGCAGGTCTAGTAATTAGACAAACAGCATGGCGCAGAACCAGCAATTAGATGAACAGCCTATCACAGAGCCGGTATTTAGGTAAAACGACGTGACACAAACATTAATCGACACAGTGCGCAGTATCCTGCGTACTAAATGTTATGTTGCTATTAGAGTAATCTTGAAACTGATTCTGTCAACAGCTAACTCAGTTTCTATCAGACGTCGGTGGGACAGTCGGTCTATACATCGGCCTATCGGTCCTTGGAATCTTCGAGATCTTTCATTTGATCATCGACATTATGAGGTTCTGCTGTAGGAAGGATGCTAAGGTCGACCAGCTCAGATATGGCTAACTTAACCAGCTCAGATATGGCTAACTTAACCAGCTCAGATATGGCTAACTTAACCAGCTCAGATATGGCTAACTTAACCAGCTCAGATATGGCTAACTTAACCAGCTCAGATATGGCTAACTTAACCAGCTCAGATATGGCTAACTTAACCAGCTCAGATATGGCTACCTTAACCAGCTCAGATATGGCTAACTTCTGTGCACATATCCAAAGTGAAGAGACATATCAACTCATTGTGTACGATTAAAGTAAATGTGAATTTACAGATAACAAGTGTACATCAAAATACATATGTAATGTCACTGAAGTTTTCATGTGTTTTTGTTATTGTTCGTCCACTTCAAGTTGATGATGACCATTTGCTATATCCAGTTTTGAAATTCAGCAAGACCTCAATTATGAGTTTGTAGATGACTAATATGTCGGATGCTGGCCGCAAATTTCCTTGGACAGTTTAAGCATGGGATGACCACTGTATATGATTTATGGTTTACCCGTGATTTTTAGCTATTCTCCGCTGCTGAGTTGTTGCACTTCTTTTTTCACAAGAAGCTGCGCCTTATTTGACTGTAGAAAAACATGTAGCTTTATTTTGTGCAAGTTATTTCCATGTATCTTGGTCTATTTTGTGCAAGTTATTCCCATATATCTTGGTCTATTTTGTGCAAGTTATTCCCATGTATCTTGGTCTATTTCAACGGTTTTCAGTGATGTATTTAACGAGTTCTTGTAGTGCTTCTGTTAGCAGCCTTGAGAATGTTATGTTCTTCTGCAACTCATCATTAAGAAATATCTTTTATCTGGCATTCACGACATGTCAAACGAATTATATCTCACTGATATCAATCAATAAATAAACCCATAACCCTTCAGGGTCGTAGGGGTACCACATTGGATGCTTCAGCACACAGAGTCCTCCAGCGAATTCAATCCTCATAAATACGGATGAGTGTAGAAATATCTTGCCTTGTCTATTCCTTGATTTTGTCTGTCCATGCCTTTATTTCACTCTTCTGCTTCTTTGACCCTCGACAGTTCCCTGCTGTATTGTTTTTGACAAGGAATCGTGCTTGCATACATGTCCGAACCATGCTAGTTTTCGTCGTTTCACTATTGAAAGCAATGGCTCCTGGACACCTGCACACATCTCTACTTTATTTCTTACGTACACATTGGTCTTATGTTCCCTATAGGAAATTCGTAGAATTCGTCTGTAGCATTTGTACTCGAGAGCCTGTAATCTTCTCTCCATATCCGCAGTGAGTGTCCAACTCTCACAACCATACAACACAACAGAAATCACCAGCGACTTATACAATTTGATTTTCACTCCAACACTGATGTTGCTTTTCATATAATGTTGATATAATATAATGTTGTACGAACTTGATGTAAAGTTGCATATATTTTTTATAGTCTCTTAGTATTTCATTATAACTCTCCATAACTTTAACACGATCTCATTATACAACTTTGTTTTATAACTTTAATATAATCTTATTATACAACTTTGTGTCATAACTTTAGTATGATCTCATAATACAAATGTGTTTTATAACTTTAATATAATCTTATAATACAACTTTGTGTCATAACTTTAATATAATCTTATTATACAACTTTGTTATATAACTTTAATATAATCTTATATTACGACTTTGTTATATAACTTTAATATAATCTTATATTACGACTCTGTTATATGTGTGTTGATGTTATAATGCAGCATAGCTCTAATAATGTTGTAATAAGATTGTTTATGTATCACTTATAATTAGTTATCATTCCTACATAACTTAATTGGATGAGTTTGTGTGTTCCTAACACAAACGAACGGTCTCTGTTTATGTTCACTTGTCACGCTTCGGAGATTAAGCATAGAGAATATCTGTGATAGTCCAACTCTCAAAAAATACTGCCAATACTACATGTTTTTCGTTAGAGATTTTCCGTGAGGTTTTGAGTAGCTTGTATGGTAAAGGCAGCATGCTCTTGCTATCGCAACGTCCCGTTCGGGGTGTTTTTTTAATTTTACATTTCGACAGAAAAAAAACCCCAGTCCTTACCGGGGATTTAATACTGGACCTCACAGGTAAGAGAACAACGCTCTCTTCTCGATAGTTCAACGATGTGGAAAAATGGTGAGTGTGGTCACATCGCGCCTAACATTTAAAAATCTTGCTGTTGAACCAGTAATATTTCAATGGACAAAATGATGCACGTCCTGAGAATGCCTAGAAATATATTTATCTCTAGCTTATAGATCTCTGAAAACAACACTGGACATTGGTCAAGCAGTGTCTAGATAACCAGGCGCGTGTGGACAGAAACCTATAGCAGCAAGTGCATGTTTTACCTTTGCTACAGGAAACCACATTTCTGAACCATCCAGTCTGAAACAGCAACATTAGATCAGGTATTACATTTAGCATTCTAGAACATTCTCGGTGATCCACAGCAGAGACACACGAACAGAGAGAGAGAGAGAGAGAGAGAGAGAGAGAGAGAGATCAAATTGTCTGACTTCTTATCAAATACTTATAACATTCCTGCACACACTTCGTCAGGTCTTTCAGAGATGTTCTTGTTTTTTTATAACAAACCATTCTGATTCGTATACCTTCGTATTTTTTGTGCTCACACCTTAAACGGTTATTTCCATTGAAAGTCAGGTGTTGTATCCTTGACGTTTTACAGATGATACATGTTTTACAGATGATACATGTTTTACGGATGATACATGTTTTACGGATGATACATGTTTTACAGATGATATTCTGCTTCTGTTTAAATTTCTCAACGTCACAAATTTGTTTTTCAGCAGAAATATGTAAATAAAATGTGTATTTATATTTGTACTTGGGTAAATATTTTCTTATTTAGTTTGACTGTAGTTTTCTACAATAAAATATTCACTAGTGATATTACTTGAGCTTACTTCTGGATTATTGTTTTTTGTAAAAATATAGACTCCTTTCTTTATAGGAATCAGATTCTAGAGAAAATGCTGCTAAGCACATACAAACATTATGCAACGTTTACAATTTATTAAACCATATCATGCATGTTTGAACCCAATACTATTGATATATGTAGTAATAATATTTTTGTATCGCGGTAAACCGTGTCTCTCTATTGAAGTTCCCCCGGGTGGTGTGTTATCCACTCTTTTCGTTAAGCGTAGGGGTGGTTGAAGCTGGAGCTTACGTTCCAATACCAGATGTGTTGCCTCGGCTGTGCTATGACAGTGTCTGTTCACGATAACCCTGACGTTTTCTATCCATCTTTTCCGTAGTCTTCGTCTAGCTTTGTACCCTGATCTCATTTGGTTATATGCTTGTACGGGAAACTTTTCGTGATGCATTCTCATAATATGGCCAAACCACTTGATCTGCTGCCTTTCTTTGTAATCTGTGCAAGGTAAACCTTGGGTTCATGCGTGCTCATCTTCACTGACGAAGGAGGAACATCATCACATTTGCTATAATCTAGTCAGGATTCGGTCAAGATGTAGATTTTACCTGTGTTATCTTATTCCATAAAGCATACCTTATCTTAACACCCCCCCCCAACCCCCAATCATAGAAATAATTTCGATATTCTGATTCAGGAAAGCTGTAAACAAATCGAACATCAATCAATCAATCAATCAATCAATCAATCAATCAATCAATACGTAACTCATTTTCTGCAAGAATAAACCGCACCGGAACAGGTGTGATTCCACAAATTGAACTCTTTCTTTTGACATTATTCGAGTATTAGCAGAGCTTGTAATATCTTATATAATTTGTCTTTGTCAATTGAGGTGAGAAACAGAGTTCTTAGAAGTTATGTCCAGAACCAATTCAGATGTATGGAAGTGAATCGTGGACACTCAGCAGAACAATGAAAAATTATATTGAAATGTTTTTTTAAAAAGAATGTTAAGAAAACCATGGACAGATAAAAGCAGATTGAAGATATCTTGAAGAATTTAGATCAAAAAGACAGTTTCTTATCCGCATCATAAAGGGACAGTCCAAATGTTTTGGACAGATGAGATCAGAAAAGATTGAATACATTGTAACAACAAGCAAGTTGAAGAACAGGAAGTCTAGGGAAAGATCAAGACAGAAGATGCTTGATAACCTAGCATTGTGGCATGGGAGAACATCGGTAGAGGAAATGATTGATAACACACGAAATAGAAAGCTGTGGAAAGACAGGATAACCAAAGCCACACTGCATGGGACATAAGAATAACATAACTTGTAAGCAGCTGAAATAATATATCTTGTGTTCGCTTATGCAAATGTGTCAATGCTGTAACTACATCGTTCTGACAACTATGGTAATGCATGTAAAGCCTAACCCTCGTTATTTATCTCCAAACACCATTATAAATGTTATGTTTATCTAAATTGTTGTATGTATCGTATATTATTTACTACAAATATTGCCATTTTATTCAATTAAATATCTCTTATACCTGTGTTACTGTTATAATATCTGTGTTACTGTTATAATATCTGTGTTACTGCTATAATAATATTGTTATTATTATTTAGATATGAATAATGCGCAATGTTAACAAGATCACTCCGTGTAGCATATTGTGCCGCTCGACTATTTTATAGAAATGTCTTATGGTCGACTGTTCGACATTTCTATTTGACCATAAAGAGACAACGACCTGGAACAACTGGCTGTTAATCGACAAGCATGGAGAGCTATGGTATCTGCCCTATGTGCCAAGCTTGTCTACAAGCATGGAGAACTATGACATCTGTCTTATGTGCCAAGCTTGTCTACAAGCATGGAGATCTATGACATCTGCCCTATGTGCCAAGCTTGTCTACAAGCATGGAGAGCTATGACATCTGCCCTGTGTGCCAATCGTGTCTACAAGCATGGAGAGCTATAACATCTGCCCTGTGTGCCAAGCTTGTCTACAAGGATGGAGAGCTATGACATCTGCCCTATGTGCCAAGCTTGTCTACAAGCATGGAGAGCTATGGTATCTGCCAAGCTTGTCTACAAGCATGGAGAGCTATGGTATCTGCCAAGCTTGTCTACAAGCATGGAGAGCTATGACATCTGCCCTATGTGCCAAGCTTGTCTACAAGCATGGAGAGCTATGACATCTGCCATATGTGCCAAGCTTGGCACAAGGGGAAAATGATGATGACGACCGATAAGGAGACAGTTGGGTATAGAATTAGACAATATTCTGAAGTAAAGGAGGTTATTTAGTGTAATTGGGTACCTTCAGACAATAGCAATATACCTACTCGAAGATATTCTACAGGTACACGTGTTCTTACCTGAGACAATAGCAATATACATACTAGAAGATATTGTACAGGTACACGTGTTCTTACCTGAGACGATAGCAATATACATACTAGAAGATAGTGTACAGGTACACGTGTTCTTACCTGAGACGATAGCAATATATATACTAGAAGATATTGTACAGGTACACGTGTTCTTACCTGAGACGATAAAATAAGTTAAGGAAGACGGAATTCTTTACTAAAATCAAAACCGTATCATGTCTTGTGCATGGCTACCGTAGTTGAACAAAGTGCAAGTGACAGCACACTCGAGACAAGTAAATAAGGAATACATATCTAAAGAAGCGCTCGTGTCATCTTCCAATAGCTCACGAATATGAATAGCGATTTGTAATGGAAAGCCACATTATCCAACACCTCAGACACATATGTGTAGAAGTTCACACTTTAAGGAGAAGTTCATGCTGATGGTGAACAGAACTTCAGCTACTGGTGAATAGAACTTCAGCTACTGGTGAGTAGAACTTCAGCTACTGGTGAACAGAACTTCAGCTACTAGTGAACAGAACTTCAGCTACTAGTGAACAGAACTTCAGCTACTAGTGAACAGAACTTCAGCTACTTGTGAACAGAACTTCAGCTACTAGTGAACAGAACTTCAGCTACTAGTGAACAGAACTTCAGCTACTGGTGAATAGAACTTCAGCTACTGGTGAATAGAACTTCAGCTACTGGTGAATAGAACTTCAGCTACTGGTGAATAGAACTTCAGCTACTAGTGAATAGAACTTCAGCTACTAGTGAATAGAACTTCAGCTACTGGTGAATAGAACTTCAGCTACTGGTGAATAGAACTTCAGCTACTGGTGAGTAGAACTTCAGCTACTGGTGAGTAGAACTTCAGCTACTGGTGAGTAGAACTTCAGCTACTGGTGAATAGAACTTCAGCTACTGGTGAATAGAACTTCAGCTACTGGTGAGTAGAACTTCAGCTACTGGTGAATAGAACTTCAGCTACTGGTGAATAGAACTTCAGCTACTGGTGAATAGAACTTCAGCTACTGGTGAATAGAACTTCAGCTACTGGTGAATAGAACTTCAGCTACTGGTGAGTAGAACTTCAGCTACTGGTGAATAGAACTTCAGCTACTGGTGAATAGAACTTCAGCTACTGGTGAATAGAACTTCAGCTACTGGTGAATAGAACTTCAGCTACTGGTGAATAGAACTTCAGCTACTGGAGAATAGAACTTCAGCTACTGGTGAATAGAACTTCAGCTACTGGTGAATAGAACTTCAGCTACTGGTGAATAGAACTTCAGCTACTGGTGAATAGAACTTCAGCTACTGGTGAATAGAACTTCAGCTACTGGTGAATAGAACTTCAGCTACTGCTGAATAGAACTTCAGCTACTGGTGAATAGAACTTCAGCTACTGGTGAGTAGAACTTCAGCTACTGGTGAATAGAACTTCAGCTACTGGTGAATAGAACTTCAGCTACTGGTGAATAGAACTTCAGCTACTGGTGAATAGAACTTCAGCTACTGTGGAATAGAACTTCAGCTACTGGTGAATAGAACTTCAGCTACTGGTGAATAGAACTTCAGCTACTGGTGAATAGAACTTCAGCTACTGGTAAATAGAACTTCAGCTACTAGTGAATAGAACTTCAGCTACTGGTGAATAGAACTTCAGCTACTGTTGAGTAGAACTTCAGCTACTGGTGAGTAGAACTTCAGCTACTGGTGAGTAGAACTTCAGCTACTGGTGAGTAGAACTTCAGCTACTGGTGAGTAGAACTTCAGCTACTGGTGAATAGAACTTCAGCTACTAGTGAGTAGAACTTCAGCTACTGTGAATAGAACTTCACCTACTGGTGAATAGAACTTCAGCTACTGGTGAATAGAACTTCAGCTACTGGTTAATAGAACTTCAGCTACTGGTGAATAGAACTTCAGCTACTGGTGAGTAGAACTTCAGCTACTGGTGAATAGAACTTCAGCTACTGGTGAATAGAACTTCAGCTATTGGTGAATAGAACTTCAGCTACTGGTGAATAGAACTTCAGCTACTGGTGAATAGAACTTCAGCTACTGGTGAATAGAACTTCAGCTACTGGTGAATAGAACTTCAGCTACTGGTGAATAGAACTTCAGCTACTGGTGAGTAGAACTTCAGCTACTGGTGAATAGAACTTCAGCTACTGGTGAGTAGAACTTCAGCTACTGGTGAATAGAACTTCAGCTACTGGTGAATAGAACTTCAGCTACTGGTGAATAGAACTTCAGCTACTGGTGAATAGAACTTCAGCTACTGGTGAATAGAACTTCAGCTATTGGTGAATAGAACTTCAGCTACTGGTGAATAGAACTTCAGCTACTGGTGAATAGAACTTCAGCTACTGGTGAATAGAACTTCAGCTACTGGTGAATAGAACTTCAGCTACTGGTGAATAGAACTTCAGCTACTGGTGAATAGAACTTCAGCTACTGGTGAGTAGAACTTCAGCTACTGGTGAATAGAACTTCAGCTACTGGTGAATAGAACTTCAGCTATTGGTGAATAGAACTTCAGCTACTGGTGAATAGAACTTCAGCTACTGGTGAATAGAACTTCAGCTACTGGTGAATAGAACTTCAGCTACTGGTGAATAGAACTTCAGCTACTGGTGAATAGAACTTCAGCTACTGGTGAATAGAACTTCAGCTACTGGTGAGTAGAACTTCAGCTACTGGTGAATAGAACTTCAGCTACTGGTGAGTAGAACTTCAGCTACTGGTGAATAGAACTTCAGCTACTGGTGAATAGAACTTCAGCTACTGGTGAATAGAACTTCAGCTACTGGTGAATAGAACTTCAGCTACTGGTGAATAGAACTTCAGCTATTGGTGAATAGAACTTCAGCTACTGGTGAATAGAACTTCAGCTACTGGTGAATAGAACTTCAGCTACTGGTGAATAGAACTTCAGCTACTGGTGAATAGAACTTCAGCTACTGGTGAATAGAACGTCCTGTAAGCGAGCAAAGTAACCCAGTTCCAATTCTGCAGTTGAGAGTTTTCTATATCCGAAACAGATTATCAGATGAGGCAGGATTCAGTATCTGTAGCATTGTGGGCAATAGATGACCCATACATGAGGCTAGTTAACAAGCAGCTGAACACATCGTACACTAGATCCAATTCTCCCTAAAATATCATCCCTCTTCACCAGCGGTGTGCATGGGCCCTTACATTCAGATTACGTGGAGCATCAATTCAAGAAACTACTGGGGCCTTCTTGACAAAGACACGCCTCCTAACGAAGTACATGCTTCCTGGAATCACATGAATATTCCCCATACGTTGATAATGAATGAGACTAGCAGATGGTGTGATTGCTTGCTCTCACCGGTTTACAGCTTGACAGTTAAAAACCATGTTCGGGCAAAAAATCATCATGATCGTGATTTCTCGCCTGACACAACAGCTCCTCCAGTTAATAAAGCTGTAAATGAGTACCTGGCGCATGAGTTAGGGGAGGTAAAGACAGCAAGGAAGGGAATTTCTCGTGAACGAACGCAGAAGAAGAAGAAGAAGAAGAAGAAGAAACTATTACTGGACTAAACATATTCAATGTCGAGTATAGGTATATCCTAAGCTTACGTTTTATTAGGAAAATTCCAGAATTTTACATTAATCTTGCCTAGCTCCTGTCAAGATTATGTTTCTGACAATGATAAATGTAACCGTATTCTTGTGCAAACATTATGCATGTTTAATATCAGATTATTCTGAAGAGACATTAGAATATAAACCAAGAGTTTTTACATGTTGCAGCGTTTCTCAATGCTTGAACGATGGGGATCTCTCATGAAAAGAGCGATGTTTCTCAACCTGTTTTGTAAACCATATAAACACGTTTTGGAAATATACTTTTATCAGTCTACGAAAGATGTATTCCATGGGCGGATACAACAGTAATAAGTTAGTGGTACAAAGTTAAGAAATAAAACTCTTATCGTGACCAATTGATCCCATTTAGAGGATATTGATATTGGGATCACTTGGTCACAATAAAATTTTCATTTCTATGAAGCCTATGGAACTGTTGACTACTACCTTTTTGAATGTCCAGCGCTGAATGACTTCAGGAAAATGTTTCTTTCTTCAAGGCCAGATAAATGAAACACCTTATATTTACTCCCCATGCAACAACAACCAGATAGACAGTGAAGAATTCTATGAACTATTGAATGAAAACATAAACAAAATAGAACAAAACAGCTCACATATATCATCACATAAGGGCATAGGCCCATAGAACGCTGGAACAACAAGCAACCAAACAACCAAGCAACCAAACAACCAAGAGTATTGGTCTGTCCATAAATTATATCTTTCTGTTATTTTGATCTGCTTCCCCCACCCCACCCTGTCCTTGCCAACATCTGTGAAGGATTCAGATATGCCCCGTCCTACTTAATTATGTTAACAAATTAAGAATTCACCACCCCCCCCCCCACCACCATTTAAAAAAAATTGCAGATAAAATACGGAAACAAAAATACATGATTATGTTTAGATATTTAAAATAATATTTCCAAATTCAACCAATATAGTTTTTAAAAACAGTATCGTTGACATCAACTTTTGTAGATCACCATTCACCCTTGTCAACAACTGTCAATCTTTTTTAGACCCACTCTCCACTCCCAATTTATTTACGTTTTTTATGGACCTTCCCAATGATGTTAGCGACAGCAACAAGAAAGTAACGTTTTGTGGAAGGAATCTCTATAAAGAAAGACAGGTTATATACATATATATATATATATATAGACATATAAAACATACATAACGTAACATATTGAAGACAAACATTCGAATGGATTATGTGTGGGAAACAATCCAACATCCGTGCTACTCAAATTGTAGCAGAATTTCATGTGATTGTATGTTTGCAGCTGTGATGCCTCCTGTCTTCTATACGTGTATACCATGGCCGGACTCCATTAAAGGCCTGTGTACAGAAAGTAGACATGACGTGTAAGGCTGATTTGTATTATTTCAGTACATTTCGTTGGTGGACCTATTTTTTGGCATACGACTTCAAGTATATAAATCAACGAATATGACGACAATTATCAAAAACGTCACGAACGAAGGCTTGCTTACTTTATCTACAGAGGTCTTTACTGTAGACGGTCTTGGATATATAGATCCATATCAGAAATGAAACCTTTTTCATTATCACTTTTATACTTCCGGAGGTCGCGGTAACTGGATTACCGTGGCCTCGACTATACTTTATAGAACAAATCTCTGATATAACCAGTGTTGACTAACGTCTGCGGTTGATATAGCTTACCTCGCTATAAGAGGTATATTTTACTAAACCAACGATACAACTTCTTCACATGATGGCCATCAATCGCCAAATAAAACCTTACATCAGATCAAAACAAAGCAGCATCGTCCTTCTTACATGATGTTTTTACGCGATGTCCTTCTTACATGATGTTTTTACGCGATGTCCTTCTTACATGATGTGTTTGATTATTGTCGTGTATTTGTTATTCACTATTAATATACTTTGTGTCGTTCGCGTGTCAACAGCCAACGCTGCGCAATCGAACACAGGAACAATCGAACACAGGAACAATCGAACACAGGAACAATCGAACAACATGATATGAAATTGTTTATTCTGTTGCTAGGTCGTATCATGCAATTGGTCACGTTCATACATTACGCTTCATACCGTCGAGAGTTTGAGATTTCTTGGTATGAACCTAATTTCTGGAATACCCACCCTTCCCTGTTCCCAATTGCACAAGGTAAACAAATGCTTCATGGTTCTCGGCAAACAAATACAATATATATATTGTTTGTGTGTGCGTGTGTATTTTCACATGGATGGCCCATACCTAATAAAGGATTCACCTACGGCTGGAGCACAAACGCAGCTGGTATTGAAGAGAAAAGAAATGAGGGCTGAGAATTGACAGCAAATCGTTTTGAAAATATGTTCCCATGACATCTGGTTGAAAATAAACCAGAAAGGTCGTGTATTTATGAAACGATGTCTTTGCTTACATAAACACAATTCTTAAAGTCTTCTGTCGGAGCATTCATAACATGGGACCAGCTCAATAAGCAGTATAGCAGTGCCCCCTGATAACTTCAAAAATAGTATTTTGTGAACGCGTGAAAGCGACCTTTATGTTGGATGTATTTTAGAATCACTAGAACAGATCCGGACACGACAACAACAGATTCATCATTGTGTAACAAAATGAAATCACATGGAGTCTATTCAAGGTTGTTCGTGATGGGATCACATGGAGCCTATTCAAGGTTGTTCGAGATGGGATCCCATGGAGTCTATTCAAGGTTGTTCGTGACGGGATCCCATGGAGCCTATTCAAGGTTGTTCGAGATGGGATCCCATGGAGTCTATTCAAGGTTGTTCGAGATGGGATCCCATGGAGCCTATTCAAGGTTGGTCGTGATGGGATCCCATGGAGCCTATTCAAGGTTGTTCGAGATGGGATCCCATGGCGTCCATTCAAGGTTGTTCGTGACGGGATCCCATGACGTCAATTCAAGTTTTTTCGTGAATTTAATCCCATTTACACAGATACAACGATTTTCAAGAAAGCTGCTGTTACACTACTTTGTACGTGAGTTTCGCCAATAGAATACCTACAAACAGACAACCTACAAACAGACAATGGAAGACCTACAAACAGACAATGGAAGACCTACAAACAGACAACAGACAACCTACAAACAGACAATGGAAGACCTACAAACAGACAACAGAAAATCTAAAAACAGCCTATAGAAGACCTCCTAAGGAAAAAGAAAACATATAGACAATAGAAGACCTAAAAACAGACAATAGAAGACCAACCAACAAAAAATGGAAGACCAATTAACAGACAATAGAAAACCTACCAATAGACAATAGAAAACCTACCAAAAGACAACAGAAGACCTACCAACAGACAATAGAAGACCTACCAACAGAAAATAGAAGATGCAAAAACAGATAATAGAAGACCTACCAGCATAATTTAACCATGACCGGGCTCCAGTATAACAAACCTGTATATAGATTACATGAGAGGCCGATTTTGATTATTTCCGTGCTTTCGTTTGTCGGCCTTAGCTATTTCGGGCATGCGACTCCAAGTATATAAATAATGGCCAACGAATCCATAACAAATATAAGAAACGACACAAATGAAGTTGTGTTTACTTTCTGTTCAGTGGTCTATACTGGAGCCCAATCATGACCTAACACTTTATCTGATACTAGAAGCAATGTCAGGCCTTGCCCGGCCGAGAAGTTTTTTTTTAAAATGTGAATAAATGCGAATATTATTCGTATAATGTAGCGATGACTATGTTTTAGTTTCTACATATTAACCCTAAAAATGCTTTTAGAAACATCTCTTTGTTGAGGGAGGCGGAATGTATCATTTTTTTGTGTGGTATTCTTGACAGACCAAGTGTCGCTTCATTGAGGGAGGCGGAATGTATCATTTTTTGTGTGGTATTCTTGGCAGACCAAGTGTCGCTTCATTCAGGGAGGCGGAATGTATCATTTTTTGTGTGGTGTACTTGACAGATCAAGTGTCGCTTCATTCAGGGAGGCGGAATGTATCCTTTTTTGTGTGTGGTATTCTTGACAGACCAAGTGTCGCTTCATTGAGGGAGGCGGAATGTATCATTTTTTGTGTGTGGTATTCTTGACAGACCAAGTGTCGCTTCATTCAGGGAGGCGGAATGTATCATTTTTTGTGTGGTATTCTTGACAGACCAAGTGTCGCTTCATTGAGGGAGGCGGAATGTATATAGAGAAACCCTTAAACAATGAAGTCAATCCTCTGCTCATTTTCAACCTTTCGAGCATGTGGAGTCTGTCAGCAAATTTGTGTGTGTTAAACAGTGTGCGTAGAAATCTGAATGGGATGTTTACTTTCGTGTTAAGGAACACATCATCTACTGTGTGACTTATAATAAATATGTCGTTATTTGTATGTTTCTATCTAGTAATAGCTTGTTTATTTTAATTGATGCTTGGTCTATGTTATGATTTCTCAATATTATCTCCTGGGGTTAAAAGGAAAATAGGAATGGCTAAGTGTACTTCTAATGACATGGGGAAAATATTAACATGCAAACACACTGCATACAAATTAAACATGAGAATTATAAAATGCTACATCTATTCTATATTACTACATCTATTCTATATTACTACATCTATTCTATATTACTACATCTATTCTATATTATTCTATATTCTATATTACGGCATGGCTGGGGAAAAGATGGATAATGAACACACAGCTAGAAAACAGAATTGTTAACTTTGAGGTATGGATGTAGGGTCTATAGAAGAAATAAGTGAGTGGGCACCATCTGTAAATAAATAATTTGGTTGGGGGTGGGAGGGGAACCAAAGGATTCAACATAAATATCACATTTAAAACGTTGTTGCATAGTTTAAATAACATTAATAATAATACCAAAATTATATGATATTTGATACCTAGCCCACGTGACAATAAAAACAAATGTCTTCGAATAGCAGTGTTACCACTGATGTCTTAGACATAATCCCAGATAGCGCTGTAAAAACCCCACTAACACCAGACTGTATAATTCAATAAAACTAAGACCAGGGCAGTCAATATACCTATAAAAAAGGTCATTCGTACATTTTCGTGTGCAATGCTCGCATTTTCTTGAGAACTGTGGTGTCTTTTCTTCTTTTTGGAAAATCGGAAGATTTTAACAGTCTTTTGACCATTTATATAGAATTTCGTGGAAAGAAAACATACAACTCCTGATTCAGTATAATTTATGCTTCAACAACTCCAGCTACACCCCCCCCCCACGATCTCCACCTACACCCCCCCCCCCCCCCCCACGATCTCCACCGACAACGATCAAGGTAAACATCTCAGCAGTGGGAACATTGTCCAACACATTCTATTGCATCATTGTGTAGAGTTGCTGGAGTGTAAAGGAAGAAACGGAAACATAAAACATGAAACTGAGTTGTGGACTAAACATGAATTAGAAAAATCATGCACAGGAAAACAAACTCAAAATTAATCCTGTCAGAGAATTTAGAGAATGCCGCTGTGATGTGCGACAGCTAGTGACGCAGTGTCATCTTATTGTAGTTACGACTCGCGTGTCGTTTGAGTGTTGTAACAACTGCTGATGTGGTGTCCTAGTGCTGTAACAAATTCTGACATGGTGGCCTAGTGTTGTAATACTTGCTGACATGGTGGCCTAGTGTTGTAATACTTGCTGACATGGTGGCCTAGTGTTGTAATACTTGCTGACATGGTGGCCTAGTGTTGTAATACTTGCTGACATGGTGGCCTAGTGTTGTAATACTTGCTGACATGGTAGCCTAGTGTTGTAATACTTGCTGACATGGTGGCCTAGTGTTGTAACAACTGCTGACATGGTGGCCTAGTGTTGTAATACTTGCTGACATGGTGGCCTAGTGTTGTAATACTTGCTGACATGGTGGCCTAGTGTTGTAATACTTGCTGACATGGTGGCCTAGTGTTGTAATACTTGCTGACATGGTGGCCTAGTGTTGTAATACTTGCTGACATGGTGGCCTAGTGTTGTAATACTTGCTGACATGGTAGCCTAGTGTTGTAATACTTGCTGACATGGTGGCCTAGTGTTGTAACAACTGCTGACATGGTGGCCTAGTGTTGTAGTACTTGCTGACATGGTGGCCTAGTGTTGTAATACTTGCTGACAAGGTGGCCTAGTGTTGTAATACTTGCTGACATGGTAGCCTAGTGTTGTAATACTTGCTGACATGGTGGCCTAGTGTTGTAACAACTGCTGACATGGTGGCCTAGTGTTGTAATACCTGCTGACATGGTGGCCTAGTGTTGTAATACTTGCTGACATGGTGGCCTAGTGTTGTAATACTTGCTGACATGGTGGCCTAGTGTTGTAATACTTGCTGACATGGTGGCCTAGTGTTGTAACAACTGCTAACATGGTGGCCTAGTGTAGTAATACTTGCTGACATGGTGGCCTAGTGTTGTAACACCTTCTGATGTGGTGTCCTAGTGTTGTAACAATTGCTGACATGGTAGTCTAGTGTTGTAACACCTGCTGACATGGTGGCCTAGTGTTGTAACAACTGCTAACATGGTGGCCTAGTGTTGTAATACTTGCTGACATTGTGGCCTAGTATTGTAATACTTGCTGACATTGTGGCCTAGTGTTGTAACACCTGCTGACATGGTGGCCTAGTGTTGTAATACTTGCTGACATGGTGGCCTAGTGTTGTAATACTTGCTGACATTGTGGCCTAGTGTTGTAACAACTGCTGACATGGTGGCCTAGTGTTGTAATACCTGCTGACATGGTGGCCTAGTGTTGTAATACTTGCTGACATGGTGGCCTAGTGTTGTAATACTTGCTGACATGGTGGCCTAGTGTTGTAATACTTGCTGACATGGTGGCCTAGTGTTGTAACAACTGCTAACATGGTGGCCTAGTGTTGTAATACTTGCTGACATGGTGGCCTAGTGTTGTAACACCTTCTGATGTGGTGTCCTAGTGTTGTAACAATTGCTGACATGGTAGCCTAGTGTTGTAACACCTGCTGACATGGTGGCCTAGTGTTGTAACAACTGCTAACATGGTGGCCTAGTGTTGTAATACTTGCTGACATTGTGGCCTAGTATTGTAATACTTGCTGACATTGTGGCCTAGTGTTGTAACACCTGCTGACATGGTGGCCTAGTGTTGTAATACTTGCTGACATGGTGGCCTAGTGTTGTAATACTTGCTGACATTGTGGCCTAGTGTTGTAACAACTGCTGACATGGTGGCCTAGTGTTGTAACAACTGCTGACATGGTGGCCTAGTGTTGTAATACTTGCTGACATTGTGGCCTAGTATTGTAATACTTGCTGACATTGTGGCCTAGTGTTGTAACACCTGCTGACATGGTGGCCTAGTGTTGTAATACTTGCTGACATGGTGGCCTAGTGTTGTAACACCTGCTGACATGGTGGCCTAGTGTTGTAGTACTTGCTGACATGGTGGCCTAGTGTTGTAGTACTTGCTGACACTGTGGCCTAGTGTTGTTGATCATGTTTCTCCACAACTCTCTGTCTCTTGTGTTGTTAATAAGTCCAGTTTATGTTCTCTTTTTTTTAACGCCAGTGTGACAACCCATCCAGAAATTTCTCTGTCTTCCTCTGTCTCTTCTTCCCTTGATATTTCCGTTGGTTATTAAATGTTCAATTTTTACTTTCCTCGTCAAATGCCTTAAAAAATCGTGAGTGTCTTACTTCTAATCTTTGCTATAATTTGTCGTTTTACTCCAGCTTCTCTGAGAACTTCTACATTAGTTTTCTTGGCTGGCCATGAAATTTTCATCATTCTTCTTAAAAACTACCTCTCAATATCCTCCGCTTATCTTGGGAACTTCTGTTTACTGTCCATGCTTCGCGTCGATAAAGAAGGATTGGCTCAATATAACACTCTAACAATATAACGCATCTGAAATTGAAAATGCTCTATTGTATAGAATGTTCTTCATTTTTGTAAATATTAATTTGACCTGTGTTACCCTGCCTCTGATCTCATTGTAGCACCTGACATCTGATGTTAAAATTGTGTCAATATACTTGACTTTATCCGCTTGATTTAATTGTTGCATCATTGATAGTAATACTGCATTTTGACGCTGTGTATTTCATTAAAACAACTATTACTTATGTTTTGTTTTCTTTATACTGGGGCCTTTGTTTTTATTTTCTTGTACTACCGTGTTTAACAGGACGTGACGTTCTTCTTTGCTCCATTAAATCAGAACTGTATCGTCAGCATATCTTAGATTATTCAGATTGTAACCTCCAACTGCTATTCCTGACATGATTTTTATGTTTCACATAATATTCGCTGTATACAGAGAGAAAAGATCTGGTGACATTACACATCCTTGTCTGACGTCCATTTCTATCTTTTGGAATTTTCCTACATTACTGTAAACCCTCATGGCAACTGTTTGTTTCCAATGCATATTTCTTACTATCATTAGATCTTTCCCTTCAACATTGAGTTTTTCAAACATTTTTATCATTTCTCAATGATCTTGTTCTTGTTAAATGTTTTACTATAATCTATGAAGCACAAGTACATGTCATTTTGTACCTCTATTGTCCTTTCTATCAATGTTCGTATTATATATATAGCATTTATTGTGCTTTTTTCCTTTCACAAATCCACATTGTTCTTCTGCAATTTCTGGTTTTATTAGTTCTGTGATTCGTCTCATGATTATACGAGGTATGATCTTGTTCATCTGGCACATGATGCTGATTGTTCAATGGTCTTCAAATTCTACTGCACCAGGTTTCTTCGGTAAAGCTATGAATATTGATTTCAATCAATCAGATTGAATATCCCCCACTGTTATAGATATCCTTTAGCATTTTGGTGATTATATCTATGCCACACTCCCCCAACACTTCTAATTCTTCCTTTGTAATATTATCTGGTACTGGAGATTATTTCAAGTTTTGTATAACTTCCATCACATCTGCAGTTAATATACGGGTCCTTCGCTGTTGTAGTGCATGTCTGTTTCAATTCTACTATTTTTATAAAGTTCCTTAATGTATTCATCCCATCTGTGTATGATTTCATGTTCTCATGTTAATATATGCACCAGCTATGATCGAGTCGTGTGTACTTGAATGTGGAATACTTTAGCTCAAGTTGTAGAAATGTCTGACTTGGAGGTAGAAATAAATGTGTGTTATCACCAACATCTCAACGTAATTCATGCATGTATGCACGTTCTGGCCGGCTACCTTTCCTTCAACTTGACTAATCTTCTCGAGTGAAGACAGCGTCAGCATTTTAGTACACATTCCCAGCTTGAAATATGACTCAACAAGGGATGTGCTATCAGAGATATGCATGGATGCATGCAGTTTTTAGTTTTCTGAAACTGACAATAAGCGGCGGCTGCCGGCGTCATCAGAAGATCATAACCTTGTTTGTTATGTATTATGTCACTGCAGACACATACATATACAGTGATAGAGAGAGAGAGAGAGAGAGAGAGAGAGGGAGAGGGAGAGAGAGAACATGACAAAGGAACAACATAATAATTAGCATTCATTACATAATAAACAGAGAATTTAGAGAGGCAGCAATGCGTAATTTTCTCAATTTTTAAAGTAAAAACAAGAACCCAACATTCACGAACATCACTAATAGAAACCCAACATTCACTGACATCACAAATAGAAACCCAACATTCACTGACATCACTAATAGAAACCCAACATTCACTGACATCACTAATAGAAACCCAACATTCACTGACATCACTAATAGAAACCCAACATTCACTGACATCACTAATAGAAACCCAACATTCACGAACATCACTAATAGAAACCCAACATTCACGAACATCACTAATAGAAACCCAACACAAATTTCGTGTTCATCCACAGACATTGCAAATAGCCACCCACAATAAACGTCGGGCTGATCCACAGACAATGCAAATAGACACCCACAATAAACGTCGGGCTGATCCACAGACATCACAAATAGAAACCCACAATCAACGTCGGGTTCATCCACCGACATCCAGAGAAATATATGTATCACAATGTTGGGGGATTTTGATGACGTCTTCATTCCGGCTGGTAGTGCTTCACTCTCATTCTTTGCATTATCTACTAGCCATGAGTTTCCCCACATTGATTGTACAAGTTGCGACTGTTCATGAGTTTCCCCACATTGATTGTACAAGTTGCGACTGTTCATGAGTTTCCCACATTGATTGTACAAGTTGCGACTGTTCATGAGTTTCCCCACATTGATTGTACAAGTTGCGACTGTTCATGAGTTTCCCACATTGATTGTACAAGTTGCGACTGTTCATGAGTTTCCCCACATTGATTGTACAAGTTGCGACTGTTCATGAGTTTCCCCACATTGATTGTACAAGTTGCGACTGTTCATGAGTTTCCCCACATTGATTGTGCAAGATGCGACTGTTCATGAGTTTCCCCACATTGATTGCGCAAGATGCGACTGTTAACAAAATACCTTCAGGGCCGTAGATGCAAACCTCCACAATTCAGTTTCGTTATTTTATTCTGAGCAGTATCAATACCCTGTGATCGCGCAATTCATACTCCGTGCAATCCCTGCCAAGCTATAATCTGTTGTTGCAGGTTTCCTCCTCTTGTGTGAACTTCAAATGGCGTCTTCTGTCTGAACTTCAGATGGCGTCTTGTGTGTGAACTTCAGATGGCGTCTTGTGTGTGAACTTCAGATGGCGTCTTGTGTGTGAACTTCAGATGGCGTCTTGTGTGTGAACTTCAGATGGCGTCTTGTGTGTGAACTTCAGATGGCGTCTTGTGTGTGAACTTCAGATGGCGTCTTGTGTGTGAACTTCAGATGGCGTCTTTTGTGTGAACTTCAGATGGCGTCTTGTGTGTGAACTTCAGATGGCGTCTTGTGTGTGAACTTCAGATGGCGTTTTGTGTGGTTTCTGTTTGATCATACGATCGTATATCATGTAAATACCTTCACTAATATGTCTGACGAGCTGTCACAGGAGACATGTTTGAGCTGATTGTTGCAAAGAACTATCAGTGAGAACATTTATGTGGACATTGTAGGAAGCACAGCATAGGCTGACAAACCAGTCAATCGTGAAGGCACTCTCGTTTCAGCTGGGACATTGGGCAGAGAAAGTATCCACTCCAGGTAGAAATGGTTTCTGTCAAGGTTTTATGATAATTGGTCGTCGAGATTAGATAAGAAAATAGAGAAAGAAGGACATACCTGGTTATACCAGTAGGTATAACGTATCACAACACTCATATCACAACACTCATATCACAACACTCATATCACAACACTCATATCACAACACTCATATGACACCACTCATAGCAACTCCAAACTCAAACAATTATCGCAACATTTCCTTAAAGTCTCAAATTCGGTAAACCCTTGCATGTAGACAGCAGTTACGTGCCTGCTTTCGTGCAATAGTTCTATAAGCTTTCTTCACCGGCCAGGTCATACATTTCATTGACCAACTTCTTCACATGCTACATGGCCCCATACACATTAAATCTTTAACTCGAAATATTCAAACTATATCTTCTTTAGACATTTAACAATCAAGTAAGATTTATATTACCATCTTACGCTTGATAAATTATGCTTCTCTCTTTTTCTTTCTCTCTCTCTCTCTCTCTCTCTCTCTCTGTTTCTTTCTCTCCATGTAATATTCTAACAAAATATCTAATACGGATGTCAGACTCTGGTTGACAAGTTAAGAGAGAGATTAGAAGTCTAATATATTTAAATGTTTGCATACGGAACACCAGTATGAGGTTTCATTCAGAGATTCATGTCTTGAGGGCAAATACTGAATAGTAACTACATATTTTCAGTAATCATGAAAATAAACAGTACTGATATTTTGAAGTGAAATATCAGGTAGGATTAGAATAGTCCATAAATATGGTACAAACCGGCTCGTAATTAGAAGCAATGCGTCTACTATCTCTACCACTTTATATGTCTTCAGAATGTATACATTTCAGCTCAGTGGTTTCATCCATCGGTGGTTACATATTCGAATGATTTCATCCATCAGTGGATTCATCCATGAGTGATTTCATTCATCAGTGGATTCATCCACAAGTGATTTCATCCATCACTGGTTTCATCCATTAGGGATTTCATCCATCAGTGGTTTCATCTATGAGTGATTTCATCCATCAGCATTTTCATCCATCAGTTTTTTCATCCAACGGTGGTGTCATACTCGAGTGATTTCATCCATCAGTGATTTCATCCATCAGTGACTTCATCTATCATTGATTTCATCCATCAGTTGTTTGAAATAAGTTCATATTTATAATACGCAATCATCTGGATCTATATGGTGAAATTATCATGTATGAAATTATATTTCATGGAGGTCGGTAGTGATTTCAGCTTGAACTACGGAATTCAGTTCTTTTATCCAGAAAGGGTCTATTTAATGCTGTTTAAGTTGATTGACGGAGATAATGTGTTAATGGAATCTGACAGTAATTGTATCTACTACAAATAGGAAACATTGAGGAGTTGTAGATGCAGTAGACGAGATTTGAACCTGATCCCCTCAACTGACACATAGTCGATCCCTGCTTGAGCCAACACGATGTCCAAATTTGAGTCGAATAGTTGCCAGATGAATAGGTCTGGTTTAAACCTCGATCACTCCCTCCTGACTTTTCAAATAGACTTACGTCTACTGGTATATATATATATATAGTAAAATTCTTTCCAGAACCTTGTCTTCATTGTGGATACTCTGAACGCCTCTCTGTCTCGGACAAGCAGGTCTACATTGGTCAAAGACATGTGCATACATTCTTCAATATCGCTGGTTCATCGTCTTCTTGGTCTTCCTCTTCTTCTCTCCTGGGACTCTGCCCTCCAGAACCAGCCTTTCGATACCATCTTGTCGCTTTAAGTATCCAAAATACTGTAGCTTCCTTCTAATGTTGTTCTTTTTTTTCTCTGTCTACTGGTGCCAAATGCAAATGACAGAATTAACACCTACATTGAACGACTAGTAAAAATGAACTTAATATTAGCAGCTTGCATGGAAAAAAAGAAGACGTGAAGTAATAGAACATGAAGGCTAAGATGTAGTTCTTCTCTTCCTGGAACATGTTCTTTACAGAAGCAGGATGAAGACTTCTTAATGGCGGCACCGAAATTCTGACATTTTTGTAGTTGCCGCTGGCATGATGAAATATTATGTAACTTGTCTACTTCATCGCCGTCTTATCATGATCTTTCATGCCCATTTATGATTTCTCTTGTACCAGTATCCATGTTTTGTTTGCAAGTTTGTTCAAGTTTCTTTTTTTTTTTAAATACGAAGAGAACATTGAGTTGATTGATATTATTTTATTTGTTTATACAAGCAGCATATTCAGTTACTGATATCTTCTTCTTCTTCTTCTGCGTTCGTTCTCAAACTCCTGCAGATTGGTATGATGTAGTCTGGAGAACGGAATGTGTTGTGTCATGGTCTAAAGCATTACTGTGACAGCTGCGCCTTTCGGTCTTACACATCCGACTTCAGCATGGCTTTGGGTCACTGACCTGTTTGGAATGGGACAGCTAACCCATCCCATAAGCTCCTTAGTCGCCTCTTACGATATGCATGGAAGGTAAATAGTGTTGCTATTCTTCGTTCCCCTCTTCGGTCCAAGAAACACACGCGCGTAGTTATTGATATAATATTGATGATAATGTTGATGATAATGGTAGCAATCATGATAGCGATGTTGGGGATAATAATCGTAGAAATATCGGTGATGACAATAATGATGTCGATGACGTGTCTATATGAGTAGAAAACTACATTTTATTGCTATTATTATCTTTAACCTTTGACCTTCATTCCTTACAATGTTCTTAAAACGTTTTGATAACTTTCCTCAATGCCCATTTTATTCGCATAATCCCTTCAGTATCTCTTCCTTTCAAACCAGGCGCATAAATTGCATAAACTATACGTTCACGTCTCACGCAGCAACTCATGAACAGCGCTAAACTCAATGCACTGCGTAGCCTAAAGCTTCAGATTCATCCAGGTGTTTCGGATAAGCTGACAAATATTAAGTTACATTTTAACATGGTAGATAATATAATAGCCGTGTTATGTCATTCTATCAGAAACGCTCTATAAATAGCGCATTTACGTCACGGAATTCCGTGCAACTTTCAATCAAAACGAGTGATGTATACAAGTGTATTTTTGTATACATTTTTGCTGCGCTCTCACGTAAATTTTTGTATCGGATCGTGTTAAAGCTATCTAAAATATATTATATTTAAAATATACATATAATTTGCTATAAATGATGGAAGAAGATGATCCAATCGCAAGAAAACGTAAAAAAACACACGAGATAAAAGATAAATGGTTTAGTCAAGAGTCACTCGCTCGAATTCGTGCCGCATATGCTGCAGATCATAGACATTGAATTGAAAGAGTGATGCAAGGAATTGATCAAGACACCCTTCAACAAAGACAAACACTACTTGCTAAGAATATACTGATATACATCGTCGCCGAGATAAAGTTAGAATCACCAGCGCAAAGAGAAGATCGATAAGCTATGAATAGAGAATACCAATGTCGTCACAGACATCATGAAACTGTTGAACAAACGCAGAGACGTCCAGCTGCAGATGCCGAGGCTCACTCATTGTCACAAATGCGTCGAAGTCAAGCAATTTTAAAGGAAGCAGAAAATTTGACTGGGGATCGTGTTGCAGCACATAACTGTGGAGTTTTCAATATTACATATCAATTTTGTGGTGATAAAAAAATTATTTGGGACGAACATCCTAAAGATGGCAAGTTTCCAAGTTGTTGCAGAAAGCGTAAGGTCATGCTCCCAAAGCCATAGGACACCCATGGTAATAAGCTGAAGTATCCCGAGTTCCTATGCTTGATACTCAATGATAATAACACCCTAAATACACACATTTTCGCGAGAATATTCGCTCTTATAATAACGCTCTTTCTTTCGAGTCAATGGGGAAAAAAATACGGATTGTCAAGGTCGAGGTCTATATGTTTTAAAAGTTCATGGACACACTTGTTATCGAACCTCTCATATACAACCACCATACAAAAATTTCTACATTTTGCTCAGTTGTGATGATGTTCCTCCTTCGCCAGCGAAGATGAGCATGATATGAAAACATTAAATGTGATGAAGAAGAAGAAAAAACAACACAACATTTGTGATTGTCTAATTTGGTTTATGAGTTCGTAGATGTCCGATGAATTTGATTCATGCCAGGAAAGTTCTATTGCAGTGAATGCAGCAGTGCAGAAGGGTCCGGGGTAGGAAAGTTTCAGATTTCTCCTTCCGCTTCCGTCGCTTGTAGATTTCCCGAAGTGTTCTTTCTTTTTTGAAATTTAGTGATGGCAGCAATGATCTGGGTGTGCCAAGCTGAGCGATCAATGGCTGTAGTCTCCCAGGAGCTAGGATTCAATGCTGCAGTGCTTGAGAGTGTTTTTTAGGTAATCCATGAAGAGCTTTTTCTACCCTCCACTTGAACGTTTACCTTCGCACAGCTCCCTATAGAATAATCTATTTAGAAGGCGCTCGTATGACAAATGGACAATGTGGCCAGACCAGCGGAATTGGGACCTAGTCAGCAAGGCATGGATGCTTTACAGATGGGACTTTTGAAGGATGTCCGTGTCTGGTTCTCAATCCTGCCAACGTATTCCCATGAGATTTCTTAGGCCCCCGAATGTGGAAAGAGTTAAACGTCAAACATGTCTCGCATAGGCAGTCCAGCATGACACAGCATAAACCATTGTTGTTAGAACCACTGCGCGGTACACATCGAACTTAGTTCTCAAACTGAAACCACGCCTGATCCCGACATTGGCACGAAGGCTCCCTAATGTAACACTGACGCAAGCTATACGCATGACAAAATCCTCGTCAATTGCTGCAATTTGCGATAGTGTGCTGCCGAGATATACAAACTTATTGGCAGTATTAAGTTTTTGTCCCTTTGCTGTCATTACTACTTCTATGTAGGGGACACCTGACGCTGGTTGATACATTACTAATGTCTTCGCGGTGCTGATGGTGAGACCGAATGCATAACAGGCCAAAGAAAAGAGGTAATTGCTGTCCTGCATGTTGTTTTTTTCAGACTGGTAGCGTTTAGTGCACAATCTTCGGCGAACAAGAAGTCACGAAGAATATATGTCTTAGTTTTGGTCTTGGCTTTCAATCTACTAAGATTGAGAAGCCCTCCATCTGCTCGCTAGCTCAGTTGTACATTTTGGGCATTACTCAAGCAACAGAAGTTCGACAAGCACATGCAGCAAATGCTACATGCGAAAGAGAAATTCTTGATAAAATCGATCGAATTTTTTGTCAACACAATAGACTAGTACAGTCATATCAGTTAATGCGTGATATCAAATCAAGAGAGATTCAGAATACTGCTCAAACTTTAAGAATAATCCCAATAGTAAACATTGTCTTCAAGCGAGATCGTCAGTCTTATCAACGTCGCTATCTAACGACATCTAACGAGGTTGCAATGATTTTCCTCAGCGAAGATTGAGAACCACTTTTTATCCGCGACATTTGTAATTACCTATAGAATTCAGAGAATCCAACAAAGCAGTTCATTAATTCTAGATTCTTGATTAGGAACAAGCGTCACAGCACTGGGACATTTCCATATATGCTCTGCTTGCCGTTCCGTCAGCCATCTAAAAGTGTATAAGCTCAGTGTTCCAGTCAGTTGCTGATTACGCGTTCTTCTGATCTTTACAGAGAGGCAGCACTTTCTCCCATCACCTCTAGTCACTCCCATTTCTACCACTCTGTAAATGTACACTGTCACGTTCGACTTCCTCTTCGTCTTCTCGAAGGGTATCCATGACTGTTTGTTCTAATCAATTAAATCTTGTCTCTTCTTATCTCGGTACCGTTCACCAAAGCTTTACCAGCCAACAAGTCGGCTCTTTCGTTTCCCCTGACCCCAGCATGACATAGACAGTAAATCCATGTAATGCTCTGCGCATTGTCGAGAAGAATGACCCATTCAGTTCTGATCATACACTTTTCTATCTTGCGCAGCATACTTTGAGAGTCAGATAGAATCACTGAGTCTGTTGGTGGTTGCGTCGTCAGCTACGTGAGAGCTGCTGTCACCGCTTCTATTTCCATTCTCATACTCGATATTGTAGTGGGGTTAGCAGCTGACGTCTGAGCTAATTTCTTGCCATTTTGGAAGACCACGAAACCCCAACCACATCTGTTTGTTTCTTGTGTTATGAGCCGTCTGTGTAAATTATTATATCATGTGGCTTCGAGTGCTGCAGTATGAATTCTTGGATCATTCCCTCTGTTCTGTTGGCAGCCCAGTCGCGGCACTCTCTTCCCATCTGTATCACAACTGTTGTCAATAACATTCTCTCTTTGCCAAATGCCACCCATTCACTTTCTCCAGCTCACAAACTCTGAGTAGGGTATCTTCTGATTCTGCCATCCAGGACCTTCCTCTCTGGATACGCCATTACTATCATTAATATCAATATACTTAGCTAGAACTTGGATCCAATATCATACTCCCTGTTTGTTCCCATACGGTGAGCCGGGTTGGCAAGAACATTGGCAATTTGAGGCATATCAGGGTAAGCAACCCAATAAATATCATCTGGACGGGACGACGGGTCCCGATGGGGTCTGAACGTATCTAGTAATTTATAAGCACTAAGTTGTTTATGAACTGTTAAAAAGCAACACGGATATAATCAGAAGATTTAACCACAGATGCGAAACGGAAATTTAATAAATATAACCAGATAGTCTTAAAAGCGAGAATTTTAATGAAGGGAGTACCGTGGGGGGGGGGGGGAATTATACGCACTGTCAGTTTTATTTCAGTCTGACATAGTAGTTCTCAACAATGGAAAAACACCCCTTCGCGCTGGGCGCCCCACATACTTGAAGAGAGGGGCAATCGAAGAAAAATACATTGTAATAATGGTTTCACAGATCCGTCTAGGGATTAAGTACCGGGGGGAGGGCATGATAAAGTAACTATGCGAACACTAAGTAAATTATTAGTATTGTAGGTCGAGGGAAAACATCACTATATGATGATTAGTATTGTGGGTCAAGGAGAGGATAGACGACGCGACACTTCATGATAGTAGCATATAATATCAGGATGTAGCCAGCAATCCAGCATATTTCCTTTTATTGATTTTCTAGGTAACATAAATGCGTTAAGTAATTTGCCATTGCTTTCTGGACGATCCGGTTGCACATTTGAACCTAGCACCTTGCTCTGTATCTCGCTGTCACAGATCAGAAGCAAATTATATATTAAGAAATTATATATTAAGAAATTATATATTAAGAAATTATATATTAAGAAATTATATATTAAGAAATTATATATTAAGAAATTATATATTAAGAAATTATATATTAAGAAATTATATATTAAGAAATTATATATTAAGAAATTATATATTAAGAAATTATATATTAAGAAATTATATATTAAGAAATTATATATTAAGAAATTATATATTAAGAAATTATATATTAAGAAATTATATATTAAGAAATTATATATTAAGAAATTATATATTAAGAAATTATATATTAAGAAATTATATATTAAGAAATTATATATTAAGAAATTATGTATTAAGAAATTTAAAAGCTTCGGATATCGGTAAAGAAAATCCGACCTCTAATGTCGCAGGCTCTTGGCAGTCTTGTACCTTTTCCATCTAAGGTGTTTTATTTTATTATCACTGTTTATACCGTTATTTTATATTTTATATTTTCTTTGTGCACTGTACTTTCTTTACATGTAACCACTCACATTCCCATCGTGTTCATTTCTTCTCCACTGTTTTATGGTTGTACTCTTGATTTGTCAGTTCTCACATAGCCGACATGTAGTTTTGCTTGATTTGGTGGTTCCATTCTCGTGTTTGTTTATTTTATCTTGATAAACACATTTGTGATCGAAACGTCTATTCTGTGTATTGTTCAATGTAAAACTGCTATTTAATCCATTTCATACTTATTATAAATTTACCTATCAATTAGCACGCAGTGATGCTGCAGCCTTCTGCTCGCTTAATTAAAGAACGTCTATTATATTTTAGACGGGCACTCCAAAGAGCGACTGAACAAAGAAAGGTGTACGCCAGGAATGTGTATTGTCATCAGACTTATTTTCTCTTTACAGCGAGAAAATCTTGAGATCAATTAAGAATATGCCAGGCATTAAAATAGGAGGACACAATATCAATAATCTACGATATGCAGATGATACTGTGTTGGTAGCAGAAAGTCACAAACATCTCCAAGATCTGTTAAACAGGACGGTGATAGAAAGTGAACAAAAAGGTCTTAGCTTAAACATAAAAAAGACAAAGACAATGATAATATCAAGAAATAGTACCCCACCAAATAGTAAAATAGTATTAAATGAGAAAAACTTAAAACAGGTGAATAGTTTCAAATATTTAGGAACATTAATAACTTCAGATGGTAAATGCAAGACGGAAATTATAAGCAGAATAGGACAAGCAAAAGCAACAATCCATAAAATGAAAAATATCCTATGCAACAATTCCATATCCATGGATACTAGAAAAGGTGTGCTCAAATGCTACATTGAACCAGTGCTACTTTATGGAAGTGAAATATGGACAATAAATAAGACATCACAAAAATCATTAAAGGCAGCGGTGATGTGATTTATTCGAAGAATGTCACGCATTCCTTGGACAGCAAATATTACTAATGAAGAATGTCTTAGAAGGATGGATGTAAAAAGATGCATTATTGATAATATAAAAAAGACAATCAACATTTATTGAACACATAATGAGAAGAGGAGGCATTGAGCATGTAGTGACAACAGGAAAGATAGAAGGGAAAAGATCAAGAGAAAGACCTAGAGAAAAGATATTGAACAGTTTGACTAAATGGCTTTGATTGACGACACCAACAGAGATGACATATATGAGAGATCGATGTACATGGAGAAATATGATCGCCAGCGCCATTCGGCACAGCACTTGATGAATATGACTCTAAAGAAAAAGTATAACAAGATGTGCCACGGGGAAATAACCGTTTTAGAACCATTGCTCTCTGTCACAGTTAAGATTAGGTCATCTGCCGTGATTTCGATAAAGATAGCAAACAGCGACACTGCATAACAGGTTGACAGAAAGAATGAATGTTCTTTTTATTGTCCTACTAGCCAGTTATAACGGTTAAATTACCTTTTAGGTGTGCATGCGATTTGACTAACCCACCTGCCTCACCTGTGCCAGATAAATATTACCTGCCAAGTGCTATCAAGCTTTCTTTTGAGAAAAATGAAAGACCATTTTTAACTTCCCACTTAGAAGATATTCATTCATTACGTCAACAACTGGGGGGGGGGGGGGGTACGGGGGGGACTGTGAATCCAACAGGTTTAATGGTGGAGAAAATGGACAAGTGGTTGATCAAAGTTGATGTCAAAAATACGGTTTTATACAACAATTAAGTCGTTTTCTTATTTTAAAAATTCTAAAAATCTGGGGGGGGGGGGGGGGGAAACACTATAATTTTTGTACTTTGTAATTTAAAAATCCAAATGGTAGCATATCCTATTCAGGTCGTAGTCATCAACTCAGCATTTTTTGGCTGCCTTAATTTGCTGTGCAATATAAATACGATCAATAGATTGCCATTACTTTCTGTGCGGTCCAGGAGCAACAATTGTCTGCGGCGGGATTGGAACCCCGTACCGTTGTTGTCACAAATGCGATCTTTATCTCGAAGCAGCACAGAGCAGGACACTTTCTGCTAAATAAATGTTTACAGGCATGCTGTTAAATATTTTTTACAAAATTAATCATGGGGGTCCCTGAATTCTAGACAGTTGTTAACAAGGGAGGGGTGGGAGAAAACAAATGGGTACACAATTGATAACGTAATTTTCGTAATTATAATAATAAGCCCCCATTAATACCCTTCAGGATCGTAGTAGTGTCACACTGGAGACATCATGGTCCCATGGGTGCCACACTGGAGACATCGTGGTCGCATGGGTGCTACACTAGAGACATCGTGGTCGCATGGGTGCTACACTGGAGACATCGTGGTCGCATGGGTGCCAAACTGGAGACATCGTGGTCACAGGGGTGCCTCGCTGGAGATATTATGGTCGTAGTGGTGTCACACTGGAGATACCTGAAAGACACCTCAAAGACACATGAATGCCGAACGAAACGTCACTGAAATTGTTCGTCCTCGTGTCCTACCAATTTCTGCACTGACTGCACAAGGGTCGATTTCTCAGCAGGATAACACTCGACCTCATGTGGCACAACTCACCACCCAGTTCCTTGCTGATAACAACGTCCAGACCATTCCGTGGCAAGCCATGTCATTAAACATGAACCCCATAGATCATTAATGAGATGAACTTAACAGATGTTCCACCAGCGAGACGTGGCTCCAGTCAGTCTCCGACAGTTGCCTAGCGTACTGCAGGAAGAATAGGCAGCTAAACCACAAGAACTGGGAGGAGATATCTACCGATTATATCAAAACTGCATGAGAACGTATGAGAACGGAGATGACAATAGCGGCCCTCATTTTCATGATGACGCAACCAGTCACACACACACACACACACACACACCCACAGTGGCTCTATAAAGATGATTAGAGAATGCTAGACAGTATACACAAGTTCAGTGGTCACTCATCTTACCAACGTCCAAAGTATTACACTGATCGACTATTCAGGTCATGCTGGAGTCAGGGCCATCAATCAATCTGAGATCTTCTAGTTATATAAATATTCATAATAGCATGGAAAAAACAAAGTAATGGAAGGCATGATTGATGGCAACAGATGGCAGGGCCGCACAAGACAACGATAGACAAAAGACATTTCAGGATGTTTAAACATTTCCTTGGTTGTAGCAGCTCCACTGTCCCTGAATCGTAATTTCTTCAGAGCATCTATTTAAAAAAATACATTCTGAAATGATTATGTCACAATATATATAATTATAAAAAACACTGAATCGTATTTCTATAAATAATTTATTTGATCATGTCATATTAATGAGACGTGAACAATCAATATTCTATGAGATTTATCAGTATACAAATTATGATCAATATTACATGATTATGAAAGTTGATACCATCAAATCACAATGTCACTGGGCTTCATAGAAATACAGTGAAATCTCATTATAACAACTTCGTCGGAACCGACGAAATATGTATGTAATAACAGACATTCTTTATATACAGTACGAACAATATATAATAAGTAGGCCTATACTTGGGAATTTGAAAGGTATCGTTAAATAGGGAAGTTTAATATAAAATGGCGCGCTATTATTGAATTCCATATATATATATATATATATATATATATATATATATATATATATATATATATATATATATATATATTATATATATATATATATATATATATATATATAATATATATATATATATATATATATATATATATATATATATATATATATATATATGTTCCTTGACATGAATGTGTATGTATGTATATGTTCTTGACATGAATGTGTATTATATATATATGTTCCTTGACATGAATGTGTATGTATGTATATGTTCCTTGTCATGAATGTCATAAGCAGATATTGAGTTGAATGTTAAATGCCGTACATGGTTGTAAAGAGATTAAGTAAAACCAAATGATAATCATGTTGCATTAATTATTTTAAGGTGCATAAAAATATACAAAAATCAACGTTTCGACCGAGGTGTTTAAAACAAGAACAAAAAAATGGCATGTGGGGTAGGAGTAGGAACTGTATCTGAACTCATCACTGCATTAGTAATCATCATCGTTATGCAGTGCCGTCTCGGCAACGAAGGTTGACTGCAACAGACTTCCAGAATCACTCCCTTGTATCTTGTCTTGGTAGTGTACTCTGCTAGACTGTAACCTGTCCATCTGGTAATGTTACTCTTCCACTTGTATCTATGCCTACCTCTTGCTCGTTTCCCCTCGACTTTACCCTCAAGTAAGGTCTTCAACAAGGTTTCATGTCTTTTAATATGTCCAACATATGTTATGTGTTTGATCTGTATTTCCTTGAATAATTCTTGCTTCATATTAAGTGTTGTCAGAACCTCCTTATTTGTTTTCTTCTCTTTCCATGATGTTCTCCCTATTCTTCTATATACCCACACTGTCAAACTTTAGCCACTTTGTCAAACTGTCTAATATGATCTCACGTTGTCGTCCTCTGTCTCTGTTGTCTTCAATCTTGCCTGTTGTGACTATGTTTTCCAAACCTCCCTGTCTCATGAAGTGACCAAATATTGAATACTGACATTTTTTATAATATTGATTAAGCTCCGTTTCACATTTTATTGATTATTTCAACACCTCCGCGTTAGTTTTTCTCATAATTGAGTTATATAGTTACATACAACCCCCTTACACATCCTTGCTTAGAGACACGCTTACATGAGTCTGGGCGTAGCCTTAATTACATAACTGAGGACGACCTGTGCTTTTGTAAATAAAGACTACAAGCGGTCAAGAGCTCACTTCATCATCATCATCATGTGTCAAGATCTACCTGCTTACAGCTACAGAAATTATTTCATCATTTTCTCTGTTTCCTCGTTAGAATGTAGTAATTCATACAAGTTGTTTTATTATATAAAATGCGTCTTCTTTTTGTTCTGTCAAATAGCTTTTAATCTTGATTTGGAAAAGGGGGAAATATGATAAACCCATAATACAGTAATGTTGTAGCTATTGTAGTTCAGTTCTTCTCTCAAACTGTCTGAGATGTGGACCTGGTTCTCAAACTGTCTTAGAATTTGTCCTGATAACAAACAAGTGTTTATTTATAAGACCAGCGCCCTGCCCAAACAAATTATATATATTCATGAATACATGTACAAGTCTAAGAGAAGCTATTACAACATGGTAAACATGGACAATTCTAACAAAGGAGAGAGAAAAAAATCGAGTTTACTCTCTCATCTTAAATGTCGTAATAATAATAATAATAATAATAATAATAATAATAATAATAATAATAAACATAGTATCGTAATTACATGTAAATGACATACTTTGACGCACCTTTTCAAACTCCCGTGGGTTGTAGAATGTGGTTCGGAGTACGCGTCACACACAATAAAGAACTCGCAGCAAATAAATGATAATCTTTGCAAGAAATCTTTCTGATAATGATCATCAACATTTGAAAATTTATCACATCCTATGTGAATTGTCATTTGTAGTACGATATCCTCAAAGTGCATCTATGTGAATTGTCATTTGCAGTACGATATCCTCAAATTGCATCTATGTGAATTGTCATTTGCAGTACGATGTCCTCACTGCTACTTTGTAACCTCAGCGGTTCTGTGCAATCTGTCCAGCCACTTCCAGTATCATGTTCAGAAAGCCTTCGTTATCTTGTGTACATCGTAATATTCGTCTGCCTTTTGTTATTTTTTTCTAGAACTTTCCCTCCATGATTCTATCTAATGTTATTTCAACTTGTGCCGTTTAGCGTCGAGGGGGGTCGGGGACAAGACGTAGGAGTTGTCTGTCTTTGGCCATTTGGATCGCATTGGCCATGTCAGCGCGACATCCATGATTAATCTTTCTAAACCATTGTGTTTTTGTATATGTTCGAAATATGTGAATTTGTGTTTCTTGTTAGTTTTGTGCAGCCAAACTTCTTCTATGTTCAGGTCTTTGCGGACATCTGCGTTGGTTCGTCTTTCTGCGCATTATATAATTACGACCTATCTATAACATTTCATTTCGAATGCAGAAATGTTCTTTTCCATTGCGGATGTGATTGCCGACATAAGACAACCATAATAATATATATTCTTAATAATTGTAACTTTGTTTTTTCTGTGTGCTCCTTGCCACACATGTGTCATCGGTTATGCTTTTTGTTGGTCTATGTAAAAAAGAAATCAATCAAGTGCCATGCCGACTGGTGTAGGCGATCATGTTTCTCCACGGTTCTCTGTCTCTTGTGTTGTCAATAAGCTCTGTTGGTGAGCTTCTACCGTGCCACGCTACAAGTCCATCTAGTAACTTTTCTCTTTGTCGAAAAAAATAGAAATACTTATCCAATAAAAATGGATCTGGCACAATTGTTATGATACTTGTCATCTGGACGTGGTATTGCCATGACGTGATACTTGTCATCTGGACGTGGTATTGCCATGACGTGATACTTGTCATCTGGACGTGGTATTGCCATGACGTGATACTTGTCATCTGGACGTGGTATTGCCATGACGTGATACTTGTCATCTGGACGTGGTATTGCCATGACGTGATACTTGTCATCTGGACGTGGTATTGCCATGACGTGATACTTGTCATCTGGACGTGGTATTGCCATGACGTGATACTTGTCATCTGGACGTGGTATTGCCATGACGTGATACTTGTCATCTGGACGTGGTATTGCCATGACGTGATACTTGTCATCTGGACGTGGTATTGCCATGACGTGATACTTGTCATCTGGACGTGGTATTGCCATGACGTGATACTTGTCATCTGGACGTGGTATTGCCATGACGTGATACTTGTCATCTGGACGTGGTATTGCCATGACGTGATACTTGTCATCTGGACGTGGTATTGCCATGACGTGATACTTGTCATCTGGACGTGGTATTGCCATGACGTGATACTTGTCATCTGGACGTGGTATTGCCATGACGTGATACTTGTCATCTGGACGTGGTATTGCCATGACGTGATACTTGTCATCTGGACGTGGTATTGCCATGACGTGATACTTGTCATCTGGACGTGGTATTGCCATGACGTGATACTTGTCATCTGGACGTGGTATTGCCATGACGTGATACTTGTCATCTGGACGTGGTATTGCCATGACGTGATACTTGTCATCTGGACGTGGTATTGCCATGACGTGATACTTGTCATCTGGACGTGGTATTGCCATGACGTGATACTTGTCATCTGGACGTGGTATTGCCATGACGTGATACTTGTCATCTGGACGTGGTATTGCCATGACGTGATACTTGTCATCTGGACGTGGTATTGCCATGACGTGATACTTGTCATCTGGACGTGGTATTGCCATGACGTGATACTTGTCATCTGGACGTGGTATTGCCATGACGTGATACTTGTCATCTGGACGTGGTATTGCCATGACGTGATACTTGTCATCTGGACGTGGTATTGCCATGACGTGATACTTGTCATCTGGACGTGGTATTGCCATGACGTGATACTTGTCATCTGGACGTGGTATTGCCATGACGTGATACTTGTCATCTGGACGTGGTATTGCCATGACGTGATACTTGTCATCTGGACGTGGTATTGCCATGACGTGATACTTGTCATCTGGACGTGGTATTGCCATGACGTGATACTTGTCATCTGGACGTGGTATTGCCATGACGTGATACTTGTCATCTGGACGTGGTATTGCCATGACGTGATACTTGTCATCTGGACGTGGTATTGCCATGACGTGATACTTGTCATCTGGACGTGGTATTGCCATGACGTGATACTTGTCATCTGGACGTGGTATTGCCATGACGTGATACTTGTCATCTGGACGTGGTATTGCCATGACGTGATACTTGTCATCTGGACGTGGTATTGCCATGACGTGATACTTGTCATCTGGACGTGGTATTGCCATGACGTGATACTTGTCATCTGGACGTGGTATTGCCATGACGTGATACTTGTCATCTGGACGTGGTATTGCCATGACGTGATACTTGTCATCTGGACGTGGTATTGCCATGACGTGATACTTGTCATCTGGACGTGGTATTGCCATGACGTGATACTTGTCATCTGGACGTGGTATTGCCATGACGTGATACTTGTCATCTGGACGTGGTATTGCCATGACGTGATACTTGTCATCTGGACGTGGTATTGCCATGACGTGTTATTTGCACATTCATTTTTGTCAGAATAAACTTTATAAATTATCGCTTGTAGCTGTGATATTAGGTGAAATGAATGGTACACTTGGTTAGCAATGTGCTTCTCTTTTGAGAGTGATGGAGAACATGGAGGGAATCCTGCTACACCAAGAAGTCAATCCTCTATGGCACTAACCCCCCTTTCACTGTTGAGCAACATCTGTCGACGTATTTCAGAAAATACAAGAGATGAACCATAGACATCTAGATTGCAAAGGACAACTTACAGGCGTTACAAAAGGGTTGGTTGTTACCAAAAATAGCTGGGATTTCCTGTAACATTTTTACCAAATCTGTATTCACTATTCACACACTCTCACACAGCCTCACTCGATTTGTTCAAGCAATTGATTATTTGTTACTTTGAAAAAAATTGTTTTGCAGCCAAGGAAAAGCAAGAAAAAGTCGGATATTACAAGATAAGCACAAAATGATCATATAGAAAGACTACTTGTATTGTACATAGACAATTTAGAACTGAATATAAAACGGAAACTCCCGTAGAAAATGAATCACTGTTGTAACTCCATAGTGTCATAAGCAATTGCCAGATCACTCAATCAAGTTGAATGTCGAGTGGTGTAGACGATGCTGTTTCTTCTCTACTCTGTGTCTTGTATTGTGAATAAGTTCAGTTGGGGACATTTTTTGTGCCACACTGACAACCCATTTAGAAATTTATCCCATATCTCCATCTGCTTCTTCTCCACTTTATCTTGCTGGTGGTTACTAAATGTTCAAGTTTTGCATTTCTCATCACATGCCCTATAAATGTTGGCTGTCCTCTAATTTTTGTTATAATTGATCTTTTTACGCCAGCATATCTGAGAACTTATACATTATTTTTCTTGGTTATCCATGGAATTTTCATCATTCTTCTCAAAAACCACATTTCAGTTGCCTGCATCTCACATTGAGCTATTTTATTTACCGTCCATGCTTCACATCAATAAAGAAGAATTGGTTGGATATAACAGCTATATCTAGATATCTGTGAATTAAATCCAATGTTAATTATTTCTTTTGAAATTTTAACTTCATTTTAGCCGTAAGTATTCATGATTTTATTTACTCAGAAACCAGCATCAAGGCATAGGGGACATTCTCATAAATGCTCTGATCGCCATTCCATGAGCCATCTAAAATTATATAAACTCATTGTCCCAGTCAGATGTTGGTTTTGGGTACTTCTGATCTTTCCAGTGAGGACTCATTTTCCCCCCTGGTCAATTCCATTTCTGTAATTTTCTGTACATGTAGAATATCTTTTTTAGCATTATCTTCATTATTTTATAGTGTACATCAAAGTCTTCTCTAATTATTTCATCTCATTCTCTTCACTTTACCCGCCAATGTTTCAGCTCTTTCCTTGCCCTGGACTACCCCATAACCACGTCAGTACAGCTCTTTCCTTGCCCTGGACTACCCCATAACCACGACAGTAGATTTACGTAATGATCTATGAGTTGCTGAGAGGAGTAGCTGTAAGCAGCATTTTACAAATACGGGCAATATTTTCATATTTCTTTTATTTATATGTTACCACACCTACAACAAAAGTAATCTAATAAATCCTTAAACATAATGTCTCTACATTCTCTGGAATAAAAAAAAACAACGCGATTTATTTCATAAAGTTTGTTATATACACATTCCCAGTTAAAAAAACACACCATGTAATCACATGTTTTTGAAATAAGACTTTCACGTACAAGTAATCACGTATTTTACAATAAGGCCTGTTACGTTAAATTAAGCATATGTTTTTAAAAAAAAGACCTGTTTAGGTACACACTTTTTATGGTTGAAAATATGGTTGTTCGTGTTCACGTAATCACAAGTTTAATTAAGGTCTTTCCTGTTCACGTAATCACATGTTTTAAAATAATGTATTTTATGCTCAAGTAATCACATGTTTTAAAATAAGGCCTTTCATGACAACGTAATCACACGTTTCTAAATTTAAGCCCTCTTACGTAATCACATTGTTTTAAACAGTGCCTTTCACACACACACACACACACACACATCACCTGTAACATAATAGGCATTGGTAGGCACATCTTCTGTTATTAAACAATCACCGGGAGAGATTTGTGTTTGAATTGACAGCCTGACATACAATCAGATCCCACACGCCTAGCACAGTCTGCAACCACCTTCGTTTGTAAATGTTAGCGCAATGCTTCAATTTGTGAGACGTACAGTTGTTTGAAGTACTTTTAGTTTAAAAGCCAATGTTTGAAAATTAGTTATTTGAAGTACATTTGTTTCAAAAACAGCTGTTTGAAGTACAGTTGTTTGAAGTACTTTTATTTCAAAAACCTTTGTTTGAAAATTAGTTACTTGAAGTACATTTGTTTCAAAAACAGTTGTTTGAAGTACAGTTCTTTTAAGTACAGTTGTTTGACGTACATTTGTTTCATGAAACGTTGTTTGAAGAACAGTTGTTTGAAGTATCGTTGTTTGAAGTACAGTTGTTTGAAGTATAGTTGTTTGAAGTTTATTTGTTTCAAGAACCGTTGTTAGAAGTACATTTGTTTCAAGAACCGTTGTTAGAAGTACATTTGTTTCAAGAACCGTTGTTTGAAGTACATTTGTTTCAAGAACCTATGTTTGAAATACAGTTTTTTGAAGTATAGTTGTTTGAAATACATTTTTTTTCAAGAGCCGTTGTTTGACGTACATTTGTTTCATGAAACGTTTGAAGTACAGTTGTTTGATGTATCGTTGTTTGAAGTACAGTTGTTTGAATAACCGTTGTTTGAAGTACAGTTGTTTGAAGTATAGTTGTTTGAAGTACATTTATTTCAAGAACCGTTGTTTGAAGTACATTTGTTTCAAGAACCGGTGTTTGACGTACATTTGTTTCAAGAACCGTTGTTTGGAGTACAGTTTGCAATACAATTATTTGAAGTACAGAAGAGTAAGGTATAGTTGTTTGAAGTATAGTTGTTTGGAATACAGAACAAATACATCTAGAAAGCAGATCAACGAGATTATGTAAATGGTTAGAAGCACCACGTTGATTCAGTAGAAAAGAAATTGCTTGTTTAATTTAGTAAATGTTGTTTGATATCTTGACATACACTCATTACATTCTCGTCACCGGGTGAAAACAATACACATTTCAGTAATAATAATAGATGCTGTAGAGGTCACTTCCTTACTGGTGAGACACTTACTCTGGGTAGTCCGTAGTAGACAAACTGTGAGGTCTCTAGCTGACCTAAACTGGACATCTTGTTGGCAATGGATTCACTTTCGTCCTCAAATTTAATAAATCTTTTCAAGGGCGGCACTACTAGAGCTTTACCATACATACCTGGGATAGTGGGATCAAATTCTGCCGATTGCATGATCCCCTTCTGGCTTTTAATTTTTTCCAAATGTCGAACTTCATCAACGATGCGTCCATTAACAGCTGTCCTCCACATTGTCCACAAGTGTCTGTCTTTGATGGGATCAAACGACGTACTCAATTCTGTGTCAGGTCCTAATGGTCCCTTTTTAGTGACCTGTTCTTGTGATCGACTCGACTGAGCACGAGAGAATTTCGACTGAAGACTCAGCTGTTGCTTGATGTAATTTTGGGATCTGTCTTTATGTGCTACGACCCCATTTTTCTTGTTCGGTGACGTATGATCTGTCATATATACACCGTGAAGATCGTTCTGGTGGATCTGAGCAATAGCTGCAGCGTGTCTTCCTTCGTGGACTCTTCCCTTATCATATTTGCTGTAATGCATTATTGCCGAGGAATTTTGGTTGACTTTAAAATTGTTTCGATGTTTCTCTGGCCCTGAATAGATCTCATCTTGTATTGGTGGCTGTCCAGGATAAGATGTTTGCCTCATCACAGGCATCGGCCATAACTGTGGACTTTCACTATACCCGTTACTATTAACTTGTCCATTTCTTCGATACCTTTCAACTGCTTGCTCCATGTCTCTGGCTTGTCACCGCCGGGTTATAATGTAGGATTATTTCTTCTTGTGCACTGAAAAATACAAGTTATAACAATATTAGCAATAAAAATAGCAGTACCTGATAACAAGAGGAGCAATGTTAGCAATGAAAAGAAGCAGGTAATGAAAGAACAATGTAAGCGATGAAAATAGGCATGCCATAACAAGTGCAATGTAAGTACTGAAAACAAACAGGCCATAACAAGAATAATATTAATAAATACAAAATATACATTGGAAAACAAACAGTTCATGTAACAAAACGTTTTTGACACGATGATGAAATAATCCCTTTAGCTATGAGCAGATAAGACAGGGCATACAAGCTTACTAACAAAAGTACCTGTTACATGTTCTTCTCGGTTGCGTAGTTGAGTCCAAATACGGGATCATATAATGTTGTCTCAAAAGGTATGGATGTGTACGAGATGGGGGGAGGGTGTGTTTATAAATGCATGTTTAGTCCCTGAAAGGATGCATTCCAGTGCGCCAATATTCCAGGATTACCTCGTTCTGTCAGGAGCACAGCATTCAATTCTGGTCTAGCTATCCTTCTTAAAACTTGTCTCAAATTTGTTGAGAAGTCAACAATGATTGCACATCTAGCATTCCTTATTACCTAGGGGAGTCTGAAAATGTTACCTAGGGGAGTCTGTCACAGAAAATGTTACCTAGGGTAGTCTGTCACAGAAAATGTTACCTAGGGGAGTCTGTCACAGAAAATGTTACCTAGGGGAGTCTGTCACAGAAAATGTTACCTAGGGGAGTCTGTCACAGAAAATGTTACCTAGGGGAGTCTGTCACAGAAAATCTTACCTATGGGAGTCTGTCACAGAAAATGTTACCTAGGGGAGTCTGTCACAGAAAATGTTACCTAGGGGAGTCTGTCACAGAAAATGTTACCTAAGGCAGTCTGTCACAGAAAATGTTACCTAGGGGAGTCTGTCACAGAAAATGTTACCTAGGGGAGTCTGTCACAGAAAATGTTACCTATGGGAGTCTGTCACAGAAAATGTTACTTAGGGGAGTCTGTCACAGAAAATGTTACTTAGGGGAGTCTGTCACAGAAAGACAAAAGTACGAAGTCTGCTAGCCTGTATCTCTTCGCCATCCCTGAAGGATTATTTGATAGAAGACACAAGTCAGAGAACATTCAGCCAAGATTTCGCAATGACTATTCGTTCAGAATTTTACACGCTGTCAACCTATCCCCCAACCTTTCTTATTTCTCACCTACGACATGCATGGAAAGAAGACAGTTGCCTTATTTCTTTGTATCCTGAACTGAAAGTTCAGACCACGGTTTCCACACTGGTGACAGAATAAATGATGACAGAATAAACAGCTTTCCGTCTCTCCATATGGTAGTATTATTGTTGTGTTATAAGAAATATAATCCATGATCCATGTCCATGATGGATGTGACTCACAAGACCAATCTGAGCCACGAAGAGTCTTCCACATTAAGTACAAGGAATCACAGATCGGCTTGTACCATCGCGTGATGGTGTATCTTGTACCATCGTGTGATGTTATCTATCTTGTACCATCGTGTGATGGTGTATCTTGTACCATCGTGTGATGTTGTCTATCTTGTACCATCGCGTGATGGTGTATCTTGTACCATCGTGTGATGTCTATCACTTGTACCATCGTGTGATGTTGTCTATCTTGTACCATCGCGTGATGGTGTCTATCTTGTACCATCGCGTGATGGTGTATCTTGTACCATCGTGTGATGGTGTCTATCTTGTACCATCGCGTGATGGTGTCTATCTTGTACCATCGCGTGATGGTGTATCTTGTACCGTCGTGTGATGTTGTCTATCTTGTACCATCGCGTGAAGGTGTATCTTGTACCATCGCGTGATGGTGTATCTTGTACTATCGTGTGATGTTGTCTATCTTGTACCATCGCGTGATGGTGTATCTTGTACCATCGTGTGATGTTGTCTATCACTTGTACCATCGCGTGATGGTGTATCTTGTACCATCGTGTGATGGTGTCTATCTTGTACCATCGTGTGATGGTGTATCTTGTACCATCGCGTGATGGTGTATCTTGTACCATCGCGTGAAGGTGTATCTTGTACCATCGCGTGATGGTGTATCTTGTACCATCGTGTAATGGTGTATCTTGTACCATCGTGTGATGGTGTATCTTGTACCATCGTGTAATGGTGTATCTTGTACCATCGTGTGATGTTGTCTATCTTGTACCATCGCGTGAAGGTGTATCTTGTACCATCGTGTGATGTTGTCTATCTTGTACCATCGCGTGAAGGTGTATCTTGTACCATCGTGTGATGTTGTCTATCTTGTACCATCGCGTGAAGGTGTATCTTGTACCGTCGTGTGATGTTGTCTATCTTGTACCATCGTGTGATGTTGTCTATCTTGTACCATTGTGTGATGTTGTCTATCTTGTACCATCGTGTGATATTGTCTAACTTGTACCATCGTGTGATGTTGTCTATCTTGTACCATCGTGTGATGTTGTCTATCTTGTACCGTCGTGTGATGTTGTCTATCTTGTACCGTCGTGTGATGTTGTCTATCTTGTACCATCGTGTGATGTTGTCTATCTTGTACCATCGTGTGATGTTGTCTATCTTGTACCATCGTGTGATGTTGTCTATCTTGTACCATCGTGTGATGTTGTCTATCTTGTACCATCGTGTGATGTTGTCTAACTTGTACCATCGTGTGATGTTGTCTATCTTGTACCATTGTGTGATGTTGTCTATCTTGTACCATCGTGTGATGTTGTCTATCTTGTACCATCGCGTGATGGTGTATCTTGTACCATCGTGCGATGTTGTCTATCTTGTACCATCGCGTGATGGTGTATCTTGTACCATCGTGTGATGTTGTTTATCTTGTACCGTCGTGTGAAGGTGTATCTTGTACCATCGTGTGATGGTGTCTATCTTGTACCATCGTGTGATGTTGTCTATCTTGTACCATCGCGTGATGGTGTATCTTGTACCATCACGTGATGGTGTATCTTGTACCATCGTGTGATGTTGTCTATCTTGTACCATCGCGTGATGGTGTATCTTGTACCATCGCGTGATGGTGTATCTTGTACCATCGTGTGATGTTGTCTATCTTGTACCATCGCGTGATGGTGTATCTTGTACCATCGTGTGATGGTGTATCTTGTACCATCGTGTGATGTTGTCTATCTTGTACCATCGCGTGATGGTGTATCTTGTACCATCGCGTGATGGTGTATCTTGTACCATCGTGTGATGTTGTCTATCTTGTACCATCGCGTGATGGTGTATCTTGTACCATCGTGTGATGTTGTCTAACTTGTACCATCGTGCGATGTTGTCTATCTTGTACCGTCGTGTGAAGATGTAGATGTTTAACATAATATAGAATCAACGAGGATTTATTATTAACTAATAAACAGAATGCAGTGCGTCCGCTTATATTCACCTACTCGCTTGGCAACATAGGACAACGTGACAGACCATTGGGCTTTTCGGGAGTCTGACAAGGAAAACTGACGATGGTTAATACTAAAATCAGCTGTTCTTTATTTTGCTCTGATATTACTTTTAAAAAGTGAAGAAGAAAAGATTAGACATCCTAATAAAATAACTATTAGTAAGTGTTGACGAGACAGGGATATTGACGGAGTTAGCGTGAATATTCAGCCAGCCCTGACCGAAACACGAGAATGGTAGGGGAGAATAAAATATTGCCAAAAATGTTAGTTTAAGAAAGGATGCGTATAGCGTAGAAGTAAAATAGCAGTAGAAAGATTAGTATTCTGTTTATAGAAATTGAATAAATTAGTCAGGTATTAGTGTATGTCGTCGAGAACATTGCATCGTATATGGTTAACCTTTGATGAAATTGCTTCTGAAAGAATATAATTGTCCCAGAATATAAGCTATTCTGATGGTTTGGCCAGAGAGAGAGAAAGAGAGAGAGAGAGACAGAGAAGAGGTCAAACAACGTGATGAAAATAGAGAGAATGAGAAATCTCTCCGACTAAATCTTCGCCTTAGAAAAGAGGTAGGGAAAGTGAGAAGCTATATTCTCAAACGTCGTCATATACTCAATGCAGCAGACCATTGTAAATATTGTGAGTGTGTATTACTCACCATAGAAGAGTTCGTTTAGTCATTAGGTTTCAGAGAGGTTGTTAGATCACTTCAACGTGAATGATCGCCCAGTATTATAGAATGGTGTAATTTAGTGTCTTTGTATTAATCAAAAGGAGAGCTAAATTTGCACAGGAGTTATTGGAAGCTTTGTCGATTGAAATTGTCATGTATTTTTTTAAAGCCTTTCCAGAGTTTCAGAGTTCCGGTTTTTTTTCTCTTTTTTTAAGCCTTTCCAGAGTTTCAGAGTTCCGGATTTTTCTCTTTTTTTAAGCCTTTCCAGAGTTTCAGAGTTCCGGTTTTATTTCTCTTTTTTTAAGCCTTTCCAGAGTTTCAGAGTTCCGTTTTTTTTCTATTTTTTTAAGCTTTATTTACCGAGTGAACCTGTGGGAAGGGTTACTCATTTTTCCAGCTTACTTTTCATCACAGAACAAGTAGTAGTTTTTTGTATTCCTTGAAACTGCAGCCTACTTTTTAAAGTCTTATCAGAGTTGCTGCCATTTTGAAGTCTTATTTACCGAGTGAACCTGTGGGAAGAGTTGTTCAATCTTCGAGTCTGTTCAGGGATACAACCAGGGATACAACCAGGGATACAACCAGGGATACAACCAGGGATACAACCAGGGATACAACCAGGGATACAACCAGGGATACAACCAGGGATACAACCAGGGATACAACCAGGGATACAACCAGGGATACAACCAGGGATACAACCAGGGATACAACCAGGGATACAACCAGGGATACAACCAGGGATACAACCAGGGATACAACCAGGGATACAACCAGGGATACAACCAGGGATACAACCAGGGATACAACCAGGGATACAACCAGGGATACAACCAGGGATACAACCAGGGATACAACCAGGGATACAACCAGGGATACAACCAGGGATACAACCAGGGATACAACCAGTCGGAGACCTTGAATTTGGATAAACCTGCTGTCATTTCTTGAAGACCAAACCATTCAACGTTACCTTCGGAGCAATCTTCTTCTGAGGTGCGAGATGTCCGTTTTCAATCTAATGGGATGGCTTAGTGAATAAACTGTGAACACAACGTTATCAAAATCACACCCCTTGTTAAATTATGTAAATTCACTAGCCAATGAATGCGCAAAGTTTATGAACAGTAAACATAATGTCAATGTCACCACAAGCTTTATTTTCGATCTTATTTGGATAGCCGGACCAATTATATGAACCACGACAACTGCGAACTATTTACTTGAAGAATAGGTGTATAGTGAGTGCTCATCAATTCTCTAACTATTTTTAGTGATTATTAGTTAGGTCGGATAGCTGGGGTAGACCCTCAGATTTTATGTTAGAAACAATAGGTGGTCAGCATTTGGCCAGGGTGTCAACTGCCTCCTTTGCTGCGAGTATAACGGCTGAAAGAATGTGTTATAAGGATGCGCAAACTATAACAGAAATTTCATGGTTGTGCACATTCCATTATAAATTTAGATTTTCCACATAATATTATACAAGTTTCAAAAGTTGGACTGTTATCACACGAATAGGCCACATTTGTCTAACATGTACCCAAAAAAACTCTTAAATATTGGTTGGGAAGATTTGAAGTCAAACCACACAAGCAAGTAAGAGAAGACACCAAATAGCAATATTTTTCTACAACAATAAGAAGAAAACTATGGAATTATATCAAACATGTACTTAGAATGAATGAAAACAGACTACAATCATTAAAATGGTTACGAGACAGCAAAGGAAAAAGAGAAATATCAAGAAAGAATCTTCGCAGAACAATCATAAAATTGAGTTTGACTATTGATCTCAGCAACATGCACGAATTACATACAGTAACATCCTGTCACACGAATTACATACAGTTACATCATGTCACACTAATTACATACAGTAACATCCTGTCACACGAATTACATACAGTTACATCATGTCACACTAATTACATACAGTAACATCCTGTCACACGAATTACATACAGTTACATCATGTCACACTAATTACATACAGTAACATCCTGTCACACTAATTACATACAGTAACATCCTGTCACACTAATTACATACAGTAACATCCTGTCACACTAATTACATACAGTTACATCATGTCACACTAATTACATACAGTTACATCATGTCACACTAATTACATACAGTTACATCATGTCACACTAATTACATACAGTAACATCCTGTCACACTAATTACATACTGTAACATCCTGTCACACTAATTACATACAGTAACATCCTGTCACACTAATTACATACAGTTACATCATGTCACACTAATTACATACAGTTACATCCTGTCACACTAATTACATACAGTTACATCCTGTCACACTAATTACATACAGTAACATCCTGTCACACTAATTACATACAGTTACATCCTGTCACACTAATTACATACAGTTACATCATGTCACACTAATTACATACAGTTACATCCTGTCACACTAATTACATACAGTAACATCCTGTCACACTAATTACATACAGTTACATCCTGTCACACTAATTACATACAGTTACATCCTGTCACATGAAATGAAGAGCTCTAGTTTCTGTCCCGTACATTGTATTCGGCTCCGAATGAACATAGATAGACAGACCATACAGATAGATATATAGACAGACAGATAGATATATAGACATACAGATAGATATATAGACAGACAGATAGATATAGACAGATAGACCGACAGATATGTATGTATATATATATATATATATAAACAGATGACAGACAAATATAGATAGGCTGATTAAGAGATTAGATATATTAGATAGATAGTTTAGATAGATTGTGTAGATAGACAGTTGAGATAGATAGATAGAATATATACTCTGATCCACTTATGAATGAACAGTTACATATATATATATATGTACATATACATTTCTCTTATTCATATAATTCGATATACAAAAATCGATCAAGTGTGCCCGCCCATATGAATAATCATGTCTGAGGACATTGTTGTTGATTCAGGAATTGGTGACACTTTTATTATCGAATTCTATGTGTGAATCTACACAACGCCATGAGTACACAGACCAGGCCTGTTTCATGTCTTCTGTTCAATCATAGTTAGGCAAATTGAAAACAATATTTCAAGTGAAAGACATCATATTTTACTAGACGTCGCTTATATCTATGTGTCGTTGGTAAACTCACTAATCATAGAACGCACAACTTGTTCATGTCTTACCTCATTCTTCTTCTTCTGTTTTCGTTCTCAGATTCTTACACATTATCAGGGTGCAGTCCAGGGAACGAAATTTATTGTTATTGTTTAAAGCTTAGCTGCGATGTCTGCGCCTGTCCGCTTGACATATGATTGCAGCATGATTTCTTGATCACTTTAACGATATATGGGATAACACATTCAGCTCTACCTAACAGTTTCCTTAGTAAACAATGTTGATATTTATTTGCTCTCCATTCGGGGCCGGCATGTACGTTACGGGATTATTGGATTGAATGTATCAAAACAGGGAGTAATCTAGCCACATCTATCTACAACCATGTCCATCTACAACCATGTCCATCTACAACCATGTCCATCTTCAACCATGTCCATCTACAACCATGTCCATCTACAACCATGTCCATCTTCAACCATGTCCATCTTCAACCATGTCCATCTACAACCATGTCCATCTTCAACCATGTCCATCTACAACCATGTCCATCTACAACCATGTCCATCTACAACCATGTCCATCTACAACCATGTCCATCTACAACCATGTCCATCTACAACCATGTCCATCTACAACCATGTCCATGTTCAACCAAGTTTCTAATATTAAAATGCATGGTTTCTTTGAATACCAAGTGATAAAGCTCTCTCTCTCTCTCTCTCTCTCTCTTTCTCTCTCTCGTAATTACAAGCGGTGTCCTATATTCAATTCTAATAATAGAAGTCTTATCTCAACAAGAAACAGTATTCTTAAATTGAAACACTCCCTCGATATACGCAGAACCTATCTCTGTCAAACAGACAATCACTTAACAATCACTTAATGAAATTCTTTCCTATATTGCGACAGAATTTTACTTCAAGAAACGGTTGTGATACTTTAATTTATACAGTCCGCACAGTACATACACAACACCCACACAACACTCACACAGTGCCCAAATACACACGCACACAGCATACACACAATACATACCAGGACAGAGAACACAAACTGAAACTGAGGGGACATTAAATAAATATTTTAACCCAAACTCTTGTTCATGAATTCCAAAAAGCCATCAATATATGACTCTGAAACGAATGAATATGAATTGAATATGATTCTGAATGAATATGATTCTGAAATAAATTTCATATCTTATGTCCATCTTCCTTCTTCAGATATGACCCAGCCTGGCACACTCAGATCACTGCTGGCATCACGAAATTTGAAAAAGAAAGAACACTGCGGGCAATCCACAAGCGCAAGAAGCGGAAGGACAAATCCATAAATTCTTCTACCCCGAACCTTCAGCACTCCTGCATGCACTACAATAGAACTTTCCTTGCACGAATCGGACTCATCGGGCATCTACGAACTCACAAACTAAATTAGTTCATTACCAATTTTAATTATTAAATATATTTTTTCATCGCAATTAATGTTTTTCATGACATGCTCATCTTCGCTTGCGAAGGAGGAACACCATCATCATCATCAACATCATCATCAAATTATGACACTGTAGTTACCCTGTATGGAATAAAAAGTCACAGAAATATGACGTCTTACTTTTATGGACATTATTACTAAAACAGAAAATTACATCTAGTAAACTAAAGTAACAACATCAAACATCTAGTAAACTAAAGTAACATCATCAAACATCTATTAAACTAAAGTAACAATATCAAACATCTAGTAAACTAAAGTAACAACATCAAACATCTAGTAAAACTAAAGTAACAATATCAAACATCTAGTAAATTTAAAGTTACAATATCAAACAGATGACATGAGTTTCACAACTTTAACATCTCTTGAGGCTGACGGCAATTGAAATAGGTTCGTATTAACGGCACCGAATTGCCTTTCAACTCCAGTAAACAGTTGTTTTTCTGTACTTGAATAACAGAATTATTGTTAGCCGATAGCATAACATGTTTGTGTAGTTTGTTCAGTATTAAACTATTTCTTAAGTGAATGTACCGCGTCATGTAAGTACATGTATCACTATCTAAAAATAGCACGGACCATAATATCCTCAGGTAACACGATCACCTGGAATCATGGCCTATAAGACAATCCTGTCATACCGTTACGTTCTAGAGTTTAACACCGATATCACAGCACCTGCCCCCCTCTAGCCTGGAATCCATTTATCAACCCTTACCTTGTTGCCACACTAATTTCATTTATGAACGATCACGCCGTCTTGCTGAATCTTAAGTATGGGGGTTCGTTCCCACACATTCTATATATATAGGTTTCACGCTAAACGCTTGGAAAGATCAATAGAACTATACCCGGAATACAATTCCACTTGCATACAAATTTTGAATAAAATTGACAATAATGTCGATTCTGAGAGAAGCTTTTTAACAATTCGTATGCCGTTTACGATACGTGTAGTTACTAGTTTCCTTGTACCTGATACGAGGTGTCTACAAAATGGAAATAGTTTCCTTGTACCTGATTTCAGGTGTCGATGAAAGTGAAATAGTCAATAGTTTGCGTATATCTGCGAATAGGTATTTGAATGGAAATTTGACCTACGGGGTTAATCCTCCAGGATTAACTGTTACAGAGAGAAGACAAGATAACCGTTATATTATGATATATGTTGTTCGTCCGTCGTAACCGACGAGGACCTTACTACGCAGCCGGGATTATGTTGAAGATGGTGATGTCTGTGATGTGCTTGGCTGTAACTAATGAGACCTTACAGTGCCTGGAATTGTCTACCACACTCTGAGCATGTGTGGGACGAGTCTGTGGGACATTAAGCAGCTCTTACCCTTCTTCTAACTCGTTTTTATTGCGCAATATCGAGTCTGGGGTTCTCTGCAGCGGTTTCAATAATCTTGATTTTGTGATGCCAGTTGGATCTGTCTTGTGAATGACCCTTCCATGAATATGTATTTATTTTGAAATGAGTCATTGCTGTCTTAAAAGTGTTTTTGCCTTTAAAATAATTGTTCTGTCCTCTAGTCTTGTTAAAATCTGAAACACTTTGTTTATACTCTGTTCATTCTAAGATTGAAGTGGGTCAAAACACTTCCATATATTATTCCGCGAAAACAGGTGATTTTTTTATACAGCTGATGACTTTTATAAACAATATTAATTATTCAGAATTTACGTCTCACCAACCATGTCCCCTCCCAAATACCAATGAGAGCTTATAATAAACGATCATCTGTGTACAAAGCCAAGGGAGGACCGAGAAAGAGATGGATCGATTGTAATAGTATAGTCTTAGTACAATATCTTTGATTGACGTAATTTCTGGCGTATAATATGTATACATTACATCTCGTAACAATGATTGCTGAATAATGAATATTCTACACCTTGGCTGTTGTATTTTGATGTTCAGAACAAAGAAACGGTTATTAAAGTTGTATATATTGTAGAGAAGTTGAAGTTGATATTCAGATAGTTCAGCCTTATTGTCACCGTGATGTCAGGCTCTATTGTCACCGTGATGTCAGCCTCTATTGTCACCGTGATGTCAGCCTCTATTGTCACCGTGATGTCAGCCTCTATTGTCACCGTGATGTCAGCCTCTATTGTCACCGTGATGTCAGCCTCTATTGTCACCGTGATGTCAGCCTCTATTGTCACCGTGATGTCAGCCTCTATTGTCACCGTGATGTCGTGGACTGATCAAAGTAATATAGATCTATAAACTGTTAGACACATTGTATTCTCGGACATTACACCGTCATACATAACCAGCCTTAGAGTATATTCTCTGACATTACACCGTCATAAATAACAATCCCTGGAGTGTATTATCAGACATGACATTGTCATAAATAACCAGCCTTCGGGCAGTTTTTCTTTCCTCTTTCATTCTTCTTCTTCTTCTTTCGTTCACTTGAAACATGTCTATATCTGTAATTCTGTCTCCTTAATAAAACTCACTGTCTTTTGTAGTTCATACAGTGTCCCATAGAGTTTTGATTCCAGTGTTGTTTCCTCTGGCCAATATGTCTGCCTCAGCGTTTCATGCTCAGAACACTCTTGAAGTATATGTTTGGCACTCTGTGCTGCCTGTCCACATGTACACATGGCCGTGTTGCCAATCTTGAACTTTGTATACATGTGACTGCGGAGTCGGTTGTGTCCTGTTCTGAGACGTAGAATTATAACTTGTTCTGATCTGTTCATAATGTGATAGTCATCTTGGTGTTTCTGGCTTTCTTATTGACTTGATCATCTGTTTTTTCTGATGGTAGGTGATTGGTATATCTGGTTGGTCTTCTGCAGCACCTTCCTTGGCCAATTGGTCTGCTTTTTCATTTCCTGGTATTCCACAGTTAGTTAGTTAGTTAGTCGTCGGATCATCATCACTGCAAACTGGACACATCCATAGTTGCTCCGATCTCTCCTTGAGTGTATCCGCCATCACACTTCTGCTGACAGTACCGGTCCTATGCTGGTTGACCATCATTCTTCTGCGCCCTCCAACATGTTCACCTCTAGCAACACCGCATTTCAATCCCTGATCTTTAATTCTAGCCATTGAAAAGGAATCATCATCCACATTAGTCTCACTCTCGCGTGTTATATCTCAAAACGTCAGCGCGATCCATTGCCCCATCGCCCTTTGCCACAATCGCACACGATGCCAGTTGATCCGCTCTTTCATTGCCTCGAACGCCCACATGTCCCAGCACGAAAATAAATGTAACCGCTTTCAAGCTCGCATTTCTCAAGGCCTCAATCCACTGTTCGCGAACGAGACCCACTTGTACCTTCTTAATCATACTCATAGAGTCACTCAAGATGCAGACCTGCGTTACTTTCTGTGTGCGTAGCCACTCAAATGCCTTGGTCACCGCCATAGTCTCCATGGTCATACTACTCGTAGTGACCGCAAAGGCACCACTTTCCTCCTTGATCGTTTTACCTGCGCACTGAGCTGTAAAGGCCGAAGCACTGCGAACATGCCTAATTACAGATCCATCAGTGTATATAATCACATCCCCCTCTTTGGTATTCTCACTGATTAAAGCCAACACTTCTTTCTCCACAGCTGTGGGACACCATTCTCTGCATTCCCTGCTAAGTGATATTACTACTCTCAAACAAGTTTCGAAATCTGTGGGTAGACCTATCCATTCCGCACCTGCTGCCACATCCTGTAACCTGCACACGCTTTTTATTACATCCTCAGCACGTCCCATCCACGACCTTCCTCTCTTGAGTCTGCTGCCTTTAACTTTCTGTATTTCGGAATGCAACGGGTGTTCCTTATCTGCATGTATTTGAAGGTACGCCCGTGCACGGCAATACTGTAATCTATGCTCAGCTGTTGGGCAGTCAAGTAGGTATCGCGATGAGAGGGTATCTACTGCATGGTTACCCTATACTCGTAAGACAATTCGCTAAGTAGTTTTTTCAAGTCTTTTAGTTTTCCAGACTGGAGAGCTTGAAGCACTGACCTTGCATCTGTCAGGAATGCCACAGGCTATAGGTCAGAGTTGGAGCACAGCAGTTTTTTTAGCTGCCACACTAATTGCCTGGATTTCTGCATCATAATTATTGCAGAATTTTCCTTTCGGTGTTCTGATTGTATCTCTAGGCTTGTGTGAATATTCTATATATACACCTGCACCTCAATTCCTCACAGCATTCTGTGCTGACCCATCTGTGTATACTCTGACCCATATATCTTGTGGATATTCCTCATCCAGGAAACTGAGGGTGACTGTCATTCGCTGCACACTGTTCTGTTCGTCCTCGCTTAGTATTCCTTTCACATGGGTCTGAATGTATATTGGCATTCCATGGCTTTCACTCCACATGGTTTGTTCTGGTACAGACCTTAAGGGGCTGTCAACTTCAGGTAGGTCTGTAAGTTGTCTGCGGAGTCGTTTAGCTTGATGGATAAAGCTGCTCCTTTTCAGTCGCCCCATTGCTAGATTTTGGAATCTTTCCTTCATTGGATGACTTGCCATACACTGGAAATTTTCTGCTTGAATTAGTACTTTTGTGTCTCTGCGTTCGCCAAGTGTTTGCATTCTTCCCATTTTCTGCATCTCTACTATGGGTGTTGATTTCATTGCTCCCAACATTATTCTAAGTGCCTAGTTTTGCACTTTATCTAGATCTTGTAATGTGGTGTTTGATGCAGGACACCACGCAGCTGAACCATATTCCAGGTGTGGTCTTATGCCTTGCTGGTAAACTTTACTGAGTATATTTCCACAGGCTCCCCATGTGGTTCCACTTGGTTTTCTCAGGATAGCTAACTTCCTCCTGGCTTTTGTTGTTGCTTTGTTTATGTGCTGCTTCCATGTCAGCTTATCATCAAAAGTAGCTCCGAGGTATGTGGATTGTTTATCTTCTTTCAAGAACTCTCCATCTATCTTGATATGACCAGCTTTTTGTTTTGGTGAGAGGGTAAAGAGTGTAGTGCTGCACTTATCTGTGTTAATGCTGACTCGCCATCTATTTGCCCATAAGGTTAGGGCATCGATAGCTCTTTGTATTTGTTTAGTGGCCACTATTGCATGTTCTTCCGTGCACCAGATCACCAGGTCGTCAGCATACATTGCCACTTTAATCCCGTGTGGTAGTTCATCAACTAGGTCATTGATGTAAACCAAGAAAAGTGTTGGTGACAGGACTCCTCCCTGGGGGACTCCATGACGCAGTAGAACTTTCTTGCTCTTGCGACCATCTAATTGTACCCTGGCTCTTCTATTATGCATGTATGATTTTACCCATTTGTACATTCTTGAGGTAACCCTGCAATTTTGCAATTTCCTTAGGAGCCCTTCTTTCCAGACCTTATCAAATGCATTCCTGGGGTCTATCCATGCTGCTAGTACCAGTTTCTTTTCTTGGGAAGGCATCCTCAATCTCTTGGGAGAGGTAGGTTGTCCAACAAATATCAGCAAACGTGGACCAGCTTGTGTTAAAGATCTGCAGTAGCTTTGCTCTTGCTGCAAATCCCAGGTTTCTTATCATTTCATTGGACACTCCATCAGCTCCAGGGGACTTTTTCATTTTCAATTTGGATATTGCTTGCTCCAGTTCTCTCATTGTGATTGGTGCCTCCATAAACTCAGGTATAGGTTCGCATTGTCCAATGTTTTGCTGATTCTCTCGAACCTCCTGTTGTTTGTCTGGGCTGACTTTGACGTTATTGTCTTCTGCAAAGGAATCTGCAAAGTAATCAGTTGCATGTTTACCTGTTAAAATGTTTCTATCTTTATAAAGTGTGATCCTGGTATTTCTCGCTGTACCTTCATCATATAGTTATTTTACAAGTTTCCATAATTTCCTAGTATCTCTTTCTAGGTTCAGCGACTCTGTTTTTTTCTTTCCAGCTGCTCCGTCTGGCTTGTAACTTGGCTCTTTGAAATTTAGCCTTTGTTTGCTGATATTTGTTGGGATATTCTTGGCTAGGTCTGTTCTCAGCCTGCTGTCTAGATGTTTCCATCTCATTTTGCAGCTTTTCCAGTTCATCATTCCAGTAGGGTTTGTAGTTTTTGCATGCCCCCCTGGGTATGGTTTTACTAGCAGCATGTAGTATACATCTATTAAATTCACTCACTGCTGTATTGATGGCTTTGTCCAAGTTCATGTCCTTAGCTAGAACACTGGTTAAATTCTGGTACATTTTCCAGTCTGCCCTCTTATATAGTTCCACCTAGTGAGCGTGCTCCTGTCCTTGGTAAATTCATTGTGGATTTCCAGAAATACTGGTCTGTGGTCACTACCTCCAAGCTGCTTTCCAACGACACGTGTGATGTTCCATTCCAAGCCTGGTGAGTGGAATGCCAGATCTGGTGTAGAGGTGGTGTGCCATGCTCTCGAGTAGAAGGTTGGTGAGTCTGCTGGCTGGTTAATAAGGATGAGATTATTTTCATCCTGCCAGCTCTCAAGTTCCTCACATCTCTTGTCGATATGATCGTAGCCCCAGCTCTGAGAGTGGCTGTTGAAGTCACCACACATTATAAGTCTCTCTTTGTCTGGAATTGTGTCTAGCGCCAATGGTTTATCATTTGGGCAGTAGTAGTTCAGGAGATGGAATTCTACACTGTCAGTTTTTAGGTGGATCATCTGGTATTCTGCCCCTTCCATATATACTTCCAGCTGACATGCGCTGATATTGTTTTTAACAAGTGTCGGAATTCCACCCTTTCGCCTGTCCTTCTGTCAGACCGGTAGCACTGGTAGCCTCTGATTTTGAAGGCTATGTCGCTGCTGAGGTGTGTTTCTTGGATACAGCATATATTAACTTGTTCTTCACTGAGGACATTTTCAAGTTCCAATTTTTTGCTGTATCCATCTCTGTTACTGTTGACACCCTCAGCATTCCAGTGCATTATTTTTATTAGTCGTTTGTTTGTTTTGCCAGTAGCTCTATTTCCTTGCCTCCTGGCTCCTCGGGGCAATTGAGAAGGACTTGCAGTAACTGGGGTTGGGCCCTTTAGAGGTATAGCGCCCGGCACCGTCCCTGCCTGAACGTCCGCCACAGGGCAGGCACCATAACTATTTATAGATGTAGACATGTTTCCATTGTGTTTTTTGCGTGGCATCCTGATTATCTGTGCGCCTTTTGGCTGGATGCCTCCGTCTTCAGCACTCAGCTTACTTGGGCAGGACTATGGTTCTGCTCGAGTGGGACTGCCCAACCAGTCTTAGTTTCCAGCCCCTGATGGCTGAACTAAGCCCCATCACCTCTGCACGGTGCTGGTCTCGATGTGGTCTCTTTCATTAAATAACATCACGACCAACCTCCACAAACACGAACTCAGTACAGTTCAGGCATCACATCTGGCCTTAAACAGAAACTTACAGCTCCCACCCCTACGCTCAGCGGCAAGTGTGGATGCTATCAACCAGCTTCCACCTGGGGATAGACAATAGACACGGAACTATAATGTTTGCCCCCCCCCCCCGACCTCTTTGCCCCTGCGCAACGATATAACAGCGGGTATAGTAATTTATCATGGAAAGATATATTATATGAACATTTATTTTAAAACATACATTACTATTGTGATAGCCATGTAAAACATACATTACTATTGTGATAGCCATGTAAAACATACATTACTATTGTGATAGACATATAAAACATACATTACTATTGTGATAGACATGTTTCATTTAGCAACAATTGATTTAAATTAACAACAGTATTATGTTCTAATGAACTATATTATTGCACACTTAAACATTTGATTTATGCGTTCTGTGTCCAACAGTCAATCATAAGCACTGACCTACTTCATTCTTAGAATGAACAAAGTGTAGTATCTTCTTTGCCTTGTTTTCCATATAAGACATTTTCTGGTACATAATGATCTGTCATGCCGACCATGTGTCCTGCCCAGCATGTCTGCGCCTTCATCAACATTGTATGTATGCTTACAGATTAAGATTTCATCAGTACTTCATTGTCTTGTATTTTATCCCACCAATGGTTATTGAAGGATTTGGGTACACACGTCCACCGTTCAGTGCAAGTTGTAAAAACACTAAATCTATTAATTACTAACGCCGAAACAGTGTATGTCGGACAATATTCGCAAATAAAACAGAGACCCAACATATTTTACTTCTTGGACTACATCCTGCTGGAAATATAATAGGATCATTGCTACAGGAGAAATCTAGTAGGAACACTATCCTGCTACAAGAGAAATCTAGTAGGACCATTGTCCTGCTGCAACAGAAATCTAGTAGGACCACTGTCCTGCTACAAGAGAAATCTAGTAAGACCACTGTACGGCTACAAGTGAAATCTAGTAGGACCACTGTCCTGCTACAAGAGAAATCTAGTAGGACCACTGTCCTGCTACAAGAGAAATATAGTAGGACCACTGTCCTGCTACAAGAGAAATCTAGTAGGACCATTGTCCTGCTGCAACAGAAATTTAGTAGGACCATTGTCCTGCTACAAGAAAAATCTAGTAGGACCATTGTCCTGCTACAAGAGAAATCTAGTAGGAACACTGACCTGCTACAAGAGAAATCTAACAAGACCACTTCCTGCTACAAAAGGAAATCTAATAGGACCACTGTCCTGCTACAAGAGAAATCTAGTAGGACCATTGTCCTGCTGCAACAGAAATTTAGTAGGACCATTGTCCTGCTACAAGAGAAATCTAGTAGGACCATTGTCCTGCTACAAGAGAAATCTAGTAGGACCATTGTCCTGCTGCAACAGCAATTTAGTAGGACCAGTGTCCTGCTACAAGAGAAATCTAGGAGGACCATTGTCCTGCTGAAAATGAAATCTAGTAGGACCAATGTCATGCTGCAAGAGAAATCTAGTAGGACCACTGTCCTGCTACATGAGAAATCTAGTAGGACCATTGTCCTGCTACAAGAGAAATCTAGTAGGACCGCTGTCCTGCTACAAGAGAAATCTAGTAGGACCAATGTCCTGCTACAAGAGAAATCTAGTAGGACCACTGTCCTGCTACAAGAGAAATCTAGTAGGACCATTGTCCTGCTGCAACAGAAATTTAGTAGGACCATTGTCCTGCTACAAGAGAAATCTAGTAGGACCATTGTCCTGCTGCAACAGAAATTTAGTAGGACCATTGTCCTGCTACAAGAGAAATCTAGTAGGACCATTGTCCTGCTGCAAGAGAAATTTAGTAGGACCATGGTCCTCCTGCAAGAGATGTAGTTGGACCATTCTCCTTCTGCACGAGATCTAGTAGGACCATTGTCCTTCTGCGCCAGATCTAGTAGGACTAATGTCATGCTGAAAGAGAGATCTAGTATGACTAATGTCCTGCTGAAAGAGAGATCTAGTAGGACTAATGTCCTGCTGAAAGAGAGCTCCACTGATTGAGAATGAACACACACAAAAATATAAAAAAATATACTACCCCCATACCAACAAGGACATGGTTGGATACATCTACAAGAACTCCGCGTGACATAAACCGCAATAACCATCCGGGAAATTTTCCATAAAATATGAAAATATCAAAATCACTCACGTAGATCATATGTATTCACGGGCTATTGAATACTGTTCAAAGTACCAGGAACCAGACATTGTATTCGATCACTTTCGATTTCGTTTCACAGTTCGGCTGCACAGGGATAAAACACAACAGACAAGATATTCTTAACCCTGAACGTTTTTCTACATGTCATGGTTAGATGTTGATTTGCTAACATAAAGAGCATTCAAACAGTAAAAAATAAATAACACGACGTTACTGGGACAAATGTAAACAAAATATTCATAAAACAAGTTCCACATTATGTGTGGTGTGTGTGTGTGTTATTGTGAGTTTGTTTCTTTGGCAGAATTGTTTACCAAATCTTCGAATTTTCGTTGCTCTTATTACAGAAGCGCATTTATTAATACTTGATTCTTGATTAGAAACCGGCTTCGCAGTACGAAGGGCAGTCCCATAAGTGCTCCGCCCTCCGTTCCAGTAGCCACCCTAGTGTCTGTAGACTCAGAGTCCCGGTCAGGTGTTGATTGTGTGATCTTCGGGACTTTCCAAAAGATTTATTTTTCCTTCCCTCACCTCTAGATACTCCCATTTCTAACATTCTCTGTATGTGTACGTTCTCAGCCTCATTGACATCATCTGCATCTTGAAACGAATTTGACATCTTCTGTCCATCTTCCTTCTTCTGTGACTGTCCTGATCAGTTGGTCTTTGATATCTTGTGTCCTTCTTCTTCTAACGGCACCGAATCGCCTCGCTAAACTGATTTTTCCGTACTTGACTAACCTCAAGTCTCAATAATATTTAATTTATCCTCTTGCTTCGTTCTTGAATTTACTAACTTTTTCATAGCAATCCCTATTGCTGCATATAAGAGAGACCATGTATTCATAACTGGCACCTCGTTCTTGCTCTCTGTTATTGATCCAGAATGTGTTAGTGGTTTTATTGTTTGTTGTTATCTTGATAATCTCATAGTTGCCATTTCACTAAACTCAGTACTAAAATTCAGCATAATATAGTATGCGGTTTTTACTATACTGATTTTAATAGCTGGCGCAATTTTGTTGTTTTTTTAAATACCCAATCCAGTGTCTAGCTTCACACTGAAATCTTGAAAACAAAGAGGCATATCGCTAAGGAAAGTTAAATATTGGAACACATTATTGTTTTTTTTAATTAAGTCTGGCGCTACACTAAAAGGTATTCATTCTCAAAGTAAAATGTGGGTAGAGAACACACGGCAAATAAATAAAGATGTACAACATGGGAACAAGTAATCAATTAGCTGGCCACATACTACCAGCACAAGCTGCTTATATCGCAGCTTTATCACAAATAAAATATATAAGAGACAAACATGTATGCACATCACATGGTATGTTAGGTTCATGACGGTTGAACATTTCTATCAGATCTTCATTGTTCAACCAACAAATGAACAACATCTATAAACAATTAACCAGGGTTGCCAAACAGTTCACTTATTGAATGAGACTTAAATGTTTGTGACTACATTTCTCGTAGACTAGCTTCGAGCGTGCAACGCAGAATACGAAAGTACACAAGTAATATTCATTTGATCTATCTGGGTTTATGTATGGCATCTATTGGAAACATCGACATTCTTTCACCTTATTAACATATACAAACGATTCGAGCAAATACAATAAAAGTATCACAGTTTTGGTAATTTCTGCTTGAGATATAGAGAAATATAAAGAAATATAAACATGGTGCATTCAGTCTTGTATATGACACCTCACCGATTAGTGGCACAGTATTGTGAAGCAATGAGTGACCCCGACATTACCTGCTGTTATCATAGTTGCCACTCTACTGGTTTGTTATCGAACATTACATTTTTCGTTTGTGATCGATAAGACTTGCTTCTTTAAAGTTTCGCAAATACTTAACTTCAGGTTTGCAAAAATAGTTTCTAGAAAAACGCGCTTAAATCTGAGGTGAGAAATCTCAAGTGGTTTCGGCGTCGATTGCAAAACGACGATACGGTTGAAATACCGTCTTCAGTGAAGCAGAAAAGTAATTATGATATGAAAAATCCTGTATAACATTCCCGTGTATCTTTTATTGAGAATATAAAACACAAATATGAGTCATGTTTTATCTATTTCTATAACAGGTACGTATTCAATAAACTAATTATATGAGATACAAGTGTCAGTGACATCTCTATGCTGCAGAAGTGTATGTCTTAATCTTCATTGTCACAACCGACACAGAGATATGGTGATAAACCGACACTCAAACTAGTATATACGGGGGGGGGGAGGTTCAGTGGTCCAAAATCCCCTCACCCCTTTTTTTCCTTTAATATCAATATGGCAAGCCAAAGTTAATATGTCCCCTTTTTCATAACGATAACGTTACTGCAAATACAGTGGTCCTTCCATCATTCCTGGTAAAAAGAAATTTGAATGAATTGAAAGTCAATATTTTAGTTCAGTCTGTAACTACAGTCCTGCCACAGCCATCTGAAAGACTTGAACATTCATTATTGGGGTATGTTGAATTTTGAGAAATATGTCGTAAATAAATGTGCATGTAGTAATAGTCGCCCATAATAGTCGATGATGACAATAGTTTCAGGTTTGTGATGTTTTATCTGACTGATGTGTGGTCATACATCGCAGGCGATGATGACAGATTCAGACTTGTGTTGTTGCATCTCTCTGGTCTGTGTTGAGATGACTTATAAGTCCGATTCAGATATATCTGCTCTTTCCTGAGTGTGTGTCTGGTTGTAGACGTCTCTGAGATATATCTGCTCTTTCCTGAGTGTGTGTCTGGTTGTAGACGTCTCTGAGATATATCTGCTCTTTCCTGAGTGTGTGTCTGGTTGTAGACGTCTCTGAGATATATCTGCTCTTTCCTGAGTGTGTGTCTGGTTGTAGACGTCTCTGAGATATATCTGCTCTTTCCTGAGTGTGTCTGGTTGTAGAAGTCTCTGAGATATATCTGCTCTTTCCTGAGTGTGTCTGGTTGTAGAAGTGTCTGATCTGTAGATTGAGCTGTATGTGGAGGATACACAGAGGAAAAGTTGCACTATTCATCAAATCTCACTCTCTCGACCTGGCCTATATAAAATATCTATGCAGAACACAACTCGATAATATTTTTGACACTTTGCAAGACAGGGAACTCCATTAAAACTAGAGTAGGAGAAAATTTTAAGGGTGAACAAGTACGAACAGTGAAATCAGTCAGCGGAGGCCATCAAGAATCGGGATCAAGAAGATATATTTTGCTGCATGAATAGCAGAGAACGTGTGTACCATATAATACACATCAGTAAAACATTATTTCAATAGTAATTTTGCGTAGAACAAATACACCGAATCGACGTTTCGACCAAAAGAACTTTATCAAGAAAAACAATTAAACATAGAAGGAAAAGATATGTATTACTTTTTTAATTGCATATTTTACTTGTATTGTACATTTTTAGAATAAAATTTATCATATTTACATTTTTGTTACTGATATTTTCTTGTTGGCATAACTGTAAGTTTCCGTTACATATTTATGTGCAGTTATCGTTTTGTTTTTATTTCCTCCTCTGCTCTATCTTACTTTTTTAAATATCTTTTGTCGAAGCTTTAATTCCGTGAAGGTGAAGGTAATATGAATTATGAAGCAGCGTCATAAACATGGTCTCCCATAATTGCTCAGCTGACTAGTTAGTAGTTTATCAGAAACCTCCTGCCTAGAGTCACCTTCCGCACTTTATCAGTAGCGATGGCGTCATTCCTCGACTTCCCCCAGGCATCAGCCCTGGTACCCTACTTCTTGTTGGTTGGGTAAACTAAGGGAGCAATTTTTATTTTAATCCACGAATAACGAATGAATTCTCTGTAGAAACCTAATGAGTCGAGCCATTGGACCAAAAAATGGCGTCATACCGTATTTCCATTCTCTGGATTACATCCTGCTGAAATATTTAGTAGGACTATTGTCTTGCTACAAAGAAATCCAGTAAGAGTTTGAGAATGAACGCTGAAGAAAAAGACTAGAGTCGAAACCCAGGTCTGCTCGTCATCTGACGAATAAATAACATTTCACAACATCTCTATAAAATCCCGTATACGTGTTCAATGTAAAACCGCGCTTCAACATCGAATTTGCTCTTATTTATCCAGCAAAATATGATGTTATACATTTATGATGTTATACATTTATGATGTTATACATTTATGATGTTATACATTTATGATGTTATACATTTATGATGTTATACATTTAAGCTGAGGGTTCAATGATATATTTAACAAAATGTGTAGACTATTAATTTGATTATTTCCCTTGGCAATGTTTCCCAATTGATATTTATTAAGTATTAATTTACCTATTAATTTTTATGGTTAGGTTTAATGTTTGGGTTAGGAGAGATTTTAAATAACTAAACATAACCTAAATAAATTTATATTCAAGTTAATAAAGGATATAAATAAACTAACAAGCATTGCCAAGGGCAATAAGCACATCCAGTATGGTGGGTGTACAAACAAGAACCATAATAACAAATACATGATAACTCAATAATAACACGATAACACAAATAGAAAAGAAGAGAGGCGAGAAAGACTAGATAACACAAATAGAAAAGAAGAGAGGCGAGAAAGACTAGATAGTCAGTGATCTTACCAAATCTATTGCAATTGTGTGATCGTCTGTATCAACTGATACAAATTTTCGCGAGAGCTTGTTAAGTCAAGACATCAGGAGAATTGAAAGCCATTTTCTTGTGCATTAGTATACTTTTGAATCTTCAGAAGTCTTTCTGTGAATTGTGTGACAAATATAGAAACATAACAAGCATGTCTTTCATCAAGAATCAAAAATAAAATATAAATAACTACATCATCAATAAGATCAAACACATAACCCTTCAGGTTGTCACAGAAAACATCAATATAAGTATTAAAATCCTGCCATGTATCTCTTTTCTCAGCTGTTTCTAAGAAGAATATTAATCATGATCGGGGAAAAAGTAATCCTGACCAGTCCTTAATATGATCGACCATACCTTTCTATGTTCTCCCATTGTCTTAATTTCTTTCAACTTTCCACTGCAGGGCAGTCGTACAAATTGAATCAAGCCTCACTACGTGCGTGAAGACTTATACTAGTGGGAATAATAATACAGAGAAGTGGTACTCCCAGTGATGCTATATGCTGGTGAAACATGTACTATGTACAGACTTAGTGTGAAGAAACGCAACCACTTTCACACACCGTGTCTTAGTAAAGTTATGAATATTAGGTGGTAAGACAATATTTCAGATACCACTATGTCTTTGACAGATCTGGTATCCCCAGCATTTACACGACCCTGATGCACACACAGATTCGTTTGGCCAGTCATGTGGTACGTTTTCCAGATCATCGCTTACAAAATATACATCTCTATTGCCGTTTCAGAAGTGCATACGTTATGGAGGTGCAACAAAAGTACTACAAAGAATCGTTAAAAACCTCAATGAGAGTCTTTGAAATACACCAAGATACGGGAAGAACTTCCACAAAATAGATCTACATGGCAGCTTACTGTCTAAAAAGACACATGATCTTGGGAAAATAGAAGTGCAACAGCTCAACAGTGGAGAGTAGCTAGAAAGTCATGAATAGATATAAAAAAATCTAATCATATACAGTGGTCATCCCCTGCCGGAAATGACCAATGATATTTGAGGCCAGGATAGGGTCTATTAATAATCTGCGATCTCATAGTTATACAAATAACTTTAATTGAATGTCAAATGTGCATGCAATAAATGGGCATCATCATCATCATCATGCCATTCACAGTATATCGAGAATACACGAATTGGGAGTGAGGATGGGCGTGGCTCGTAGAGAATACACGAATTGGGAGTGAGGATGGGCGTGGCTCGTAGAGAATACACGAATTGGGAGTGAGGATGGGCGTGGCTCGTAGAGAATACACGAATTGGGAGTGAGGATGGACGTGGCTCGTAGAGAATACCTGACAAAGATTTCACAAAGAACCGTGAAAAATAATAGAATCGAAACCATCAGTTATACCCTGAGAGATTTACTGAAGCGGAGATCTGAGCACTTTTGGATGTATTCGGTATGCAAGAGAATAATCAACAGACTAATACGTAATGTGATGATTGAACAAAAACATTGCGCCTAAACCACATAAGTTCTGCGACATATCATATATATATATATATATATATATAAATGAGAGAGATAGAGAGAGAGAAAGAGAGAGAGAGAGAGAGATTTTAATACACATACGACCTAATGAATGTCAAATGATATCTACAAAATTCAACTAACAACTCTAGATCGAATATATGTACATAGAACATGAACTGAAATAATATCTGTACATAGAACATGAACTGAAATAATATATGTACATAGAACATGAACTGAAATAATATCTGTACATAGAACATGAACTGAAAGAATATCTGTACATAGAACATGAACTGAAAGAATATCTGTACATAGAACATGAACTGAAAGAATATCTGTACATAGAACATGAACTGAAAGAATATCTGTACATAGAACATGAACTGAAATAATATCTGTACATAGAACATGAACTGAAATAATATCTGTACATAGAACATGAACTGAAAGAATATCTGTACATAGAACATGAACTGAAAGAATATCTCTTTGTTGTGTCTGGGGAGGGGGGCACTTTCCGAGAGAAACAAGTATATCAATGAAAACATTTTGTTGTTCTTGAGGCCACACTTTTTTTATGTTTTTATTTTTATGTTTTTATTTTTATGTTTTTATTTTTATGTTGTGAAGACATGTTGTCTAATCGTGTTACATGAAACCATGGTTGCTGGTGAGTCTCTCGGTCTGGTTTCTCCGACTTCAGCAGCATTGATTGCTTGGGCAGGACTGTGATTCTGCTTGATGTAGGTGATGGGCCGACCAATCTTAGTTTCTAGTCTCTGTTGGCAGGACTAAGTCCCATCTCGACTTCAAGAAGCTAGCCTCGACTAGGTATGTTTTTATTATTTTCAACTATAAAAATATTTAATACTGGAGATATTTTCGTATTTGCCAAAAGTGCAAGAAAAAAGGTTGAAATTGTGTAAAGAAGCGGTTCTTATACTGTGCTTCGAGGTGCCCTCTCGAGAAGTGCCTGCGAAGACTTAAAGCCATATTGTGAACCTTTACATTTAGAATAAATACATACATGGATAGACGTAAAAATAGAACAATTAATAAGCTAATATAGAAGTATCTAGGATTTTATTGTTAAAGAGAAATTATAATGTATTAAGCGGCATCTTAACCATATCCACACAGACTGCACATACTAGCCTCGCAAATTGAGGCAGAAATCACATATCTCTCATTAAAATGCTTAATCAGGGGCAACATACCGCTGTCCATTTCGAAGGAGAAACGTCTGATTGGTTTGAAATCCAAAAAAGAAGTTAGATACGGATGCATCCGTTCACCGCATCTGTTATACATATACGAAGAAAGCATAATGTGAAATGTACGAGAGAAGGCCCACATTATGAACATGTTCAAACATCTTAATATCGGAGTTCATGAGATCCCAGACATGAGGTATGCAGACTAGTATCAAGGAGCACAACAGGTTTAGAACAAATGATTATGTTTTTGTGTTTAAACATCGTAGCGAGGCGCACAATCTTTTCCTCAACACAAAAAAAAGACCAAATAAATGCATATCAACAGAACTGAACTCATACCAACAATAGTCATTGACATAAAACAACTAGAAAATGTCAGCAATTTGGAATGTCTCTGGTCAGCTATCAACAACACAGGAGATTGCTCAGCAGGGATTAGACAGAGATTATCAATGATCCTACAAAAACAATCAGATACAAAATCAATGGCAGGGGAAAATAGTTACAACTATTAAGAAGCTATATTTTTCCATTAGCAACATATGGTTGTGAGACATGGACAATAATATTCGCAATGGAAAGGACAATATCTGCATGAGAAATGAAATGTCCTAAGAATACCATGGACAGAAAGACGAAACATAGTCCGAGAAGACTTGAATATAGAATTTCTGGATCCTCACAACTATTTTTTTAAAAACCACAGGCCAATATATTTCAGACATACAATAAGATACAATGGTTTTAGAAAGATTAATTAGGGACCAAACCCGAAATAAAGGAATGACGAAAACGGATGTGCTGGACCTCGAACGTCCTGACCACAAGTGGCCAACCGGGGTGCAAATAATCACAGTTTTACAACGTACCTCACGCTCCCCGGCGTAAATGACACGAAATATTCGTTGTGGTTATTTGAGAGCGAACGCTGAAGAAGAAGGAGAATAAGAAAGATTAATCATGGCGGCAAAAGTTCTAGGAAAACAAACAAGAGGCTGACCAAGACTACGTTCAATATACACAGAATATCGAAGACCTTCTGAATATGACTTTTGAAGAGGATGGGCAGCCTGCACATAACCGATAGTCTTACAGAATGGCAGTGAGGAGAACGTTCTGTAAAAGACACGCCAATTAAAGAGGGTGTCTTTAGATATATAATAAATACTCTACATGCATGTCTTTGAGTTTAACATTTTATATTCAGCATTTATACGCGTCTTTCAGTATACGATTTCTTGTACAACAGCAGGCGTGTCTTTGGGTTTAACATTTTATATTCAGCATTAAACACCTCTTTGAGTTTAACATTTCTTGTATAACGGTAGGCGTGTCTTTGAGTTTAACATTTCTTGTATAACGGTAGGCGTGCCTTTGAGTTGAACATTTCTTGTATAACGGTAGGCGTGTCTTTGAGTTGAACATTTCTTGTATAACGGTAGGCGTGTCTTTTAGTTTAACATTTCATATTCAGCATTTATACGCGTCTTTCAGTATACCATTTCCTGTACAATAGTAGGCGTGTCTTTGAGTTTAACATTTTTTGTTTAACGGTAGGCGTGTCTTTAGTTTAACATTTCATAATCAGCATTATACACATCTTTGAGTATAGCATTTCTTGTTTAGCAGTAGGCGTATCCACGAACAACTTGACACGGTACAATTGACGTTCACATGATGGAATGTCTACAAGATATTATTTATTTTCAAAGCAGGCTTGTTGTTCACACAGAATTCTTTAAATCTTTCATTGTTTGTCTTTGAATATAATACTATATTTATATTTTAAAGGAGTGGCTCTTTTATTTGATGTTGTGGTCGAGGACCCATTAGTTCTACTAGCGAATTTAATCTGCATTTAGTTTTCCCTGCAATACTTGTTTGCCTGAATACCAGTTTCTCCTTGTGACTAGATACAATATACAATACGTGATTCAAGACGTTCGTGTGAAGAATGTATCATTATATTGTAATTGTATGGTGTGTAAGACGACGCACCCAAAACGTACTCAACGATAACACAAATCTAATTTGTGTTAAACATTATCTCCGCGTGTGCTAACATTAAAAGATGTAGACACCGTGTCTGGGAGGAAAGGGATTAGGAGGATGTAGACACCGTGTCTGGGAGGAAAGGGATTAGGAGGATGTAGACACCGTGTCTGGGAGGAAAGGGATTAGGAGGATGTAGACACCGTGTCTGGGAGGAAAGGGATTAGGAGGGGTGTGGGATGTTTAGATTTATATAATATACACTTATTTCCTTCTTTTTCTTCAGAACTTCCCACTGTTGGACACCACAAGAAAACAACTGTGGCCATCTGAAATAGTTCTGACGGACAAGCTATACCGCCGTGTCTGGGTACTGATGACTGCAGTACAGTCTATGTTTTATCTATTGCCATTTCCGCTTGCATTAAGCGTCGTGGGGTAAGTTGAAGTTTATTATACATGACTATTGACGTCTCACATAAGACATCGGACACGACTATTGACGTCTAACATAAGACATCGGACACGACTATTGACGTCTCACATAAGACATCGGACACGACTATTGACGCCTTAAAAAAGGCAGCTACGTTGAGTTCCCTGAATGAATTCAACCAATGATGATTTTTTATAATACAATAAAGGACAACCCTTAGCGCTGTCTGTGTTACCCTGTTCATATCAGCGAGGTTTTATCACAAAAGGACTGCGTTCACTTCCCTAACACGATATTTCTCTAATTGTTATGTAACCTCTATTACCCTCTATTAAGTTTGTTTATTTACTGCATTGCAAATATATTTGTCTGGTTTTCTGTATTCCTTATACTTAACAAATGTCTGCAGTACTTGTATTCAAAAACATGAATCCTTTATTCCGTACTGTACTATCGCCTAATAAGGATTATAAAAATGATAACCGATTTTATCACATGAACCGCACTTTACAAAACTACAGCCCCGTACGAAAATTCTTTCACAATAGAAGATATAGAGTCAGTTCACTTCAAAAGACATCCAAATTTGGTAATAAATGTCTTTGATGTCACAGGTGAATGCATCACATACACAACATCAAACGCATACAGGTGAGTGTATACCGGTTAGTGCATACAGGTGAGTGCATGTGTCATATTTGATTACTGACACACTACAAGTTGTATTGAGTACTTCAGACCTTAAAATCTTAAATGTGGCTTAGATAACTTCATCATTTGTAACATAATTCGGTACTTTATGGGATAAGGTGTCCGCGCTTTTAACGAAATAAACCATACATTATTTTACGAAACGAACTTTAGCTAAAGGTGCATTTAATGCAGCATCCATCGATATGCGAGCAACGCAAAAAGAGACCTCCCCCTTACATTCCCCTGGAAGACCTTTGGTGGGGAGGGGGCCTCTTGATCGCGTTGCGCGCATATTGAATGATCGATAGCAGACACTGTGTGTTTTTTGTATATCCGCGTTACGGAAGTTGAATGTAATCAAGACTAATTTTAAAAAGTTGGAATGTTTGTGAACACACTAGATCGTAATGTACCCATAATTGCTTACATCAGAGTCAGTACAGTTGCAGTCTGTCTACAAAAATTATCAAACACAATCAATTGTTGTTGGGAAAATCAACAATATCCGTAGCGTAGCAGTTGTTGTGCTCAAGTAATCGCGAATACATTCGAATCTGTCTTGAAACTTCTTGTTTTAAAAAAAGTGGAATTCTGTTCATAAATTCCTGGGGATTCTCGAATGAAGCAACGGAGTTAAGAGTATGCACACTCAGCTTGTGGTGTGTCGATTTGTTGAGAAGGAACGGATACCCCCTTATGAAAACAAAAACCAGACTACAATTCAGTCAGCTCTTCTACACTCATTTAGCATTTTAAACGATATTTAAACGACACTATTATAAATACATATTACCACAACCATAAACAAACATTGTATCAATCACAAACCCATTTTGTTGTCAGCAAACTGTGTGTGAAGTCAATATGAACAAACTGTGTGTGAAGTCAATATGAACAAACTATGTGTGAAGTCAATATGAACAAACTGTGTGTGAAGTCAATATGGACAAACTGTGTGTGAAGTCAATATGAACAAACTGTGTGTGAAGTCAATATGGACAAACTGTGTGTGAAGTCAATATGAACAAACTGTGTGTGAAGTCAATATGAACAAACTTTAAAAGGATCAACATAAGTTAATCAAGTGACACTTTCTCAACCTTGACCAAACATTTAATCAGTTGTTAACAAACATTCAATCAGTTGTTAACAAACATTGCTAAAACATGTACCTCAATCATCATCAAAACATTGTATCGACCATCGTCAAGCATTACTTCAGTAATCAACAAATATTGTTATAACTAATGACAAACAGGCCTCAACAGTCAGCAAATATTGTTTCTACCTTCGACAATCATGGTTTGTGTGTTTGTATGAGAACCCCAGGAATTACAAGCGATTAGATCTTACTTCCTATGTAATGCTTTTTCTGAGCTTTCTTTTACAGCCAGGAGACTTCAGCTTTCGGCTTAGTGCAACGCCTAATGAAGGAGCCTTCTACTTAGAAAGGGGGGGGGTGTTGATCTATAATTGTATATATGACATGCTGCAAATAGAGCCTCAATATAACGACATGTCATCTACTAAGGTTTTCTGTTGCATGGGTGGTTTGTCTAGTGGGCCATTGGCGAGACCCACAGACGCAACCACATGAGTATAATGACGGTTTCAATTAGGTCCTTAGATATGATCGCCTCAAAAATAAAAGATCATTCATGCATTTTCGTCTCTCAGATTGTATTTTTTTTTATATGATAAGTTCTTTTGAAATCGCTACTGGAGAAGTTCTTGGGTTATGTGCTCGCGTTTTATCGAAGTTCCTAATACTAAGTCAGCTTGCAATTTGCTAAAGCGGGGTCTTTGAACACCCAACCCCTCTTCCCTTGTCTACAAACCTGGTGTCAGTCTAATAAATACATAGAATTGAAAGAAGCTAAATACATTTCAGTTATGGTGGACACATCATACTATAGAGATTTGAAGTTGATACCGGTCCTTGTTAGGTATTTTATTCCGGATAAAAGCATTTGAATCAAGGTGATTGAGTTTCAGAACATAACTGGGGAAACAGTGGAACTGTTCGCAGATCACATCTTGAACAATTTGCAGAATTATCAATTGACAGAAAAATGTACTGCATTTTCTAGTGATAATTGTAACTTCGGTGGATACAAAATAACTGGTTCCAATATTATACTTGCAAGACTCAATGAAGTCATAAAAAACAACATTCATGGTATTGATTGTGCTGCTGACATTGTCCACGATGGTGTTCAGACAAGTGCTGATATGTTGCAAGTCGACATTGAAATAATTGTGAACAAGGTTTTCTCAGTATTATCATATTTACTTGGCGAGAGTAGAGGAATTGCCGAATTTCTATTAATTTGTAGAAATAAAATACAAACGCTTTCTAGAAAGTGTGACAACTAGATGGTTATCATTACTGCCAGCTGTGAGCAGGGTTATTTATATGTATGATGTACCCAAATCATATTTTCTGTCATCAGATAAAAAATGCCCGACATTACATAAAGAAATTTTTAATGATCAGAATTCATTACTTTGACTCCATTTCCTCCACAGCCAGCTAGAAAATATTCTCTGCAACAGTCATGAACATAGAAGGAGATAATATTTTGGCAACTGAAGTGGCAGAAGAACTAAACGTGTTGAGACAGAAAATAATGACCAGAAACATTGAACATTTGTCAAACACTCAAAATGTGACATCAAAATTATTTCTAAAAAGTTAAAGATGGGAGAGACTGATGGAAAGAGTTCTTGGACACCACACATTTATTCTACAATACTTTCCTAGAATATTGAAATAAGTGGATTTAGCATTTCCACTCTTTGAAAGTATTTCACTGGATTAAGCTGGAGACTATTAACTTGGGTTGATGTTTCAACAAGTTTAGAAGCCATCAGTGACGTCGATAGCAGAATCCTGAATATTATTGATGAAGATGAACTATTTGAGGACATCAACCACATAAATACGAGATAAACAGCAAGATGGAAGAATGGACGGACACAAAAACTGAATTGGGTAAAAAGTTGTCTGTTGTTTTTAAAGTGCTATAGACAAAAAAAATCGAATACAAAAACATACTGCTAGTTGTTGAATCTGTTATGGCAATTATAGGAACCAACGCAACTTTGGAAATAATTTTTTCACTGGTAAGTTTTTGGTGGACGGATGAAAAGTACTCTTTTATCAGCAAGACTTGTCAGCAACGATAGTGATAAGACATACTTCAAGCTTGTTTCATGTACACAATTTCACGAGAGTATCTGTAGACATGACGAACTTTTGAAAACAATAATTTCTTCACATAAATATGTCAATGATGAAGTTGACACATTGTAATGCAGTTCTTAGTCATGTGGACAAGTCTTATTTCTGTCAGTTATCATGTCATAATACTGTTATGTCTGCTTATAGTCTAGAATACACAAGTGTTATATATTTTGCAAGAAATAATTGTCTGAAATACTTTTAAAATGTTAAAGATAATGCGACAACTCTATAATACACCTCAGTTATAAATTATAAGTGAAGAATAGGCCCTAACTTATTGAAATATGTTATATACTAATTACATTATATTGCATTTTTATGCTGCGCGTACCTTTTTAAAGGCTGGAAAAGGCCGAAATATCCAATTTTTTGATTCTAGAAAATCTGGGCATCCTTATATTACTAACACTACCTCTACTATTACTACAAGTGCTATTATTATTGCTATTATTATTGCTATTATTATTGCTATTATTATTGCTATTATTAGTGTTACTGTTATTACTGTCATATCATTTTTATTATTATTATTGTTATAGCCGCTGTTTGCCTCAGAATGAGGAATGTTTTTGTTTCAAACATTTGCATGCTTCACGTTTGTTCTAAACAAGCAATTATATGGAAAAACTTACCATCTTCTGAATGTTTCATATTATGTTTGTTACACGCTATATTCAACAGGCAATTGAGTAATATAGACCTAATATAGAAGACGGAAAACGTTAACTCAAGTTGCGAGGCGAGTTTGTGCCATCTGAGCGGGCCTGTTCCAAACCCCGTTTACTACATACTTTGTATCTACCTGTATAACAGAACTTGTCAACCATCAACAAGACCTCGCTGCACAGACATCAGTCTCGTGTTGTGTACAGAAAACTATCTCAACAGCGCACGTAACAAATCGTCATTCAACTTGTACCAGATACAACACAGCAGAAAATACACAGATTTAATGGTGTTATTTTGTCAAGACTATTTATTCTCCGGTTCAATGCAAACTCGTCTTTTTTCGTCGGCCCTTTTTTTGTTGCAATTTTCAAATTATGACGTGTATACATTAATCTTGTACATTATCTGGTTTAATATCCAGACCAGGTAACTGTACAATGTCTCAGGTAATACTTTCTCCAGCTTTGATTTCCACCCACAAGCTAGAAGAGTGTAGATGTGTATTTTAGGTTCAATGAAACGTTACTTGTATTGTCAGATGTGGCTTTAGATAATTACAGTCCCATACACGCCCATATACGGGGTATATATTAATAACAATACACAAAGTAACAATGTGTTATTCTCCGTTACGGTACAACAGATACCTGTATCCAGAAACAAATAGAAACAGGAAAATCAAATACAATTGTTTCATTTTTTAATATACACAGAGAAAGTCTCACTAACCCATCTCCGTGCATCAGTAGTGATTTAATCTCTGCAATTTGTTTGCAAGGTCCGGAGAACAGAACGCAATATATCATGGTTTACATTTTTGTCTCGCATTTTAACCTGTCAATCCTACTTCAGCATGTTTTTTATTTTTATTTTTATTTATTATTATTATTTGGGGGGGGGGGGTCAGTTTAACTCTTTATTCCTGTAGGTTTTTCATAGTGTCTTAATGAATTTAGAATGAACTATAAAAAATAGATGCTTTAGCGGCTTACAGATATGGTGTTAACATATTCGATTAGACAGCCTATTCTACACTTATGAAAATGCAAGGCAGGTCCCAGTGCTGCTATACAATTCTCTCACGTGAGCCATCTGCAACACTAGGTTGAAGCAAACACATCGATATTACTATTGCTAATTGTCAATAAATATGTGGATTATTCGTATCGAACGTTTGAAACCTTTGCCTCGATGGATTAAACTCGAAGAAATGATTTCAGATCAACTTGAGCAGAACTATATATGAATGTTTGCCACATTTTAGTGAAGGCTGCGCTAGCGATTAATTCATCTTTTATTTCACAATCAATATTTATCATGCAAGTTTCGCATCCAAAATTGCAGGCCAACTGAAACACTTCACGTGGTTTATTTTTTCATCTAGAAACCAAATAAATAATACACATATTCTTCTTCTTCTTCGGCGTTCATTCTCAAACACCCGGTGGATCTCCCTTGTAGCAGGACAATTGGCATACTAGATTTCCAGCAGGATGTAGTATAGAGAATTAAAATGCGCTGTGTCACCGTTTTATTTGCGCCAGTGACCCCACACATCCGTCTTTGACGGATACACATATTCAAAAATATAAATCAATTTGTTTGCAAAATTGCATATTTGAGTAAAGCATTCAGAAGAGTTTACAGCGTGCCCACAGTAACTGGATGTTTACAGCGTGCCCACAGTAACTGGATGTTTACAGCGTGCCCACAGTAACTGGATGTTTACAGCGTGCCCACAGTAACTGGATGTTTACAGCGTGCCCACAGTAACTGGATGTTTACAGCGTGCCCACAGTAACTGGATGTTTACAGCGTGCCCACAGTAACTGGATGTTTACAGCGTGCCCACAGTAACTGGATGTTTACAGCGTGCCCACAGTAACTGGATGTTTACAGCGTGCCCACAGTAACTGGATGTTAGTTCAATTGACAGTGATGATACTCTGAAAATGCAATCAACTGGATGTGATCACTTACTTGATGTGGGATGTATTTATTCTTCTGTCAAAAGGTTTGACAACTTGAATGATGTTGGATGTATTTATTCTTCTGTCAAAAGGTTTGACAACTTGAATGATGTGGGGGTATTCTTCCGTGTTCATGACTAGAATGCATGGCGGCCTATGAGTGAAGCGTGGTGTTGCAAGACCTGGGAGTGAAGCTCGGTGTAGCAAGATCTAGGAGTGAAGTGTGGTGTTGCAAGATTTGGGAGTGAAGTGTGGTGTTGCAAGATCTGTGAGTGAAGCGTGGTGTTGCAAGATCTAGGAGTGAAGTGTGGTGTTGCAAGATCTGGGAGTGAAGTGTGGTGTTGCAAGATTTGGGAGTGAAGCGTGGTGTTGAAAGACCTAGGAGTGAAGCGTGGTGTTGAAAGACCTAGGAGTGAAGCGTGGTGTTGAAAGACCTAGGAGTGAAGCGTGGTGTTGCAAGAAAGAAGCGACCCATAGGAAACAAAACAGAGTGATCGTTCAACACAGAACAGGAACAATCAGCAGCCTCATGCTGAAGGACATACTGAATATGAGATGGGAGCATCTATGGGCGTGTTCAGAGTGTCATGATGTTGTTTATCCATCACATGATGATGACTATGAACATTTGTTACATCCCCTTTTGAAATTCAATGAGAGTTATGCCCTTGACTATGAGTTCGCAGATGACTAGGAAGCCATTTTCTAACCGCAAAATATACTTGGACAGTTTGGGCATGGAATGACCACTATAGATGGTTTTCATGTGATATGACCACTATAGATGGTTTTCATGTGACTTTCTCCGCTGTTTAACTGCTGCACCTCTCATCTTTTCACAGGCCGCTTCGTCTTCCTTTTTTTTAACTGCAGAGCGTCAAGTAGGTCTATATTCTATAAGTTCATCCCATGTATCTAGGTCTATTTCAAGGGCTTACAGTAAGGTCTTTTGCGATTCATTGTAGCTCTTCATTTGGCCACCATGAGATTGTGTACCCTTCTATAATTCACCATAGAAGTATCTTTGGCAATCGATGATTTGTCATACGTACCACACACACCTGAACTTTTCAGGTCTTTCTATTTGAAGCTGGGTGTCCATAAACCAGAAATGGGAGTGACAGAAAGTGTGGCCACTTTCATACACCAGTTAACTGTATTACCATTCACAGGTCCGGAGTCCAATTGGAGGGAGATAAGAAATTCCAAAGGCTACAAGAAGTGGCATAAATTAGCAGACTATTCACACTACCAAGACAAACCAGAGTATCACACTCTAAGGGGAAACAATTGCCATGAGGTGGATAATAAATCAGTTTGGTTCAGACACGCCTACTATAGAAGACTTAGAGATTAACATTTTAACTACAATGTTCAAGTGTACACAAGTCATCATCGTCATCATCAAGTGCCGTCTCCGTAAAGAAGGTTGGCTGCAACAGATCTCCAACATCCCATGTTTCCTGCTTTGGTGGTGCACTCTGCTAGACTGTGACCTGTCCATCTTGTGATGTTACTCTCCCACTTGTATCTCTGCCTACCTCTTGCTCGCTTCCCTTTGACTTTACCCTCAAGTAAGGTCTTCAATAAGGTGTCATGTCTTTTAATGTGTCCAAAATATTTTATTTGTCTGATCTTTATTTCTCTTAGTAGTTCTTTCTTCATATTAAGTGTCTTTAGCACCTCTTTATTTGTTTTCTTCTCTTTCCATAATGTTCTCCCTATTCTCTAATATACCAAAATATCAAAGGCACCAATTCTGTTTTCTAATTGTTTATTTAGTGTCCATGTTTCTGAGCCATACATTAATATAGAATAGATGTAGCATTTTATAATTCTCATAACTCTCAGTGTCTGCATCAGAAGAGTGTTTGTGCTAGGGATAGCAGAACTGTCAAGGACACTGGTATCTGGAACTTATTTTCCACCTACAATTCGGGGTTAAGTATAGACATAAAAAAGTAGGCAAACACACATGTAAAGACATCTCCCCCATAGCGAAAACATTAAACCAATAATTACAATGTAAACGTAAACGTCTGTTGTTCCCACAAGTTTTTGTTCTGACAGATCCACGATGAGCACTCAAAACATACCAATCCAGGAAACAATCAGACCTGCACAAACTACTGACAGAACTAAGCAATCAGTGTAAAGTAGTTGTGCACTAGATAGCATCAGTGTAAGGTATCCTCGAGGTGAGTGCAAGTATATAAGACATCTACCAGGGCTTTCAGGCAAAGGAGTAGACAGTGATCGCCACGGTGAGCTAGAAGATGCTTACATTAGAGTCACCTTCAGCCAGCTGATACATGTGCTATATGAACTCAGCATCGACTCTTGGATAATTCGCTGGATAGCAATGGTCCTAATGTCCAGACCTGTTGCTCTGAAATTGAGATCCTGGACATCAGAGATCAGAACTACAGCACCAGGATTACCTCAGTGATCGCCCCTATCACCTGTACTGTTTAACGTCTGCACATTCACAATTGCGTGGTTTCAGGAAGAGCTGGACCTGGCAGGATACTAACATATGTCGCGACCTTTTGATGTACAAGCACTGCAGAAACAGAAGAGACATGGTTGATCGCGTCCAGAGTAATCCAGAATATATTTCGTTCTGGTGCACAGACTACACGGCAGTCATTAATCTAAACTACGGCAAAGATCGTCTGGTTCTCACTGAACAACAACATAGTCACAGACACATTACCAGAAGCCACTTGCATGGACATCATCATTGACAGGGAGCAGACTACGAAACATCTAGGCATCACTTTTGATAGATGTCTATCTTTCGTGAAATATGTGAACAATGTCATTTATAAAGCTGGGAAAAGTGTCATTGCGGTCCAAATCATGTTATCAGCAGAGATGCAGCAAAGAACCCTTTTTCATATGATGCAGGCAGTGGTATTATCTGTGTTGGGCTATGTTTTAGGTTTACTTACACTATCGCAAAAACAGTTGGATAGATTGGAGAGAGTTCAAATTGAGCCCATGAGAGCTGTCCTAGGATGCACAATCGATACACCTATCGTGACCATGAGAGCTGTCCTAGGATGCACAAGCGATACACCTATCGTGACCATAAGAGCTGTCCTAGGATGCACAAGCGATACACCTATCGTGACCATGAGAGCTGTCCTAGGATGCACAAGCGATACACCTATCGTGACCATGAGAGCTGTCCTAGGATGCACAAGCGATACACCTATCGTGACCATGAGAGCTGTCCTAGGATGCACAAGCGATACACCTATCGTGACCATGAGAGCTGTCCTAGGATACACAAGCGATACACCTATCGTGACCATGAGAGCTGTCCTAGGATGCACAAGCGATACACCTATCGTGACCATGAGAGCTGTCCTAGGATGCACAAGCGATACACCTATCGTGACCATGAGAGCTGTCCTAGGATGCACAAGCGATACACCTATCGTGACCATGAGGTTTCTACTAGACCTATCGAGCATGAAATCAAGACACAATAGCTCAGGTTAAAGAATACTTCAAAGTTGCCAATCATGATCATCACCTCTTACACCAATCTCTAGAAAACATCACCTCTTACACCAATCTCTAGACAACATCACCTCTTACACCAATCTCTAGAAAACATCACCTCTTACACCAATCTCTAGACAACATCACCTCTTACACCAATCTCTAGACAACATCACCTCTTACACCAATCTCTAGACAACATCACCTCTTACACCAATCTCTAGACAACATCACATCTTACACCAATCTCTAGACAACATCACCTCTTACACCAATCTCTAGACAACACAAAGAGGAAGGTCTTGGATAGCAGAAGCAGAAGATACACTAAGCAGAGTGAGCTTTGTGAACTGGAAGAAGTGAGAAGAGGCTGTGAATGGGTGACATTTGGAAAAGAGAGAAAGTTATTGACAACAGTTGTGATACAGTTGGAAAGAGAGTGACGCGACTGGGCTGCCAACAGAACAGAGGGAATGATCCAAGAACTCATACTGCAGCACTCGAAGCCACACGATACGATAATTTACGCATACGGCTCAGATTCGTGGCCTAATAAAATGGCAAGAAATTAGATGAGAAGTCAGCTGAGTACCCCAGTACAATATTGAGTATAAGAATGGACGTAGAGGCGCTGACAGCAGTCCTCACTTGGCTGGCGACGCAACCATCAACAGATTCAGTGATTCTATCGGACTCTGCAAGTATGCTACGCAAGATAGAAAAGTGTATGATCAGAACTGAATGGGTTACTCTTCTCAACAACACGCAGAGAATTACATGGAACTACTGTCCATGTCATGCTGGGTCAGGAACAAAAGAACCGATGTGTTGCCTGGTAAAGTCTTGGTGAACGGCACCGAGATAAGAAGAGACAGGAGTGAATTGATTAGAGCAGTCATGGATACCCACCGAGAAGACGAGGAGAAGGTCGAACGAGACAATGTACATACTCAGAGAATGGTAGAAATGGGAGTGACTGGAGACGATGGGACAAAGTGCTCACTCTCCGGAAAGATCAGAACAACACGTAATCAGCAACTGACTGGGACACTGAGCTTATACACTTTTAGATGGCTGACGGAACGGCAAACAGAGCATATATAGGAATACCCCACGTGTTGTGACACTTTTTCCTAATCAAGAATCAAGATACCATCACATTGTGGAATGCCTAGAAACGAGAAAACATATCGTCTGGCTAAGGAGAGAGCTGCTGATGATCAATGTGCCAACAACGTACCATCAAAAGACACAGATGATCAAGGCAATCAGAAAGTCAACTCTAACACAGGACGACTATTACATTATGAACAGACTAGACCAAGCTGTCATTGTGCACCTCAGAAAAGGACACAACGAATTCCGAAGCCACATGTATACAAAGTTGAAGATTGGCAACGCGGCCATGTGTACATATGGACAGACACCTCAGACAGCAAAGCTTATTCTTCAAGAATACCCGGAGTATGAAATGCTGGGCAAAGACACTGACACAGAGTAACAACAGTGGAAGAAAAACTCTACGGACTTCTATAGGAGTTATAACACAGTCAAATTTATAGAAGAATGCAATCTTCAGATATAAGTATATTACATGTCACGTTCTATGCTAATGAAAAAAGAAAAAGATAAAATATTTGATGGCCTCATTCTGAATAATTAAGGGAGAGGGATGTTTGAACTTGTGACCAAGCTCTAGTACTAAAAGTCAAAAAGCACTATTGAAAAAAAAAGTCTAAAAGTCTAGTACTAAAAGTCTTGACTAAAAGTCAAGTTCCTAGTACTAAAAGTCGTCCCAATTTGCTAAATTAGGTGTGAGGGTTAAATACTCCCACCCCCATTATCTAATAACATATTAATGACACAAAGTGCATATATAAATGGCTAATGTCAAGCGTGGGAAAAGTCGAAGTAGTTTCTCGCAGTAACGCCTCAGTCAATCCTTTTTTAACTAATCTTCTGGTATCAATAATTAATTCCATGTGTAATCGTCATATAAAAGGAGTGGTAACAAGAGTAGTGGTAACAAGAGGAGTGGTAACAAGAGGAGTGGTAACAAGAGGAGTGGTAACAGGCAAGCTTTTATCACAATTGGTAGCAAATATTTGCAGACTGATATACCGTTACTTAAATGTCAGTCGGTGTGACATGGACTTGGCCTCGTGTCAGTCGGTGTGACATGGACTTGGCCTCGTGACATCCGGAGGATATTATTACGTGATGGAGAACTTGGTGAGAGCGTCTCATAATCCAAACTAGAGCACATTAGTATGAATTATCAATTAGTTGTGTCGCCACTGTTTTGCCATTTCCTAATTTCAATAAAATATTAAGAATTCAGGAACACTCCCCCTCTCCACCCCCTTCCCCTCATAATCGTTTTCTAAAAAAAAAAATGTGCAGAAAATAAACGAGACAAATCACATACTTTTTTTCACATTAAAAAAATGTTTCTAATTAAATTTAATGTGCTCTTCAATATGAATAAAATAATAATTATGACAATGGATAAAGTGAAAGTACAACCAAAGATAATAATTGACAATTTCAAACTAGAGGACGTAACAAATTTCCAGTATTATGGCACAAACATAAATATCTCAGGAGACTGCTCTGTCGAAATCACGAGAAAAATTGCAATGGCAACATTGAAACTTGCCCAAATGAAAGGTCTTTGGCAAGGTACCAGTAGCATAGTCAAACTATGTATGATCAGAACATGCGTATTTCCAGTGGTAATATATGGCTGTGAAGCATGGACATTAAGTAAAACAATAGCAAATAGAATCGCTACTTTCGAAATGAGATGCTACAGAAGAATTGTACGTATACCATGGACAGATACAAAGAAAAATCAAGAAGCGGTAAGATCAATAAACGTCGAAGAGTACTGGCTCCGTAACAAAAAATAAAAGCTGTTTTTTTTTTTTAAATTTCGGCTATATAAAGATACATAACAGCATGGAAAGATTAATAGTTGAAAGAAGAGTTAATGGCAACAGGGGAATAGTGCGCCCAAGACGACGATGCTGCAGTGATATATCAGATTCTTTAAAAATGTCTCTAACTACAGCAAATCAACTCTCCCAGACACTCGTGGAGTGTTCAGAGAATCCATAAGGAAGACCACGTTCTGGCAAGAATATCACATGATGATGATAAAAAATTAGTATCGTTGACATCGACTTCTTCCAACACCCCCTTCCCCTTGTCTACAACTGTCAAAGTTTTATTATTCACCCCCATCCTCCTCGCACCAAAATGTTGAGGTAATTTTTATGGACAGTCTCTCTGAACACGCCAGCAAAAACGGCGTAAGTACGACCTAAATATCTCGCATAGCTTGAGAAAGCAATGACGTGATACATTGTAATATATTTTTGTTAGCAAAACCCAAACTACATTCCTCGAATACTCCATTTTTTTCTTTAAAAACGTCGCAAATGAAGGAAAATGTTACATAAAACCCTCATCAATTACCCAGCCCTGTGGACTGATTTTTAATTGATTTATTTTGTCGCCATGTGTATATTTTGAGTCAGCAGCCAATGCTAACAAGGGGAAATTGAAAACCGTGGTTTTTGAAGGATGTTCTAATGAGTTCACAGTGCTGTATGTCTGACGAGGGACTCACTAGATTTCAGTAACATATAGTTTTTAGTATGTGTGTTCACATAGATGCACTAACAAGAACATTCTATCAATATTCTTATGAAAAGTCATACATTTATACCGTGGAATTAAATTTCAGAATGACACTTTTCTTTTACAACCCAGAAACCAAGAGAAAGTAAATTTCGAATTGACACTTCTCTTGTACAACCCAGAAACCAAGAGAAAGGAAATTTCAGAATGACACTTTTCTTGTACAATCCAAAAACCAAGAGAAATGAAATTTCAGAATGACACTTTTCTTGTACAATCCAGAAACCAAGAGAAAGTAAACTTCGAAATCACACTTCTCTTGTATAACCCAGAAACCAAGAGAAAGGAAATTTCGAATTGACACTTCTCTTGTACAACCCAGAAACAAAGAGAAAGGAAATTTCAGAATGACACTTTTCTTATACAATCCAAAAACCAAGAGAAAGGAAATTTCAGAATGACACTTTTCTTGTACAACCCAGAAACCAAGAGAAAACAAGGCCTCATATGCACCGAGGATTGACTGCATCGTTACCCAATATGTACTCCGTACCTCTCAACGAAGCGGCACGTAAAATGTCGAGGCTATAGCTAACGCACGTAACTCGTAGCTTCAAGTGATAATCCCCAGGGTTCTCTAAGGAAATGCACAGTACCAAACGCCGCGAGCGAGATTCGAACACGTGACATCGAAAGCACAAAGCAAACGGCTTAACAACTAAGTCATCATCAAGTGCCGTCTCCGCAACGGAAGTTTGCTGCAACAGATCTCCAACACCCCTGTCTCTTGTATTGGTGGTTCACTCTGCTAGACTGTAACCTGTCCATTTGGTAATGTTACTCTCCCACTTGTATCTCTGCCTAACTTTTGCTCGCTTCCCTTTGACTTTACCTTCAAGTAAGGTCTTCAATAAGGTGCCATGTCTTTTAATGTGTCCAAAATATTTTATTTGCCTGATCTTTATTTCCCTTAATAATTTTTTCTTCATATTAAGTGCTGTTAGAATCACTAAGTCAGGGAGAACTCAAAAACCAAGTCATTTCTAATAACAAAAGGTGGGGGTGGAGTGGTATGCATAAATTACGACGACATTATGTACCCACTTCTACTTCCCTCTGAACAGACTGTCCAGAATTCAGACCCCACCCCCACACCCGCTTAATTGTGCCACAATAATAACAGACGTTTAAACTAACCCACCCCCCTTTTAAAATGTTGGCAGATACAACACACAAAAATACTACATTATTTTGTTTTATAATATTTTTTTTTAAATGTTCAAATTCAAACAATATGATTTTGCTGTATAACAAGCAGTTTTGTTGAAATCTACATTTGTCAATCCCCCCCCCCCTCCCTGTGTCAACTGTCACAAATGTTCAAACACTCTCAGCGCAAGTAACATGTTCCTGTTCTCTCCATTCCTGAACTGGCCAATAATAACGCACTGTATTCAAATTTCTCAGTTTCGCAATCCATCAAACAGATGTAGTTGAAAAGGCGTAAAGGATTGACTCCATTGTACTTGAATTTCCCCATATAAAGTCAGTCTATGTCAGTGAAATAGTACGCCGTTTGCCGATTACCACTTTTTGAAGATAACCCTCTCCCCCTCTGCCTTCTTAATGAAATGCTGGCTCTGACCAATACTGCCCTTGTGTAATCTGTTGTCTATGACTGACAGCCCTATATGATCATAGAACGAACATCGTGTAACAGTACAGATCGTGTTCAACCATGAATAAGTATTGAAATCAGCAAACACATATTCAGCCATACGCACAACACATATCTATCTATTGTCTTTTCCGCAAGTGTTGTTAGGCGTCATGGGGAGTTGAAGTTTTCTGTCTTTGTCCAACTTTGCTGCATTTACCATAGTTGGGCCGTGATTCTGAACAATGATTAAATCTTCCCATCTTGTGTGTGGTCTTCTTGTTGCTTTGTAGCCGTTATTTCTGTTGTTGTACGCCTGATATTGAATAAAGACTGTGTGTGTTATCTGTAGCTTGATCGCCATGTTGATCGCTGGGTTTTTTAAGCAGCGGTGTCAGTTGGCATGTTACAGCGTTTGCTTTTTGGCACATCATCTCATCTCAGCCCATAGAAAGCCTCACTGCACTCTTTCACAGGAAAAAACATGCAGTAACGAAAGTTTTATCTCATCTGAATAACACATATACAGATATGAAACTAATGCACAGGTTCTCATTGATGTTGGCGTAAAAAGATCAATCATATCAAACATTACGAGCAGATAGTCAAGGTTTCTAGGGCATGTGCTGAGAAGAACACAGCTTGAACACTTAATAACCACTGGAAAGATCGAGGGGAGAAGAGATAAAGGATAACAAAGTGAAAAGTTACTAGATGGACTTGTATTACGGCAAGGTAGAAGCTCACCAACCGAACGTATTGACAACACAAGAGTCAGAGAGTCGTGGAGAAACATGATCGCCTACGCCATTCGGCATGGCACTTGATTGATTGATTGAGAAATAAAACAAATTTTAAAAATTAGTAACGCTATTGAATACATTCATTATTCCGCTTATTTTTTTTTCTTGACAATGCTACTGTTCCTCGAAACGTCGAATTCAGGGTAGTGGATACAATTTCTGTTATTAAAAAATAATGGGTGTTGTTTTTCTTTCAAACAAATAAAAAACAGCTTTTTCGGAGATCGTGTTTGTATCTCATCCCCTCTCACCATTATCTACGGGTTTCTGGTGAATTTATTGAAGTTTCTATTGTATATACACATTTATATATATATATATACTAGACTTAGGCATTTTCTGTTTTCTGTGACATGTAAGTTGTATCGCTGTTTATGTCACCTCTTATATGTCTTACTCAAGTCAACAACTGTGGTTGTGTCACCTCCTGTATGACTTACTCGAGTCAACAACTGTGGTTGTGTCCCCTCATGTATGACTTACTCAAGTCAACAACTGTGGTTGTGTCACCTCCTGTATGACTTACTCAAGTCAACAACTGTGGTTGTGTCACCTCAATTATGACTTACTCAAGTCAACAACTGTGGTTGTGTCACCTCCTGTATGACTTACTCAAGTCAACAACTGTGGTTGTGTCACCTCCTGTATGACTTACTCAAGTCAACAACTGTGGTTGTGTCACCTCCTGTATGACTTACTCAAGTCACAACTGTGGTTGTGTCACCTCCTGTATGACTTACTCAAGTCACAACTGTGGTTGTGTCACCTCCTGTATGACTTAATGTAGACAAAATCTGTTTTCAAGCCCGTAAAGAGATAATAATTATGTCGAGGGAGGGGAGGTGGGTCTTATCGCTGCAAGTTTTTTTTCTTATGAGATTTTAGATGAGCATTTAGCAGAAAATCATTCTGGGCTGGGGGGGGGGTGGGAGACTTACCCACCTTGTGGTCACGTTCCTATTACTAAAAGTCATACCCCCCCCCTCTCCTCAAATCTTCATTATATGTATGTCTGTTCCACCACCTCATGCATACCTTACTGTATCCTAGCCATATTTGCCCGATTCGCTCTGACATTCCAGTATATCACATATTTTAAGAACCGTCGGCACAAAACATTTCAATAATGAATAATAAAACACTGTGTAGATCAGTGTTTCTCAAATTTTATTTTGACTATGCCCCACCTACGTCTTTCAAATATTCTCTGATACCCACTTATGTAACATATACATATTTTTTATATATATTCAAAATTGTTATTATTCCTCTCCCCCCCCCCCATGAATTGCCTTCCTAAACTATCAAATTGCCCTCCTCCTGAACAATCAAATTGCCACCCTGTCGTGCGTGTGCCACACGTTGGGAAACACTGGTATAGACAATTCACCCTCTATTCATATTCAGACTTAGCTGCCGGCTGTGACTCCGCTGTCACTGACAAGGGCATCTTATCTGACTAGAGGTTAAGTTCCATAAGCAGAAACTGTACATCCTCGTATAGTCAATATTGCTAGGTCACCGAGTGTTATGGCTGAGAACGTACACGGTAGAATAGCGAATCCAACTCTGCACTTGAATAGAAATAACACTTCTTGAAAAGGATTGAATAGACGCCGTGGCGCATGTAAGGATGGACTGATATTCTCCTAGTCATAGCTATTATAGAAGTTGGTAGCGTCGAAACTATGCAGCCGTAATCGGGGCGGCTGTTCCAAATTGGAGGCGGAGAAAGCAATATCAAGGGGCGAGTGAATTTAGTTTATGTAAAGGAACTGCGGTGCCAGAGCTTGCTAAGGGTATCCATTTTCTAGTATCTTCTATCAATTGTTAAACATTCAGTCCAATATTGGTCATGTACAGGCAGCAAACAAACGTGCCCAAGATAAACTGGAGTCAACTGAGATGTGGTTTCTTTTAAGAAGAATGGTTAAAATTGCATAGACAGACAAGAAAATTAATGCAAAAGTTCTCAAAGATGCTGGAGTAGAACGACAAATTATAGCAAAAATTAGAAGCAGACAATCAAGATTTTTAGGGCATGTGATGAGAAAAGTAAAACTTGAATATTTAGTAAACACCGGAAAGATCAAGGGTGGAAGAGACAGAGGAAGATAAAGAGAGCAATTTCTGGATGGGTTGTCACTGTGGCACAAAAAGAAGTCACCAACTGAACTTAAAATCACAAGAGACAGAAAATTGTGGAGAAGCATGATCGCCTACGCCACTCGACATGGAAGATTGAGAGAAGGGTATGTTTTAAGTCATATTGAGTTTCCCCACAGCTTATTTTGCAGAGAAACTCATGTGGACTAGATTGTTGTTCTGTGGACAGCGAAACTGGAATAATTGTGTAGTACATGTTCCTGTGTCTTTGCTGCTGCTCCGCAGAGTTTGATAATACCGATTCGGTATAAGTGTTTCTACACGGCAGTGACATGGTCTGAGTCGACATTTCGTGACCTTGTTCATTTCTGTTCAATTTGTTAATGTTGTCTTGATATGGGCTATAACTTCCGTTTATTACTCTCCACTGAAGTCGTACAGATTGTATTGACAGAGACTTTACTTCCCTAAAGCTTTGAGTTACTCATATCTGAGAGAGACTGTCTCAAGTGTTTGCCAATTCGTCAGTTTTTTTTATTATCGGGTATGCTACAGTAATACTAGAACCGCGTATTTGGGAGCCGCATTAGCTCTGGCTTCGCATATGAGTGGTCCTGGGTTCATTTCCTAGTTGAGGCGGAAATGTTTTTAATCCGAGAAGTATAGACTGCGAGGGAGAGGAAATGGCTACCGCCCTCATTTGCAGAGCCTATGAAATGTGAGATCACTAACATCTCACACCTTACGACATTAATAAATGTTATGGGTTACTTTACTTTTTATTTTTATGCTAAAGTAAGCTGTTATCTGTTGTAGTACTAATGTAGTCTTTGTTCTAGATAATTCGAAGACATTTTTGTGTGATGTTTGGAATGACTTTCTCTTGCCTGGTATTTTGAATGGATTGTAGAACTGATTTAGAAACACTCAAGTTTCAAGTATAAACGATGGTACTAGCTGTAGTCCAGTTATTTATGCATTGAATTTCTGACTGGTTGGATTACGGTTCGTTTTCTGGCTGAACTGAAAATGTGTTTAACTCATCAACAAACTCTGCGTACGTGTGCTAACTGATTGTTCCGGTTTTTGTGTTGGTTGATAAGTTTTCTTTTGATTAATATATGCCGATCGTTTCTTGTAACAATACGCTTCAATTCCAGGTCCGGCATTTTAGTCATAGACACGGAAGAAGAACCGAGATTACTTCAATAAATCTAACTTGATGACTACAAACGGCGAGAAGGAGCTAATTTCTTCCCTTTAGGCTTTCACGTGCTGCTTCCCGCCTCAATGTCGACTCGGTACTCATTTTCGATCAACATATAACAATAAAATATAACAATGAAATATAACAATGAAATATAACAATAAAGTATAACAATAAAATATAACTATAAATATAATAATAAATATAACAATAAAATATTTATAAAACAAATAATTCAAGCAAGAAAATATAAAAATCTTTAAAATAATGTATTACCTGCTAATGAAAGTCCAACACAGTCATAAAGAAGAGATTACGAACAACGCACAATCCAACTATCACCGCGCAGTTACTGATAAATGTTTGCAATAAACTCCAAGACTTGAGGGGGGGGGGGAATGACACAATAAACTTGTACCCTTTCTTGTAAGATAGGTTGCTACTTGTTACATTTGCTTACCAACTAAGGTATGTAGTACTTTCATTTAGTTAACCTACAACAGTTTAAACAGATGCAATATCATTCAAGTAAATTAAATCCTTAATGTCATCGAACGTGGTCACAGAAGGCAGATAGAAATTTAAAACTACAAAAGTTGGTGAGATTGCAGACACAAGGGCTGCTAGGAGTGCGAGTCTGACTATAACCAGTCAGTTTTCTGGTTTAAAATGCTGTCTGCAAAATTGATTTTCTGTTCGCGACACTTCATTCAATCCACTCTAGCGTGGATCTAATCTACATTATTCTAGACCGTACTGCCTGGGATCACTAGCTTTAACGTTTATAGCCCATATTTCTGTCGGGTTTATTCCTGAAAAGAAGAGTGGGTGTCTGCATTTCATTGTCCAAGGATTGGTGCGACACTTGTCGGTGGGTAACTGAGAATGTTGAGGGAAAAAAACAGGCTTTTAAAATTCTTTAGATGTAACTTGCTTGATGAAAAGAATGTTATCTCTTGACAGTGGAAAGGAATGTTATCTCTTGAAAGTTGTGTGCAAGACTGGCAGTTATAAAAACCAGTAGTGAATCTACGTTGTGACCCTTGTTTGCCTTGCGGCGTCAGGGGTATAATAGTTCTCTGGAGATGGCCTTCTTGTGTGCTGTTTGTAAGATTGTTCCTGTGGATGCTTTGATTTCTGTGATCCATCTATTACATGGTTTCCCTCTGGCTTTACAGCCGTGATATCTATGTGTCATGGCCATCTGTAGCATGCTGTCTGTTGTAGTCTGGAAGTGTGTGAAAACCACTTGATCTGTTGTCCTTTTATGTGTTCCAACATTGTTATTGTTTTGGTTATCTGTCTGATGTTATCGTTTCTAATTATATCTCTTAATGACACTCCGAATGTCATACCAGTGAATATGTGTGACATAAATCTACTACTATTAATGCAAACATGGCAAAAACAATTATAATAAAATAAAAAAGGATGAAAATGGTTGACGTTTCGATTACAGATCTTTGTATGAACGGACATATAACAATATGAAAAACGAATAAAGAAAAAGAATATTAATTTTAAACATCTTTACACTAATTCAACAAATCGTGTAGGGTCCTGGCGAAGAACAGATAGTATGCGCAAAGAGTATAACTTACAAACAATCTCTAGTATGAGAACGGATGTGAAATGTGTTGCCATTTTGTCATTTTGTCATTTTTTGTTCTTGTATTAGATCTATTATATATCGATCTATGTTTTGTCATTTCCATTCGTGCTGTTAGCGTCAAAGAAAGCAAGGTGGAGTAGTTTGTATTTGGTCATTTGGACCGCGCTGTCCATGGTCAACACGTAGCTAACTAATTGGTTAACTAGCTAGTTTAGTTAATTAATTGGTTAGTTAGTTGGTTTGAATGGTTAGTTAAATAGTTAGTTAGTTAGTTAGTTGGTTGGTTGGTTAGTTAGTTAGTCAATCAGTCAAGTAGTTTAGTTAGTTTAATTAGTTTAGTGCGGTTAGTTTGCTTAGTTGATTGGTTGGTTATTTGATTAGTTAATTGGTTAATTATTTGTTTTGTTAGTTGGTTTGTTGGCTGATTGGTTGGTTAATTAATTAGGTAGTTTAATTAGCTAATTTATTAGTTTGTTAGCTCGTTAATTAGTTAGTTTAGTTAGTTTTGTTAGTTTGGTTAGTTTGGTTATTGGTTGGTTATTTGGTTAATTGCTTGGTTATTTAGCTGGTTTGTTGGTTGGTTAGGTAGTTAATTAGTTGTTTTTTTAGTTCACTGGTGTTTTTAGTATGCTTTCTGTTTCGCATAATATCCTTTGTATACAGGGAGAAAAGATCTGGTGACATTACACATCCCTGTCTGACTCCTATTTCTATCTTTTGGAATTCTCATACATTACTGTAAACCCTCATCACAGCTGTTTGCTTCCAATACATATTTCTTACTATCTTTTGATCTTTCCCATCAACATTGAGTTTTTCTAACATTTTTGTCATTTCTAAATGCTTCACCTTGTCAAATGCTCTACTATAATCTATGAAGCACAAGTTCTTGTATTGCCATCTCCATCAATATATTCTATATAGGACAGTTCTTGTGCCTTTTTCTTCCAGAAACCCACATTTCTCTTCTGCAATTTCTGGTTTTATTATTTCTGTGATTCATCTCATGATTAGACGAGGTAGAATCTTGGTCATCTGGCACATAATGATGATTGTTCGGTGGTCTTCACATTCTACTACACCAGGTTTCTTCGGTAAAGTTCTGAATATTGATTGCAATAAATCAGATGGAATATCGCCACTGTTATAGTTGTCATTTAGCACTTTGTTGATTATTTCTATGCCATACTCCCCCAGCACTTCTAATTCTTCCTTTGTAATATTATCTGGTCCGGGAGATTATTTCAAGTGATGCATAGCTTCTTCCACCTCTGCAGTTAATATGCAGGCGCCTTCTTTGTTGTACTGTATGTCTGTTTTATTTCTACTATCTTTATAAAGTTCATTAATGCATTCTTCCCATCTGTTTATGATTTCATTTTTTCCGATTAACATATGCCTTGCTTTGACTTCAGGCACCCAGTCTTGTGAACTTGTCTTCTACCTGTTAATTCATTTATTTGTTTATGTGTATCCCTTGTATTTCCATGATGATATTTGTCTATTTCACAGAATTGTGCATTTAACCATTCCTCTTTTGCTGTATTGCATTTATGTGTAGTTGTTTTTATGTTATGTCACTATGTACATCAGTTATTTTAACATCATCATCCACTGTTGTTCGATGGTGTGTGTGTTCTCTACAGCGTCGTACCTTCTTTGTATTGCTATAATGTACTGTGCTTGTAAATATTTGTTCTTTAGATTTACATCTGGGGTGTTATCTTTCTTAGTAGTTTTTAATCTTCTTAATCGTACACTTAATCGTACGATTAACTTTCCCACAATAGGAATATGATCGCTATTGCAGTCTGCTATTGTTACATTTCAAAAGCAGAAGTTATGACAATGACCAAGTCTGCAACACCAATGGAAATAACAATAGATAACAACAAAGTGAAACAAAGATCGAGAACAAAGAATTTACATATCTAGGCAGCATTTTTTCCGAAGATGAAAGACTGAACACAGAAATAGAAAAAAGGTGCCAGAAAGCAAACACAGTGAGATACCAGCTTTCACCATTACTTTTTCACTCAGAGATCAAAATGGAAACAGACAAAAAACAGGTAATATCTACAATTTTTATACCAACACTGTGCTACCAATGTCAAACATGGTCTTTAACAGCTTCGCAGCAGAGAAAAATCGTTACATTTGAAATGAAGTGTCTGAAAAAAAGCAGCAATGGTTAACAAACTATATAAAATCAGAAATAAATTAGGAAAATAGTTGGTATGATGATGTTCATCCTTCGCAAGCGAAAATGAGCATGGCATGAAAAAGAAAAACAATACATGAAAAAAATAAATTGAGAAATAAAAAGATAAATTGGTAATTGTCTAATTTAGTTTGTGAGTTCGTAGATGTCCGATAAGTGCGATTCGTGCACGGAAAGTTCTATTGCAGTGCATGCAGGAATGCTGAAGGTTCGGGGTAGGAGAATTTTCGGATTTGTCCATCCGCTTTTTGCACTTGTATCTTGTATTTTCATTCTTTTTCAAATTTCGTGATGCCAGCAGTGATCTGGATGTGCCAGGATGAGCGATCAAGTGCTGTAGTCTCTCAGGAGATAGGATCGATGCTGCAGTGCTTGAGAGAGTTTTTTAAAGTGATCCGTGAAGATCTTTTTCTGCCCTCCGATTGAACGTTTACCTTCGCACAGCTCCCCGTAGAATAATCTCGTTGGAAGGCGTTTGTCTGGCATACGGATGATGTAGCCAGTTGAGTGGAGTTGTGATCTAGTCAGCATGGCATGGATACTTCGCATACGGGATTTCTGTAGAATTTCCGTGTCTGGTACTCGATCCTGCCACGTACTCCCATGAGGTTTCATAGGCACCGAAGGTGAAAAGAGTTAAGCTGTCGAGTGTGTCTTGGATAGACAGTCCAGCAAGACGCAGCATAAAGTATTGTTGGTAGAACCACTGCGTGGTACACGTCCAACTTAGTTGTCAAACTGAGACCACGCCTAATCCAGACGTTGGCACGAAGGCTCCCGAATGCTGCACTGGCACCCTGCACTGATAGGGTGCTGCCGAGATATACAAACTTACTATCAGTAATATATTTGTGTCCCTTTACTGTGATCACTGGTTCTGTGTAGGGACACCTGGCGCTGGTTGATACATTACTATCGTATTCGCGGTGCTGATGGTGAGACCGAACGCATCACAGGCCAAAGAAAATAGGTCCATGTTGCCCTGCGTGTCTTTCAGACTGGTAGCATTTAATGCACAATCGTCGGCGAACAAGAGGTCGCGAACAATGTCTATCTTAGATTTGGTGTTGGCCCTAAATTTACTAAGATTAAAGAGACCTCCGTCAGCTCGGAAGCGAAAAGCACATTTCTGCACTGTTATTCCGGAAGGCATCATTTAACATGGCAGGGAACACTATGCTGACGAGCGTCGGAGCCAGGACGAAACCCTGTTTGACACCGTTAGTTACTGGAAACGGGTTCGACTGTGCGCCGTTATTTTGCACACAGGCTGTCATACCATCATGGAATTGCGAACCATGTTGGTGAATTTTTCTGGACATACAAATTTGGCCATAATCTTCCATAGTTCCTCGCGATTTACAGTGTCGAATGCCTTAGTTAGGTCGACAAATGTGGTGTAGAGACCAATGTTCTGTTCGCAACACTTTTCCTGTAGTTGTCTGGCAGTTGTTTATCCCCAGGTGAATGATTGTTGATCTTCTTCTTCTTCTGCGTTCATTCTCAAACTCCAACTGGATCTAGCTGGATCATGGTCCTGCTAGATTTCCAGCAGGATGTAGTCCAGAAAATGGAAATGCGTTGTGTCGCCGTTTTATTTGCGCCAATGGCCCGACACATCCGTCTTCGGCGGGAATTGTTGATCTAATTATCTTTCCCCAGATGATTAATCGCATTCACACTTGCCGTTAAGCGTACGACAGCTTAAGCTTCCATCCCTGCGCTTGGGCAAGTGTGAATGCGATCAACCATCATTTGAGTGATGTGTACAACATGGCGGCTGGATGGCTGCGAATTTCTCTTCTCTCGCCAAATTGTGTTTACACTGAACTATGCCTTCCAACATGTGTTATACTGTGTGATGTATTTCCATGTCATGGATGTTACTTCTATTCGCTAAGGATTACAATATTAACTTGTGTTTTTATATATTCTTAAGTGTGCTAAGTAAAAACTCAGCAACCTTAGATAGTGTAACTGTCTACACACCGCTCTGTTCACTCATGTTCACGATGGTATAATAACATGTATCGAACATATTGAGTGACAGCAAGTATAATGGTTCGGTCACCTTATGAGAATGAAGTCAAACCAAATACCAATAAGAGTATATCACAAAAAAATATTCGTACATAGAGCCAAAGGTAGACCAAGAAAACGGTGGATAGAAAACATCAAGATAGCCTTGCACAAACATGGACTAAATGCAACCATAGCGACACATCTGGCCTTAGAACGACAGCTTAAGCTCCCACCTCTACGCTTAACGGCAAGTGTGAATGCGATCAACCATCATTCCACTGGGGAAAGACAATAGATTAACCATCATTCACCTGGGGGACAGACAATAGATCAACCATCATTCACCCGGGGACAGACAATAGACAATACTACTGTCCCCATCATTCAACTGGGGAACCGACAATAGATCAACCATCATTCACCTGGGGACAGACAATAGATCGACCATCATTCACATGGGGAAAGACAATAGATCAACCATCATTCACCTGGGGACAGACAATAGATCGACCATCATTCACCTGGGGACAGACAATAGATCGACCATCATTCACCTGGGGACAGACAATAGATCAACCATCATTCACATGGGGACAGACAATAGATCAACCATCATTCACATGGGGACAGACAATAGATCAACCATCATTCACCTGGGGACAGACAATAGATCGACCATCATTCACATGGGGACAGACAATAGATCAACCATCATTCACATGGGGACAGACAATAGATCAACCATCATTCACATGGGGACAGACAATAGATCAACCATCATTCACATGGGGACAGACAATAGATCAACCATCATTCACATGGGGAAAGACAATAGAATCGGGAGTAACACTCATGTTACTAAAGAACTATTGTATTTTCCGCGATAGTCTCCCCTAGCTCAGATGACGACACAGAAATTGTGGGTTTTTAGTATTTTTACACCAACTCTTTGTGTTACGAAATTCAAACGTCACCTTGATATAAACACTAGAGAAACCCGATCATAGTGTTGGAAATCAGATGTTTAGGCAGAGCTATACATATCACCAGAAGAGATCCACGGAGAAATGAAGATATCAGGAAAGAAATAAAGACTATTTCAAGTCAAGTCTACATCAAGAGACAGTAAACAAAGTTGTTTGGCCACATCGTGAGAATGGAACCAGCCCTTCGTGCATACAACAGCAGAAGTTCGGGCTACAAGGTATGAGGAAGACCACGAACTACATGGGTGGAGACAAGGCTACAAGGCACGAGGAAGAACAAGAACTACATGGGTGGAGACAAGAACTACATGGGTGGAGACAAGAACTACATGGGTGGAGACAAGAACTACATGGGTGGAGATAAGAACTACATGGGTGAAGACAAGGCTACAAGGCATGAGATAGACCACGAACTACATGGGTGGAGACAAGAACTACATGGGTGGAGACAAGAACTACATGGGTGGAGACAAGAACTACATGGGTGGAGACAAGAACTACATGGGTGGAGACAAGAACTACATGGGTGGAGACAAGAACTACTTGGGTGGAGACAAGAACTACATGGGTGGAGACAAGAACTACATGGGTGGAGACAAGAACTACATGGGTGGAGACAAGAACTACATGGGTGGATACAAGACTACATGGGTGGAGATAAGAACTACATGGGTGGAGACAAGAACTACATGGGTAGAGACAAGAACTACATGGGTGGATACAAGACTACATGGGTGGAGATAAGAACTACTTGGGTGGAGACAAGAACTACATGGGTGGATATAAGAACTACATGGGTGGAGACAAGAACTTCATGAGTGGAGACAAGAACTTCATGAGTGGAGACAAGAACTACATGGGTGGAGACAAGACTACAATGTACGAGGAAGAACACAAACTACATGGGTGGAGAGGAGACGAGACTACAAGTCACGAGGAAGAACAACAACCACATGGATGGAGACAATCAAAGAAACCTTAAAAAGACACGAACCATGACTAATGCTACCCAAATGGTCAAAGACGAACGACTCACCCCCCCCCCCTACTCTCAAGACGCCAAATGGCATAAGTGGAAATGAAAATAGACAGATTGTGTGTTGTTCGTCCACCTCAAGTGGTGATGACCCACTTGTTGTATCCACTTTCCTAATTTATGTTATGTTCTTAAACACGCGTTCATCAATTGCTGTCTCCGCAACGAAGTTGGCTACAGCGAACCTCCCTCTTACTTTGGTGGTGCACTCTGCTAAACTGTCCATCTCGTGATGTTACCCTCCCACTTGTATCTCTGTCTATCTCTTGCTTGCCCCCCCCCCCTCAACTCTACCCTCAAGTAAGGTCTTCAGCGAAGTGCCATGTCTTTTAATATGCCCATAATATTTTATTTGTCTGATTTTTATTTCCATTTTTCATGCGAAGTGCTGTTGGAACCTCTTTGTTCTTTTTCTTCTATTTTCATGAAGATCTCTCTATTTTTCTATAAACATCTCAAAGCATCTGCATTCTACTTGTTTGTTCATTGTCCATGTTTGTGAGCAATACATTAATATCGAATAGATATGGCATTTTATAATTATCATGTTTAGTTCGTTTGTTATTTGGTTAGATTTCAATATTTATTTTCTTCATGTCATTCACAAACCATTCATTCGCTAAACCCGTTGTTGCCTATCAGCGTCAGGGGTAGAAGAGTTTTCTGGAGACGGCCCCCGTGAGTATTGAGTATATTGTGGAGTTTATCGCCTCTTTTATTTCATTGGTCAATCGTTTTTGTGGTCGTCCTCTAGATCTGCCTTCACTGTATCTGTGTAACATAGCTTGCTGTGGTGTGCTGTCTGATGGTAGTCTGCTGATGTGTGCATACCTTTGATCTGTTGTCTCTTAATATATTCCAAGACTGGAGTGGTACCGGTTCTTTGTCTAATGTCCTCATTTCTCACCCTGTCTCTTAACGATATTCCTAGGATTCTGCGCAAACATGCTAGCTGTCTGAAGTTTACGTTTACCTTGTGCTGTCGTTGTCCATGTTTGACACTGGTAACAATACGTTTTTATAATAATTGTTTTGAATAGTGTTATTTTGGTGTTAAAATCTACATTTTTGTTTCTGAAGATTGATGTCATTTATCCTAGTATGCTTTACAACATCTATCGTGTATTTCTATACTGCTCTTGCCGTCTGTTGTTATATTACTTCCTAGGTATGTGAATTATGTCACTTGTTTAAGTCTGTTGTTTTCAATATATATATATTGGTGCTTCTGTCTGTTCTTCCTATCTTCATTACTTCGGTCTTCTCTATATTTATCTTCATGTTAAAGGAAATTACATTTTATCCATTCATACTCTACTTTTCACATCTGCCATCATTTGTGATTATATGTCCAAGATATTGATAATAGAAATAGTTAATCATTCCTATTAATTTAGCCATTCCTATTCTCCTTTTAACTTCTATTTCACATTTCATATTTTTGATTATGTGTAAAACATATTGGTAATGATCTATTTTTTGTGGTATCTCTCCATGTATTTGTATGTTTAGAGCATCTTCTCTTCTGTGTGATCTTTAGATTTATCATGTTCGTAGATCTACTTTCGGGCCATGTGGAAGTCAGGGGAAACAAATGAGACGACATATTGGCTTGTACAACTATAGTTTATGACAAAGTGCTTATGAGATACCGGGCTGAATTAATTACAGCAGTCATAGATACACTAGAAAAATGATGAGGATGATATTGACATGGATACACTAGAAAAATATGAAGACGATTCTGAAAAAGATAATGTACATGATTAATGAATGTGGGTATTTTGATTCCTGGAAAAACATAAGTATTTCTCTGTCAAATTTCCATTTTCTGCCAATATGTTTGATTCCTGAAAAAACATAAGTATTTCTCTGTCAAATTTCCATTTTCTGCCAATATGTTTGATTCCTGAAAAAACATAAGTATTTCTCTGTCAAATTTCCATTTTCTGCCAATATGTTTGATTCCTGAAAAAACATAAGTATTTCTCTGTCAAATTTCCATTTTCTGCCAATATGCTCAACGACACTGTCTTCTATATGTTCATTTTTTGTGTGTTAAAAAATCAGAAAAGGCATCAGACGTGATTTTAGTCAGGTCCGTTCAGCCGTGATCCTCGGCTACATAAGACATACTGGCTAATGGAAATTCAAGCCTTCTAAAATGACTCGATTCCCCATCAAGGCCAGCACCGTGCCGTGGTGATGGGGCTTAGTTCAGCCATCAGGGGCTGGAAACTAAGACTGGTCGGGCAGTCCCATTCGAGCAGGACCATAGTCCTGCCCAAGTAAGCAGAGTGCTGAAGACGGAGGCATCCAGCCAAAAGGCGCACAGATAATCAGGATGCCACGCACAAAACACAATGGAAACATGTCTGTATCTATAAAAAGTTATGGTGCCTGCCCTGTGGCGGACGTTCAGGCAGGGACGGTGCCGGGCCCTATACCTCGAAAGGGCCCAACCTCAGTTACTGAAAGTCCTTCTCAATTGCCTCGAGGAGCCAGGAGGCAAGGGAATAGAGCTACTGGCCAAACAAACTTTAAACGACCAATAAAAATAATGCACTGGAATGCTGAGGGTGTCAACAGTAAAAGAGATGGATACAGCAAAAAATTGGAACTTGAAAATGTCCTCAGTGAAGAACAAGCTAATATATGCTGTATCCAAGAAACACACCTCAGCAGCGACATAGCCTTAAAAATCAGAGGCTACCAGTGCTACCGATCTGACCGACAGGACAGGCGAAAGGGTGGAATTCTGACACTTGTTAAAAACAATATCAGCTCATGTCAGCTGGAAGTATATATGGAAGGGGCAGAATACCAGATGCTCCACCTAAAAACAGACAGTGCAGAATTCCATCTCCTGAACTACTACTGCCCAAATGATAAACCATTGGCACTAGACACAATTCCAGATAAAGAGAGACTTATGGTGTGTGGTGACTTCAACAGCCACTCTCAGAGCTGGGGCTACGATCATATCGACAAGAGAGGTGAGGAACTTGAGAGCTGGCAGGATGAAAATAATCTCATCCTTATTAACCAGCCAGCTGACTCACCAACCTTCTACTCGAGAGCATGGCACACCACCTCTACACCAGATCTGGCTTTCCAATCACCAGGCCTGGAATGGAACATCACACGTGTCGTTGGAAAGCAGCTTGGGGGTAGTGACCACAGACCAGTATTTCTGGAAATCCACAATGAATTTACCAAGGACAGCAGCACGCTCACTAGGTGGAACTATAAAAGGGCAGGCTGGAAAATGTACCAGCATTTAACCAGTGTTCTAGCTAAGGACATGAACTTGGACAAAGACATCAATAGAGCAGTGAGTGAATTTAATAGATGTATACTACATGCTGCTAGTAAAACCATACCCAGGGGGGCACGCAAAAACTACAAACCCTACTGGAATGATGAACTAGAAAAGCTGCAAAATGAGATGGAAACATCTAGACAGCAGGCTGAGAACAAACCTAGCCAAGAACATCACAACAAATATCAGCAAACAAAGGCTAAATTTCAAAGAGCCAAGTTACAAGCCAGACGGAGTAGCTGGAAAGAAAAAAACAGAGTCGCTGAACCTAGAAAGAGATACTAGGAAATTATGGAAACTTGTAAAACAACTAAATGATGAAGGTACAGGGAGAAATACCAGGATCACACTTTATAAAGATAGAAACATTTTAACAGGTAAACATGCAGCTGATTACTTTGCAGATTCCTTTGCAGAAGACAATAACATCAAAGTCAGCCCAGACAAACAACAGGAGGTTCGAGAGAACCAGCAAAACATTGGACAATGCGAATCTATACCTGAAGTCATGGAGGCACCAATCACAATGAGAGAACTGGAGCATGCAATATCCAAATTGAAAATGAAAAAGTCCCCTGGTGCTGATGGAGTGTCCAATGAAATGATTAGAAACCTGGGAATTGCAGCAAGAGCAAAGCTACTGCAGATCTTTAACACAAGCTGGTCCACAGGTAATGTACCACAGGCGTGGAGAGAAGCAATAATGATACCACTCCTCAAATCAGGAAAAGATGGCAACACAGTCTCCAACTACAGGCCCATCAGCCTCACAAGCTGTCTATGCAAAACAATGCAACGCATTATCAATCGTAGGATGCAGTGGTACCTTGAAAGTGAAAACCTTCTGGTATCACAGCAAGCAGGTTTCAGACAGTGCTACTCTACTGAAGATAAGGCAACCTACCTCTCCCAAGAGATTGAGGATGCCTTCCAAGAAAAGAAACTGGTACTAGCAGCATGGATAGACCTCAGGAAAGTATTTGATAAGGTCTGGAAAGAAGGGCTCCTAAAGAAATTGCGAAATTGCAGGGTTAGCCCAATAATGTACAAATGGGTAAAAACATACCTGCATAATAGAAGAGCCAGGGTACAATTAGATGGTCGCAAGAGCAAGAAAGTTCTACTGCGTCATGGAGTCCCACAGGGAGGAGTCCTGTCACCCACACTTTTCTTGGTTTACATCAATGACCTAGTTGCTGAACTACCACACGGGATCAAAGTGGCAATGTATGCTGACGACCTGGTGATCTGGTGCACAGAAGAACATGCGACAGTGGCCACTAAACAAATACAAAGAGCTATCGATGCCCTAACCTTATGGGCTAATAGATGGTGCGTCAGCATTAACACAGATAAGTGCAGCACTACACTTTTTACCCTCTCACCAAAACAAAAAGCCTGTCATATCCAAATAGATGGAGAGCTCTTGAAAGAAGACAAACAACCCACATACCTTGGAGTTACTTTTGATGATAAACTGACATGGAAGCAGCACATAAACAAAGCAACAACAAAAGCCAGGAGGAAGTTAGCTATCCTGAGAAAACTAAGTGGAACCACATGGGGAGCCAGTGGGAATATACTCAGTAAAGTTTACCAGCAAGGCATAAGACCACACCTGGAATATGGTTCAGCAGCATGGTGTCCTGCATCAAACACCACATTACAAGATCTAGATAAAGTGCAAAACCAGGCACTTAGAATAATGTTGGGAGCAATGAAATCAACACCCATAGCAGAGATGCAGAAGATGGGAAGAATGCAAACACTTGGCGAACGCAGAGACACAAAAGTACTCATTCAGGCAGAAAAGTTTCAGTGTATGCCAAGTCATCCAATGAAGGAAAGATTCCAAAATCTAGCAATGGGACGACTGAAAAGAAGCAGCTTTATCCATCAAGCTAAACGACTCCGCAGACAACTTACAGACCTACCTGAAGTTGACAGCCCCTTAAGGCCTGTACCAGAACAAACCCTGTGGAGTGAAAGGCATGGAATGCCAATATACATTCAGACCCATGTGAAAGGAATACTAAGCGAGGACGAACAGAACAGTGTGCAGCGAAGGACAGTCACCCTCAGTTTCCTGGATGAGGAATATCCACAAGATATATGGGTCAGAGTATATACAGATGGGTCAGCACAGAATGCCGTGAGGAATGGAGGTGCAGGTGTATATATAGAATATCCACACAAGCCTAGAGATACAATCAGAACACCGACAGGAAAATTCTGCAATAATTATGATGCAGAAATCCAGGCAATTAGTGTGGCAGCTAAAAAACTGCTGAACTCCAACTCTGATCTACAGCCTGTGGTATTCCTGACAGATGCAAGGTCAGTGCTTCAAGCTCTCCAGTCTGAAAAACTAACAGACTTGAAAAAATTACTTAGCGAATTGTCTTACCAGTATAGGGTAACCATGCAGTGGATACCCTCTCACTGTGGAATACCAGGAAATGAAAAAGCAGACCAACTGGCTAAGGAAGGTGCTGCCGAAGACCAACCAGATATACCAATCACCTACCATCAGAAAAAACAGATGATCAAGTCAATAAGAAAGCCACAAACGCCAACACAAGATGACTATCATATTATGGACAGACCAGAACAAGTTATAATTCTACGTCTCAGAACAGGACACAACCGACTCCGCAGTCACATGTATACAAAGTTCAAGATTGGCAACACAGTCATGTGTACATGTGGACAGGCAGCACAGAGTGCCAAACATATACTTCAAGAGTGTTCTTAGCATGAAATGCTGATGCAGACATATTGGCCAGAGGAAACAACACTGGAATCAAAACTCTATGGGACACTGTATGAACTACAAAAGACAGTGAGTTTTATTAAGGAGACAGAATTACAGATATAGACATGTTTCAAGTGAACGAAAGAAGAAGAAGAAGAAGACTCGATTGGCAGCAAGAGGGATTTGAACAAGATCTGTTCAGATGCACATATACGTCTCACAACATGAATCAACAATTTTCCTGTATTCATTCACTTCGCATCCCTAAAAAATTGGGGTTTTTTTTACAACAGGTTGGGAGTCTTTACTAAAACAGCTTATATTTCAGGAATGCTGATTGATGAGATACGGAAAAACGTGGAGACTCAAGTTGTGAAGAGAATAGGTGCCATCTGAAAAATCTTGGTTCAGATCCCATGTACGGCCTTGTTCGTTTTCTAACTCGTTGTCCAGTCGACGTCAGATCTGATTTGGATTTCATCAATGAACTCTAACTCCAAGATAGGGCAGTAGAGCTTGTCCGTCAGACGCTAATATGATTTCATCAATGACTCCAGTAATAATAAGACTCAATTATTATCGATTGTCATATGAAGATTAAATTAGTTACGGAAACAGCGAGGAAAAAATATACTTTTAAGTGAACTTCTTGAATGAATATTTTAAATACCTGTTTATGGTTTGTGAAACGAAAACCGTTAGATGCTGTAAGTATATATTTTAATTTTTGAAATTTCGAAAGTAGACGTTTAAAATATAGCAGAGAAAGCGAACTGAAAAAAGTACGAGGACGAACATACTTGAAAGTCTTTGACTTCCGTAAACATTTTACAGGTGTGTCAAAAAACTTGAAGAGTCTATTATTCTACACTAGATCAATACTTTTCAAATTAGATCTAAACTTCTGGATACTTGTACACTCTTTTGAAAGCTTATACTTGCGGAGAAAGGATACAATAAGGTATGAGTAATGGCAGGACTTGTTTAGTAAGTTGTAAATAGTTGATGAACAAAATCTGAGGTCAGACAGAACACGATCCCAGTCATTTTTGTGTCACTTCCGACCACTTCCGTGTTTTGAGAGTTGAGTTAAGTAAGCACAACATACTTTAATCAATGATATATATGGATCAAATTAGCAGCAGTTGTTGTGCATTCTTTTACTATCAATCAACTATTTTAAAATGTACAAAATATTATCCTAGATATTTAGGCTGTTGAAACGTAACTGTTACTTACGGTAACATGTTATTTTGTATCATGTATGGTCATCTAGGCCAATATTTAAAATGTAGGTAATTTTAATTTAATGTTACTAGTAAATTGGGGCCTAGGCAGTTAGGACCCCATTAAAAAAACTGTATTTAATTATATACAATATAGACCTAGTAGTTATACAGTTCATTCATTTATTTTTCTTTTGTGCTGAAGTTAGGGCAGAGGTGTAAGATCTCTCCAATTCTGTCTGTTCAAAGCTATGCAGTTCTTCGTTGTTTTACTTTCTCTAAGTATTGTTCTAACTTCTTCTGAATGTTTCTTTTGGTCTACCCCTTGCTCTTTTGTCTGTAGTTATCCATTCAAAAGATTGGGGGTGTATTCTGTTGTCTGTGCGTAGGACATGCCCGATGTAGGACCAACGGCGTTTTCTGATAACATCTGTGATGAAATTTTGATGTGTCTCTTCTCTGATTTTATCATTCAATTTGAATTCACTCCAATGGGTGTTAGTTATCCTACGAAGACATTTGTTCTCGAAACTCAGTAATTTCTTTTCTGAAGATAAAGAGCTTTTCCAGCTCTCACATCCATATGATAACACCGGAATAACGCAGGAATTAAATAAACGCATTTTCATGCGTGTGCTGATTGACTTTGACTTCCAGATATTAGACAGTCTGTTAAATGCACTTGATGCTAGGGCAATGCGAGTTGTAATTTCTGACATGACATCACCGTCGAGTGTTAATTTGCTTCCTAGATAGGAGAATTTGTGTACTTTTTCAAGTTGTTGTCCATTTAAAGTTATACAGTAGGCCTATTATAATTATTATTAGTAGTACAGTATTAGCATTAGGCTACTAATATAAATATATTGATAAATAGCGCAAAACTGAAGTCCAATAGGTAAAGCTAGAAACAAGGTAATAAAGTTTTGCTAATTGTACGAAACACACATAGGCACACACATATAGAAATATGTGTGTAAATATATATAAATTGATAAATAGTGTTAGTGTTAACTGTTATTAATAATAAAGAAAAAGATGATCAAAGCAATTAGAAAGTCAGTGCAGGCCAACACAAGATTACTTCTAAAGTATGGTCAGACCAATTTGTCATTCTGCGCCTCAGAATAGGATCCAACCAACTCTGCATCCACACGTAGGTAGGCCTATTTGAGCAAAGTTCAAGATTGACAACACGGCCATGTGTACAGGCACTTCAGACAGCAAAACATATTCTTCAGGAGAGCCCGGAATATGAAATTCTGAGGTAAATACACTGACGCAGAGAAACAACAGCAGATGAAAAACTCTACAGATTTACGTATGAGTTACAAAACACAGTCAAATTTCTAGACAAAACAAGACTTCAGACATAATCACGTTTTAAGCAAATGAAAGAAGAAGAAAAAGAAGTTTGCTCAGTCTGTGTTCCTGTTTAGAATGTCAGTATGAACGGGAATAGTTAACTTCAATTGTTGCAAATAGTATTAACAACATACTCACAACAAAACACAAGAGCAGTCATTTTGACTAGGAAGCCTTTATCAGGATGAAAACAATGAACAAACAATGATGAACTTACATGGGAATACAGTAGGGAAAAAAATAGAATAAAATAATGAAATTGATAGATACAGTATGAGGTGATGATGATAATAATAGGACAGGTTATTCCTATTTGTGTAGCTGAGTTACACCTAGGCTCATATGATGATGATGATGTTCCTCCTTCGCAAGTAAAGATGAGCATGGTATAGACTCATATAAGATCTTCAAGGTTCAATAGGTGATTGACCGTGTTACCCCGTATATACTTTGTCCTTCTCAACAAATCAGCACAGCGCTTATAGATCATATTCTGTAGCATCAAGCTATAATCCCTGTGAATCGTCGAAAGTAATCCACTTTATAAATAAGTTGGCACAAGCAGATTTAAACTTGTGACATCTTCAACACAAGGTGTATGGTGTAACCACTATGCCAGTGAGATCCCCAAAAAGGTATGAGTGTGTATGGAGGATTTATGGATGTATGTTTAGTTGTGAAGGGAGGCTTTCTAGTGCGCCAGGATTGCCACATGCTGCCAGGAGTACAGCACACACTTCTGGGCCAACTCATAATTCTTTGGTCAGATTTGTTGACCCATCCCTAGTGATGACACATCTAACATTCCCCATCACCTAAGAGTCTGAAACAAACTGTGACCAGCCATGCATGTAATAAAAGGCAACTATGAAGGTTTTGGGAGAAGAAATGGCTGTCCCATTCAAGACAGAGTCATTTCTGATCCAGCTGTCCATGGGCTCATGCCCTTTGACCCATAAGACAGGCTTGGAAGTTATGTCGAGTTTAGATGTTTGATAATCTGTACTCACTGCAATACAACTGAAATCTGTACTCGCTGCAGTACAACTGAAATCTGTACTAGCTGCAGTACCACTGAAATCTGTACTCGCTGCAGTACAACTGAAATCTGTACATCTGGCGTAGTCAACAATTACCATTCAGCTCAACTGGGATGATGATGATGTTTGTGGTATGCCCTACTGTGACAGAGTTCTGTGTGTGCCTGGAATTATCTTCCACACTATGAGCATGTGTGGGAGGAGTCTGTGGGACATTGTCTTCCACACTATGAGCATGTGTGGGAGGAGTCTGTGGGACATTGAGCAGCTCTTTTCTTTCTTCGAGCACGTTTTTGTTGTGCAGCTTCATGTCCGATGTTCTCTGTAGCTGCTACACCACTCTCGAGTCTGAAGCACCAGCCGGATCTGTCATGTGGCCCTCCCATGAATTTGTGTCTATTTGAAGTGAGTCAGTGATGTCTTATAAAGTGTATTTGAAGTGAGTCAGTGATGTCTTATAAAGTGTATTTGAAGTGAGTCAGTGATGTCTTATAAAGTGTATTTGAAGTGAGTCAGTGATGTCTTAAAAAGTGTAGTTGAAACACTTCTTCTGTCCTGTGGTCTTGACGGAGCAGTCTGGAGTTCTCCATATCACAACTTTTTTGGTAGACGTGATCTTTCATGTGAACATAGAGATGGATAGGAGGGTCTGACTGACCAGATAGAGATGGACAGAAGAGTCTGACTGACCAGTTAGAGATGGACAGCAGAGTCTGACTGACCAGATAGAGATGGACAGAAGTCTGACTGACCAGATAGAGATGGATAGGAGGGTCTGACTGACCAGATAAAGATGGAAAGAAGAGTCTGACTGACCAGTTAGAGATGGACAGGAGAGTCTGACTGACCAGATAGTAAGGAGAGAGCTGTGAGTAAAAAATATTGAATATTATAAACAAAATTGGTCGCATATGTTATTGAAACTCAAACCAGCATTTTTTGGTTATATTAATCTAATAGGCAATATAAATATGTTTAGTAGCTTGCCACTGCTTTCTAAACTGTCAGAATGCATAATTTCCTGTGGCAGGATTTGAACCCGGTACCTTGGCTTTCACAGATGAGCTCTGTAACTAGTCGTTGTAATGTGTTCTATTTCTTTGTTTCAGGTTGTTGTGAAGCTGTTTCCAGAATTCTTGGCATGCTCATGTAATTGGACAACATGTCTTTAGTTGAAGGTTTGTGAGATTAAAAGAATAAGTATCCAAAAAACACTTCACAAATGATACGAAAACAGTCAACCTATTGGACGCCCTCGTAAAAGGTGGATAGATAGTGTATTAGAGACAATCGGAAATATAACAGCGAAAGGGAAAAAGACCGTACACTCACTCTCCCCCTCAAACACAGAAAGGTACATGAGGACAGAAAGAAGAAGAAGAAAGAAGTTTAGTTGACATAATGCAGGGTGTCGTCAGGGAGTTGCTATGCACTAAATTACATCAGAGATGTGACACTGTGTAAATATGAATTGTGAGTAATTTATGCAGATCTGAGTGACATCAATGCACAGGGACTTGATAAACACACTATACTTCATGTTAGGAAAACAACAATATTGACATGTGAGACCTAAAGATAATAATTTATATCTATTCTTCTTCTTTCATTCACTTGAAACATGTCTATATCTGTAATTCTGTCGCAATAAAACTCACTGTCTTTTGTAGTTCATACAGTGTCCCATAGAGCTTTGATTCCAGTGTTGTTTCCTCTGGCTAATATGTCTGCCACAGCGATTCACACTCAGGACAATCTTGAAGTATATGTTTGGCATTCTGTGCTGCCTGTCCACATGTACACATGGCCGTGTTGCCAATCTTGAACTTTGTATACATGACTGCGGAGTCGGTTGTGTCCTGTTCTGAGACGTAGAATTATAACTTGTTCTGATCTGTTCATAATGTGATAGTCATCTTGTGTTGGTGTTTGTGGCTTTCTTATTGACTTGATCATCTGTTTTTTCTGATGGTAGGTGATTGGTATATCTGGTTGGTCTTCGGCAGCACCTTCCTTAGCCAGTTGGTCTGCTTTTTCATTTCCTGGTATTCCACAGTGAGAGGGTATCCACTGCATGGTTACCCTATACTGGTAAGACAATTCGATAAGTAGTTTTTTCAAGTCTGTTAGTTTTCCAGACTGGAGAGCTTGAAGCACTGACCTTGAATCTGTCAGGAATAACACAGGCTGTAGGTCAGAGTTGGAGTTCAGCAGTTTTTTAGCTGCCACACTATTTGCCTGGATTTCTGCATCATAATTATTGCAGAATTTTCCTGTTGGTGTTCTGATGGTATCTCTAGGCTTGTGTGGATATTCTATATATACACCTGCACCTCCATTCCTCACAGCATTCTGTGCTGACCCATCTGTGTATACTCTGTCCCACATATCTTGTGGATATTCCTCATCCAGGAAACTGAGGGTGACTGTCATTCGCTGCACACTGTTCTATTCGTCCTCGCTTAGTATTCCTTTCACATGGGTCTGAATGTATATTGGCATTTATGGCTTTCACTCCACGGGGTTTGTTCTGGTACAGCCCTTAAGGGGTTGTCAACTTCAGGTAGGTCTGTAAGTTGTCTGCGGAGTCGTTTAGCTTGATGGATAAAGCTGCTTATTTTCAGTCGCCCCATTGCTAGATTTTGGAATCTTTCCTTCATTGGATGACTTGGCATACACTGAAACTTTTCTGCTTGAATTAGTACTTTTGTGTCTCTGTGTTCACCAAGTGTTTGCATTCTTCCCATTTTCTGCATCTCTGCTATGGGTGTTGATTTCATTGCTCCCAACATTATTCTAAGTGCCTGGTATTGCACTTTATCTAGATCTTGTAATGTGGTGTTTGATGCAGGACACCACGCAGCTGAACCATATTCCAGGTGTGGTCTTATGCCTTGCTGGTAAACTTTACTAAGTATATTTCCACTGGCTCCCCATGTGGTTCCACTTAGTTTTCTCAGGATAGCTAACTTCATCATGGCTTTTGTTGTTGCTTTGTTTATGTGCTGCTTCCATGTCAGCTTATCATCAAAAGTAACTCCGAGGTATGTGGGTTGTTTGTCTTCTTTCAAGAGCTCTCCATCTATCTTGATATGACCAAAAATTCTTGAGATTAACGGGAATTGAACCAGTCCGTTCAACGGCACCAAATCGCCTAGCAACTATTGAACACGCGTTCTTCCGTACTTGACTAACCGCATCTCCCAAAAAAAAGATGCGATTTCATCAAGCCATTCAAACCGTGCACACAAAGTCACCAGAACGGACCGATCGAGACAAGGACTATTACAACAACAACAAACATCCCGTACAGGTATTGAAATATCCTCAGTAACAACAAACATATAACATAATATCCGTATTAGTTGTACAAGGGCCTTCTTGTAAACATGGATAACATATATAGAAAATACAATTTTGCTTCGAATAATGTTATATGTTAATGTTATATGTTTGTTGTTACTGAGGATATTTCAATACCTGTACGGGATGTTTGTTGTTGTTGTAATAGTCCTTGTCTCGATCGGTCCGTTCTGGTGACTTTGTGTGCACGGTTTGAATGGCTTGATGAAATCGCATCTTTTTTTGGAAATGCGGTTAGTCAAGTACGGAAGAACGCGTGTTCAATAGTTGCTAGGCGATTTGGTGCCGTTGAACAGACTGGTTCAATTCCCATTAATCTCAAGAATTTTTAAAAATTGTCTTCTGGCTTCCTACTTAAATTTACTTGATATGACCAGGTTTTTGTTTTGGTGAGAGGTAGTGCTGCACTTATCTGTGTTAATACTGATGCACCATCTATTTGCCCATATTTGTATATGTATTTGTTTAGTAGCCACTGTTGCATGTTCTTCCATGCACCAGATCACCAGGTCGTCAGCATACATTACCACTTTGATCCCGTGTGGTAGTTCAGCAGCTAGGTCATTGATGTAATCCAAGAAAAGTGTGGGTGACAGGACTCCTCCCTGGGGGACTCCATGACGCAGTAGAACTTTCTTGCTCTTGCGACCATCTAATTATACCCTGGCTCTTCTATTATGCATGTATGCTTTTACCCATTTGTACATTCTTGAGCTAACCCTGCAATTTCGCAATTTCTTTAGGAGCCCTTCTTTCCAGACCTTATCAAATGCTTTCCTAGGGTCTATCCATGCTGCTAGTACCAGTTTCTTTTCTTGGGAAGGCATCCTCAATCTCTTGGGAGAGGTAGGTTGCCTGATCTTCAGTAGCGTAGCATTGTCTGAAACCTGCTTGCTGTGATACCAGAAGGTTTTCACTTTCAAGGTACCACTGCATCCTAAGATTGATAATGCGTTCCATTGTTTTACATAGACAGCTTGTGAGGCTGATGGGCCTGTAGTTGGAGACTGTGTTGCCATCTTTTCATGATTTGAGGAGTGGTATCATTATTGCTTCTCTCCACGCCTGTGGTACATTACCCGTGGACCAGCTTGTGTTAAAGATCTGCAGTAGCTTTGTTCTTGCTGCAATTCCCAGGTTTCTAATCATTTCATTGGACACTCCATCAGCTCCAGGGGACTTTTTCATTTTCAATTTGGATATTGCATGCTCCAGTTCTCTCATTGTGATTGGTGCCTCCATGACTTCAGGTATAGGTTCGCCTTGTCCAATGTTTTGCTGATTCTCTCGAACCTCCTGTTGTTTGTCTGGGATGACTTTGACGTTATTGTCTTCTGCAAAGGAATCTGCATAGTAATCAGCTGCATGTTTACCTGTTAAAATGTTTCTATCTTTATAAAGTGTCATCCTGGTATTTCTCCCTGTACCATCATCATTTAGTTTTACAAATTTCCATAATTTCCTAGTATCTCTTTCTAGGTTCAGCGACTCTGTTTTTTCTTTCCAGCTACTCCGTCTGGCTTGTAACTTGGCTCTTTGAAATTTAGCCTTTGTTTGCTGATATTTGTTGTGATGTTCTTGGCTAGGTCTGTTCTCAGCCTGCTGTCTAGATGTTTCCATCTCATTTTGCAGCTTTTCCAGTTCATCATTCCAGTAGGGTTTGAAGTTTTTGCGTGCCCCCCTGGGTATGGTTTTACTAGCAGCATGTAGTATACATCTATTAAATTCACTCACTGCTCTATTGATGTCTTTGTCCAAGTTCATTTCCTTAGCTAGAACACTGGTTAAATGCTGGTACATTTTCCAGTCTGCCCTTTTATAGTTCCACCTAGTGAGCGTGCTGCTGTCCTTGGTAAATTCATTGTGGATTTCCAGAAATACTGGTCTGTGGTCACTACCTCCAAGCTGCTTTCCAACGACACATGTGATGTTCCATTCCAAGCCTGGTGAGTGGAATGCCAGGTCTGGTGTAGAGGTGGTGTGCCATGCTCTCGAGTAGAATGTTGGTGAGTCTGCTGGCTGGTTAATAAGGATGAAATTATTTTCATCCTGCCAGCTCTCAAGTTCCTCACCTCTCTTGTCGATATGATCGTAGCCCTAGTTCTGAGAGTGGCTGTTGAAGTCACCACACACCATAAGTCTCTCTTTGTCTGGAATTGTGTCTAGTGCCAATGGTTTATCATTTGGGCAGTAGTAGTTCAGGAGATGGAATTCTGCACTGTCTGTTTTTAGGTGGAGCATCTGGTATTCTGCCTCTTCCATATATACTTCCAGCTGACATGCGCTGATATTGTTTTTAACAAGTGTCAGAATTCCACCCTTTCGCCTGTCCTTTCTGTCGCACTGGTAGCCTCTGATTTTGAAGGCTATGTCGCTGCTGAGGTGTGTTTCTTGGATACAGCATATATTAACTTGTTCTTCACTGAGGACATTTTCAAGTTCCAATTTTTTGCTGTATCCATCTCTTTTACTGTTCCACTCCTGTATCGTCTCAGTATTAATGTATGGAAGTGAAAGTTGGAAACTCAAGCAACAGACCAAAAATTAAACAGCTTCTAAAACAAATGTCTCCGTAAACTGATGAACATAAAATGGAGTGATTCCGCCACAATGCAGTGATTTAAGAAACAAATACACCAAGAATATGTTTCAAACTTCATAAGAAAATGCAGATGAAAATACCTGGGTCATGTTTTAAGACTAGATGAAAACAGAATAAACCAACAAGCCCTTATGTGGACACCTGAAGGTAAAAGAAAACGAGGAAGGCCTAAAGCAACCCTACTACAACATACTTAAAGAAGGGGAAAGAACAAGTGGCAAGACCATACAAGAACTACAACTGCAGGCAGTGGACTGGTAAAACATGGAAAATCAAAACCTCTGCCAGAGATGGACAGGTTTAGTCTTGAATATGTGCCAGAGATGGATAGGTTTAGTCTTGAATATGTGCCAGAGATGGATAGGTTTAGTCTTGAATATGTGACAGAGATGGATAGGTTTAGTCTTGAATATGTGACAGAGATGGATAGGTTTAGTCTTGAATAATCTCTACCATATGTGCCAGAGATGGGCAGGTTTAGTCTTGAATATGTGACAGAGATGGATAGGTTTAGTCTTGAATATGTGCCAGAGATGGGCAGGTTTAGTTTTGAACATGTGCCAGAGATGGACAGGTTTAGTCTTGAATATGTGCCAGCGATGGATAGGTTTAGTCTTGAATATGTGACAGAGATGGATAGGTTTAGTCTTGAATATGTGCCAGAGATGGATAGGTTTAGTCTTGAATAATCTCTACCATATGTGCCAGAGATGGGCAGGTTTAGTCTTGAATATGTGACAGAGATGGATAGGTTTAGTCTTGAATATGTGCCAGAGATGGGCAGGTTTAGTCTTGAACATGTGCCAGAGATGGACAGGTTTAGTCTTGAATATGTGACAGAGATGGATAGGTTTAGTCTTGAATATGTGACAGAGATGGATAGGTTTAGTCTTGAATATGTGCCAGCGATGGATAGGTTTAGTCTTGAATATGTGACAGAGATGGATAGGTTTAGTCTTGAATATGTGCCAGCGATGGATAGGTTTAGTCTTGAATATGTGACAGAGATGGACAGGTTTAGTCTTGAATATGTGCCAGAGATGGACAGGTTTAGTCTTGAATATGTGACAGAGATGGATAGGTTTAGTCTTGAATATGTGACAGAGATGGATAGGTTTAGTCTTGAATATGTGCCAGCGATGGATAGGTTTAGTCTTGAATATGTGACAGAGATGGACAGGTTTAGTCTTGAATATGTGCCAGCGATGGATAGGTTTAGTCTTGAATATGTGACAGAGATGGACAGGTTTAGTCTTGAATATGTGACAGAGATGGATAGGTTTAGTCTTGAATATGTGACAGAGATGGATAGGTTTAGTCTTGAATATGTGACAGAGATGGACAGGTTTAGTCTTGAATATGTGACAGAGATGGATAGGTTTAGTTTTGAATATGTGACAGAGATGGATAGGTTTAGTTTTGAATATGTGACAGAGATGGATAGGTTTAGTCTTGAATATGTGACAGAGATGGATAGGTTTAGTTTTGAATATGTGCCAGAGATGGATAGGTTTAGTCTTGAATATGTGACAGAGATGGATAGGTTTAGTTTTGAATATGTGACAGAGATGGATAGGTTTAGTTTTGAATATGTGACAGAGATGGATAGGTTTAGTTTTGAATATGTGACAGAGATGGATAGGTTTAGTCTTGAATATGTGACAGAGATGGATAGGTTTAGTTTTGAATATGTGCCAGAGATGGATAGGTTTAGTCTTGAATATGTGACAGAGATGGATAGGTTTAGTTTTGAATATGTGACAGAGATGGATAGGTTTAGTCTTGAATATGTGCCAGAGATGGATAGGTTTAGTCTTGAATATGTGCCAGAGATGGATAGGTTTAGTTTTGAATATGTGACAGAGATGGACAGGTTTAGTCTTGAATATGTGACAGAGATGGATAGGTTTAGTTTTGAATATGTGACAGAGATGGATAGGTTTAGTTTTGAATATGTGCCAGAGATGGATAGGTTTAGTCTTGAATATGTGACAGAGATGGATAGGTTTAGTTTTGAATATGTGACAGAGATGGATAGGTTTAGTCTTGAATATGTGCCAGAGATGGATAGGTTTAGTCTTGAATATGTGCCAGAGATGGATAGGTTTAGTTTTGAATATGTGACAGAGATGGACAGGTTTAGTCTTGAATATGTGACAGAGATGGATAGGTTTAGTCTTGAATATGTGCCAGAGATGGATAGGTTTAGTCTTGAATATGTGACAGAGATGGATAGGTTTAGTTTTGAATATGTGACAGAGATGGATAGGTTTAGTCTTGAATATGTGCCAGAGATGGATAGGTTTAGTTTTGAATATGTGACAGAGATGGATAGGTTTAGTCTTGAATATGTGCCAGAGATGGATAGGTTTAGTCTTGAATATGTGCCAGAGATGGATAGGTTTAGTCTTGAATATGTGCCAGAGATGGATAGGTTTAGTTTTGAATATGTGACAGAGATGGATAGGTTTAGTTTTGAATATGTGACAGAGATGGACAGGTTTAGTCTTGAATATGTGACAGAGATGGATAGGTTTAGTCTTGAATAATCTTATTGACTGCTAGAATGAGTGGACATAAATAATCTTATCGACTATACTAGAATGATTGGACATGAGACAGAAGAATCACTATTATCAATTCCAGAAGCTCAATTTGAAGAATACTGTAATCTGATAATTCTAAGAATGAAATAGTTCAATGCTTATGATTGGCTGTTGGACGCAGAACGCATAAATCGAATATTAAGTGTACAATAATATAGTTCATTAGAGCATAAAAATGTTGTTGATTTAAATCTGTTGTTGGTAAATGAAACATGGCTATCACAATAGTAATGTATGTTTTATATGTCTATCACAATAGTAATGTATGTTTTATATGTCTATCACAATAGTAATGTTTGTTTTAAAATAAATTTTCATATAATATATCTTTATCATTAAATGATAAATTATCATACCTGCAGTTACATCGCTGTTTCAGGTGCAAGAGGTCAGTGGCAGTCATTATAGTTCCTCGTCTATTGTCTATCTCCAGGTGAAAGCTGGTTGATAGCATCCACACTTGCCGTTAAGCATAGGGGTGGGAGCTGTAAGTTTCTGTTCAAGACCAGATGTGACACCTGAGTTTGTGGAGGGTGGTCGTGATGTTATCGATCCATCTCTTTCTCAGTCTTCCCGTAGCTCTGTATGTAGATGATCATTTATTATAAGCTCTCAGTGATATTTGGTTGGGGATGGGGTTGTTATGACGTACGTTCTGAATAATTAATTATGTTATTGTTTTTAAATGTCATCAGCTGTATAAAAATCACCCGTTGTCGCGGAGCAATATATGCGCATGTTTTTACCCATTTCAATGTTAGAATGAACAGAGTATAGACTAGAGCTCAGTGTTCAACTTGTAATCATATTCTTGCAACTTCTAAACTTCTGGCTGTAGTGTTGCCTCTGAAAGAATTCATTGTTTTTCTGTTTGCAGACAGCGGAAAGGCAGCTGAATATATTGAACATTTGTTGCAGCGATTGTGGACACGGAATGACCACTCTCATGATGATGACCTCAATTCTATTATTTGCATGTTGCAGAGCCCTATGTTTAAACAGCTTCTTACACTCCAGGTTCGAATTAAAATACATGTACCTTTATATAAGTATGTTCCTATATATAAGTATATTCCTATATATGAGTATATTCCTATATATATGTATATTCATATATATATATATGTATGTATATTCCTATATATATATGTTCCATGATGGTATGACAGCATGTGTGCAAGATGACGGTGCACACTCAAACCCCTTTCCAGTGACCAACAGCGTCAAACAGGATTGCGTCCTGGCTCCGGCACTCTTCAGCATGGTGTTCTCTGCCATGTTAAATGATGCCTTCCGGAATAACAGTGCAGGAATTTGTTTTCGTTATCGAGCTGACGGAGGACTTCAATCTTAGTAGATTGAAGGCTAAGACCAAAACTAAGACGGACATTGTTCGCGACCTCTTGTTCGCCAACGATTGTGCATTAAATGCTACCAGTCTGAAAGACATGCAATACAGCATGGACCTATTTTCTTTGGCCTGTGATGCGTTCGGTCTCACCATCAGCACTGTGAAGACTTTAGTAATGTATCAACCAGCGCCAGGTATCCCCTACACAGAGCCAGTGATCACAGTAAAGGGACAAAAACTTAATACTGCCAATAAGTTTGTATATCTCGACAGCACACGATCACAAACTGCGACAATTGATGAGGATGTTGCCCTGCATATTGCTCGTGCCAATGCAGCATTCGGGAGCCTTCGTGCCAACGTCTGGATCAGGCGTGGTCTCAATCTGACAACTAAGTTGGACGTGTACCATGCAGTGGTTCTACCAACACTGCTTTATGTTGCGTCATCCTGGACTGTCTATGCAGACACACTCGACAGCTTAACTCTTTTCATCTTCGGTGCCTACGAAACCTCATGGGAGTATGTTGGCAGGATTGTGTACCAGATACGGAAATTCTTCAGAAGTCCCGTATGCAAAGCATCCATGTAATGCTGACTAGGTCCCAAATCCGCTGGACTGGCCACATCGTCCGTATGCCAGACAAGCGCCTTCCAAAGAGATTATTCTATGGAGAATTGTGCGAAGGTAAACGTTCAAGTGGTGGGAAGAAAAAGCGCTTCAAGGATCACCTAAAAGGCTCTCTCAAGAACTGCAGCATTGATCCTAGCTCCTGGGAGACTACAGCATGTGATCGCTCAGCTTGGCACACTCAGATCACTGTTGGCATCGCAAAATTTGAAAAAGAAAGAACACTGTGGGCAATCCAAAAGCGCAAGAAGCAGAAGGACAAATCCGTAAATTCTCCTACCCCGAACCTTCAGCACTCCTGCATGCGCTGCAATAGAACTTTCCGTGCATGAATCGGACTCAACGGGTATCTATGAACTCACAAACTAAATTAGTTAATTACCAATTTTAATTATTATATATATATATATTTTTCTTTTTTTCATCGCATTTACTGTTTTTTTTCATGCCATGCTCATCTTCACTTGCAAAGGAAGAACATCATCATCATATATATGTATATTCCTATATATAAGTATATTCTTATGTATAAGTATATTCCTATGTATATATATAAACTTTGGTAGCATATTCTATTCTCGATGTAGCTATCAACCCGAAATGTTTTGGCTATATTGATGTTCTAGGCAATATAAATACATTCAGTAGTTTGGCATTGCTTCCTGAATTGTTTATATATATATATATATATTGTTTTAAATAATGAAACCCCACCGAAGACGGATGTGTCGGGCCATTGGCGCAAATAAAACGGCGACACAACGCATTTCCATTCTCTGGACTACATCCTTCTGGAAATCTAATAGGACCATGGTCCTGATACAAGAGATATCCAGTGGGAGTTTGAGAATGAATGGTGAAGAAGAAGAAGAATAATGAAACAACAAAAACATGCATGGTTTGGACATGTATGCCGACATGATTCCTTGTCAAAAACAATACTGCAGGGAAAAACTATCGAAGGTGGAAGAAGCAGAAGATGAAAAATAAAAGCATGGACAAACATCAAGGACTGGACAAGACAAGAATTTTCCGTATTCATCTGTATTGTTGAATATAAAAATTGTTGATGGACTCTGTGTGTTGATGCATCCAATGTGGTACCCCTAGATCCCTGATGGGTTATGGGTTTATGAATATAGATCTGTCAGTTCCTCTTCTGCCAAGTTTGGCACATAGGACGGATGTCATAGGGATTGCAGGTCTTGTGCATTTATGCCTGTTGATTTTAATTCATTCATAAATGTTTTTCTGAGCGTTGTTTTTGGTCTTCCCTGTTTTCTTTTCCCGTCTGGTGTCCACATGAAGGCTTGTCTTGGGATTCTGTCTTCCTTTATTCTAAGTATGCGGCCGATGTATGTCCAGCGGCGTTTTCTGATGGTGTTCATCACATATTCTTTTGTCTCCTCTCTTAGTATGTCATTTCATTTGAAGTCTTTCCAATTAGTATTTGTGATTTTTCTGAGGCATCTATTCTCGAAGGCAACTAATTTCTTATCCATTATTGCGGTAGATTTCCAACTTTCACATCCATATGTCAATGATTGAATCACTCTTGCATTGAATGGTCACAGTCTGATGTGTTTTTTTGCAGTTTGATGTGTTGATCGAAGAATATTTCTTTGATCTCCAGATGTTTGAGAATTTGCTAAAGGCATTTGTTAAAAGCGATTCGAGTCTTGATTTCTGAGTTGGTATACCAGTCTGCTGTTATCTTGCTTCCCAAATATGCAAAATTTGAAACATCTAGTATATTATCATCTAGTTTAATTGATTCTGTCAGGTCGGTAAAGTTCATGATTTTCGTTTTATGTGTATTTATTTGAAGGCCTATCAGTTGTGCAAAAAATGTGAATCTTTCTGTGTTTTCTTAGAATAGTTGTTTTTATTATTCTTTATATAAAATATTATTATTATTATATATTTATTATTGTTATTAAAATAGTTGTTGTTGTAATAATCCTTATCTCGATTGGTCTGTTCTCAGTGACTTGAGTACACAGTTTGAATGCTTTGATACCCACCGAAGACTGAGGTGTCGGGCCACTGGTGCAAATAAAACGGCGACACAACGCATTTACATTCTCTGGACTACATCCTGCTGGAAATCTAGAATGTATCATGGTCCTGCTACAAAAGAGATCCAGCAGGAGCTTGAGAATGAATGCTGAAGAAGAAGAATGCTTTGATAAAATCACATTTTGTTTTGGAGATGCGGTTAGTCAAGTATAGAAAAACCAGTTTACTCAAGTTGCCAGGTGATTCAGTGCCATTAGAATGGACTGGTTTAATTTCTGTTAGTTTCAAGTACTTTCTGTCAGAGGTTATGGCTACGTCACAATTTTCCTGGGCCATCTTTCTAGTTCCTGACCTCAGGTAATTAGTGGCCAGTGCTATATGTAAATAGCTTGGTGAACTCGTGTAGTTGCAGCTTGTCGCCGATATGTTTTTAACATAATTACATTAGTACTTTTGTATCTTTTTTATCTATAGTTAGGATCCTTCTAGTAACATATTTAACTTATTTTGCATTACCATTTATTCGTTTGGTTACCGCGACACACTCCATTTTGGTCGGACAACCTCAAACCTTTTGGTTATTTATATATAATATCGAGAAGATCTAAATGGTTATGTTGCTGTTAACTTTCTATTCTTTGACATGTTTCATTATGTCCTTGTTTTTATATTTGGTTCTGCGACATGTTTCAGGAATCTCTTCATAGATTGCAGAATATTTCTCGGACACAGTCACTAACCAGGACTGACTTTGATATCACACATACTGGTGAGCTCATTCATAATGAATCATCCGATGGATTCAGTCCAGAAAATATTGCGGATAGCTCAACCTTAAAACTAAGAGGAAGGCCCTTCACAAACGCAGGTACATTAAGCTACGAATGTGTCAAATGAAAGGTCTCATTGCGTGTGATGTTCTGTCTTAACATCGCTAAAAAAATTGTTGGCTTTCATCCTCCAGGACTGTGCATAAGTACATCAGAAGCTTTATGTCTTCTATAAACTTAACTGTGTTTTGTAACTTGTACAAATGTTATGTAAGTTTCTCTTATATCTGAAGTTTTGTTTCTTCTATAAACTTGACTTGTGTTTTGTAACTTGTATAGAAGTCCATACAGTTTCTCTTCTGCTGTTGTTTCTATGTGTCAGTGTTTTTGCCTCAACATTTCATATTCTAGGCACTCTTCAAGAATATACTCTCCTGTCTGAGGTGCTTGTCCAATTCTATTTTATCCTTCCTTGTCTGTACATGATGATTTTATCCTTGCCTTTACTATAAGATTTTTTCTGTCTTATTATATTTTGATTTTTATCCTTCTTACTATACTGAAATTTTATCTTATCTCTACATTTTGATCTCACCCTTCACTCAACATTTTAATGTTACAATTTGTTTGTAAAGTTCTAATCTACATTCTATTGTTACAATTTTGTTTATAAAATTATATTCTACATTTTGATATTAATCTTATTTGTAAAGTTCTATTCTACATTTTGATATTAATCTTGTTTGTAAAGTTCTATTCTAAATTGAGATGTTAATCTTGTTTGTAAAGTTCTATTCTCCATTTGTATGTTCTAATGTCTTTCAGCTTCAGATGAACTAGATATTGATGGCTTTGATCCTGACCTGGAGGAAGCTATTGACAAAATGGCAGCTGGACGTTCATTGAAAGTTGTGCGACTTAACAAGACTGAGAACACATCTTTAGGATTTTCTGTTGTTGGGATTAAGAGTCAAGAGAGCCCTGGTGGACTGGGGATATTTGTCAGGGACATACAACCTGGAAGCCTTGCAGATCAGTAAGTACTCATGTCTGTTTCTGTGGTCCGAAGAATTATCATTGTCGTTGTGTCTCGGTCAAAATTGGTTCTATACACTATATGTAGATATTCTTGACCCAGGACCAACATCACTGCCACAAGGAACATTCCCATAAATTCTCTGCTTGCCATTCCATCAGACATCTAAAAATACATAAGCTCAGTGTCTCCATTGTTGGTTGTATGTTCTCCTGATCTTTCCAGTTAACATGCAGTTTCTTCCCTCTTTCCCCATGTCACTCCCATTTCTATCATTCTCTGAAAATATACCTTGTATATTTCATCTTCATCATTTTGTAGCGTATCCATGACTGCTAAAATTAACTCATGCCTGGTGTCTTCTCATTGCTTTGTCATCCACTATAGCTTTACCCACCAGGGCATCAGCTCTTTTTTTGCTTTTGACTCCCGCATGGTCTGGACAGTAGGTACATGTTAGGCAAATGTGGCCTCATCATGTGATAATAGTCCATCTTTTTTAATAGTTTTATTTCGTTGAGCTTCCTTGACATAGAAATAAAAAATGCAAAGCATCTGCTAGCGGTAATTTGAACCTCACGTAATGCACTGAGAGCTTTCCTCCCCAAGGATGCTCCAGGGAAGTGGGGTGCCTTTCAGTGCAAAGATAGATGAATGCTGCATTGTATGCACCTATAGTGAAGGTTTATTTCGTTAAATTATGTATGAGATTAGCTCTGTAAAATAATCAAAGTAGGCCACATCTGCTTAATATGAACCCTATGTGATGTTTGCACATTGTTGTGAAGAGTGACCCACTCCTCTCTTATATAATTTTCTATCTTACGCAGCATAGCATTCTTTATGAGTCTGTTTGAATCACTGTATGCTTTGGTTGTTGCATCATTAGCCAACTCAGATTTATACATGTATATTCCTCACCTTTAAATTGACTATTTACTTTAATTTCTTCCACTTAAATTGATCATTTACCTTAATTTCCTCGCCATATGTTGACTAATTACCTTACTATCTAATTACCTTACTATCTAATTACCTTACTTACTCACTAGAATATGATTTTCTATATTGGGTTTGAGCTGTCATTGTATTCTGATCTATAGATGCACATTCTCACCATGTTGAATACACCATGTCATAATAATCTCTCATTTCAATGACCTCTCATAAATATTTGTTTCTTATTGCAACTATATAGCAGACTTCTCACAAATAAGTTATCTACCACCAGCATATCTTCTCAAAGTCAATCCTACACTGCTAATTTAGTTCTCCAAGGCATAGATTTGGAAATATCATTATTCTTTATTAACCAACTTTTCAATTTCCTTCAAGTCACTGCCTCATTATTGTCAAACATATTGCACATTTTTCTTCCGATCAATTCTCTGTCAAAATTATCCACTAATCTGGGCCTAATGTTCATATGTAGTAAACAACTTCAGTTAGACATATCAAATTTTGCTATTCAATGTTCATGTGCATATACCTAAAGCATGAATACTCATATTTTCTGGGTTTGAAAATCTTATTTGTGATGTGTTCTAATGTCAGAAACTTTACTCCCAGACTCATTTTGTTTTCTATTAACTACACACTTTATGTTGATACACTTCTGACAGAGAATTTGAGTTTGACACCAAGATACAACCTTTCAACGCCTTTCATCTGTCTTGTGTTGCAGAGTACAGAATTGTGCAATTTCATGCATAAATGATACCAATTGTATGATAAATAAGTCATGTGTAAATGTCATCTTATAATTGCCTGTAAACACCCTAATTTTTGTGTGTGAGATGTGTGCTCACAAGTACACTTTAGATCTACATCACATGAAAACGAAAATTGAAACCAGTGGCTGCTTTTTAATGAAAAAAAAATAAAATTAGTATGGTCTATAAAATTTCAAATTCACAACAACAAAATTCCATTATATATGTTATATATTTCCTGAGATAATAGTTTTTAAGTTGGGCAAAGCTGTTGAAATGTGTTACAGTTTTAGCTATAACAACCTGGACAGACTTCTGACAATACACAGTTTCACTGGTGAACACACGAGAATCATCTTTCCTGATACCAGCGGATCAACTCACATTTTCTTTGTATTGCAGCAAAACTCTACCATCACATGATAACATCACACATCTCTAGTGTCACATAACATCACACATCTCTACTGTCACATGATAACATGGTACATCTCTACTGTCACATGATAACATGGTACATCTCTACTGTCACATGATAACATGGTACATCTCTGCTGTCACATGATAACATGGTACATCTCTGCTGTCACATGATAACATGGTACATCTCTGCTGTCACATGATAACATGGTACATCTCTGCTGTCACATGATAACATGGTACATCTCTGCTGTCACATGATAACATGGTACATCTCTGCTGTCACATGATAACATGGTACATCTCTGCTGTCACATGATAACATGGTACATCTCTACTGTCACATGATAACATGGTACATCTCTGCTGTCACATGATAACATGGTACATCTCTGCTGTCACATGATAACATGGTACATCTCTGCTGTCACATGATAACATGGTACATCTCTGCTGTCACATGATAACATGGTACATCTCTACTGTCACATGATAACATGGTACATCTCTGCTGTCACATGATAACATCACACATCTCTGCCGTCACATGATAACATGGTATATCTCTGCTGTCACATGATAACATGGTACATCTCTGCTGTCACATGATAACATCACACATCTCTGCTGTCACATGATAACATCACACATCTCTGCCGTCACATGATAACATGGTATATCTCTGCTGTCACATGATAACATGGTACATCTCTGCTGTCACATGATAACATTGTATATCTCTACCGTCACACGATAACATCTTGAAAATATGCTAGTACATAGTGAGATCCAGGAATAGGGTAATAAAGTTTTGCTAGTTAGAGACAAACATAATAACACACACAAATCGGCGTTTTGACCAAAAGGCCTTTATCAAGACAACAATTGAAACAAAACTAAAACATAACAGAAAATGAACAGTATTATAATTTAGTTTTATTGAGGACCTCAACTTGTTCAATGTAGCTGACTATTCTTTCTATTGATAGTGTTATGTGTTTCAGTTTTATTATTTTCTTCATGAAATGCATCTAAACTGAAAATAATGGTTGTACAGTTTTCCAGAAGTTATGTGTTTTTAGTAGTTATATATGTCGCATGCATGTGGCGGACTGCGACTAGTGAGGTTTGCCTACTGGGATGTCTTACTGATGCGTGCATTTATAAAAATGAATTATAGTGGATGGAGTGCATACCACGGCTGAAATTTTACTTTTTGACTAAATTTTACTTTTTGACTAAATTTTACTTTCTGTACTGAATGAATGTCTGGTCTAGGACATAAAGCTGCTGAAAATATGGTGGTCAAGTCCCACATCCCCTTCCCTCCAAATGAAGTGAATATTTGTGTAAGAAACACTTCCTCCCATTTTTTTGTTGTTGTATGTTCTTGTTAATAGTTTACCAAAAGTGGAGGCAGTGCTTTCTGTTTCAGCACTTGTCTCTTACCAGTTTTGTTTTCTATATAAAAAAAAGACTCAAAATGTGTTAGAGGATGGATTTCATTGTAGTAATTTTTCCCTCATGTTTGCTCTGACTCAATCACTGATGAGACACACCCACCTACTGAGAGTACGCATAGCACGCTAATTCCGTAGCTTCGAGTGATAATTCATTCCCGAAGAAATCAATTTTATAAACAAGAAGTCGCTGGTGGAATTCGAACCCAGGACCTCTTGAGCACAGGGTGACCAGCTTAACCACTATGTCAGAGAGATCTTGTTTTATATACATACATGAGCAAAGAACAGTGACACTGTTACCTGTCATGCATGTCATATGAGGTGACTAAGAAGGTTTAGGTGTGGACTTAGCTGTGCCATGCTCAAGTCTGATGTGTCATTTCAAAAGGTGTAGCAAACCTGCAAGCCATAACGCAGTGCATCCATTTCCTTGACTACATTCTGTTGATCTACAGGAGTTTAAAAAAGTACGCAGAATACGAGGATATCACATACTGTAATAGTCCAATTGTGTTGATGAGTGAAACCCTGATTGCTGTGGTGTGCCTTTTGGCTGTTGCCCTCGTCTTCTGTGCGTTTACTTGTAGGAGGGCCCAGCCACACTTAGAACAGACTAGAACAAATTATCTGTATCATAGATCATAACACAACAGACTCCACAGACATATGTATCATAGAACATAACACCGAAGACACACGTATCACAGAACATAACACAACTGACTCCGCAGACAGCAGAGCACATGCTTCAAGAATGTCCTGAATGTGAAATGCCACCGGCTCAGAGAGAAACAACACTGGAAGAAATATTTTTTGACTTGTACGAGTTACAGAACATTTGAGTTTATAGAAGAGACTTCTTCTGCGTTCATTCTCAAACTCCTATAGATTGGCAGGATGTAGTTCAGAGAACGAAATGCATTGTGAATTGGTTTACAGCCTAGCTTCGCCAATGTGTTTCTGGGTCCCATGAGGGGTGGGGGCAAAGAATGATAAGACTTACCTGCTATGCATATCGTAAGAGGTGACTAAGGGGGTTTTGGTTTGGAGTTGACGATGTCGCAGCCTATAGAGGGTAAAAGTGATCTAGAAGGCATGATGAAGTTAAATGAGTGTCAGGCTAAGGGCGCAGAAATCGCAGCTATTTCTATTTCTTATATTCTATTCAGCATGTCTGCTGGGTCACTTTTACTCTGTGTGTACTCTTTTACTTACGTCAGAAACCTGCCGACGGAGATAACTCGTCATGTACTAAGCCGCAACAACTATTAGGAGGGGTAGTCAGTTCTCTTCCTTGCTGCTTTTACCTCCCTTGATCCATGCCTCACATACCCATTTACAGCTGGGTTGACTAGAAGAGCGGTCATGTCCGGCAAGAAATCACGACCGGATTTGTTGTGTCCGGAAGTGGTTTGGAACTTGTTGCGCTGAAACCCGGTGACAGTAAACAAGCTCAGTATCAACTAGTCTACCACGCTCCTGCATTATGGAATGTAAGCAGTGTTGCTGTTGTGTTCTCCTTAAATCTACAGATATAAGTACCTACATTTCAGATAAATTTCTGAAGAAAAAAGATACTAATATAGCTGGCTACATTTTCAGCACACCCACGTGTCTGTCATCTCATTCTATGACGTTGTCTGCAAATCAAATCTTCTTGTTCCTTTGTCTTCCTCTGGTTCGTTCCTCAGTTCGTATCTAATTTCAACTATAAGCTACATGTTCATAACTTGAAATACTTATGTTTGTATATAAGCAGCGATGGAATCAATAACACAGACATGAAAACTAGACTTGGAATAGCCTCGGCTACAATTTCTATGTTAAATACCATATGGAAGAGCAGACAAAGTACAGCAGTGGATATCAAGCTATTGAAATCTCTAATAATGCATATTCTTGTGTAGGAATATGAGAGTTGGGACATTTACAGCAGACATGGAGAGGAGAATACAGGATTTTGTAAACAAACCTTACAGATGAATGTTGTGTGTTCACCATACAGAACATAAAGCTAACATATACGTGAGACACAAAATAAATACTCTTGTAGGACAACAAGAACATCTCATGGCAGTGGTGGACAACAAGAACATCTCATGGCAGTGGTGGACAACAAGAACATCTCATGGCAGTGGTGAAGCATTGTAAACGTGTGTGGTTTGGCCACGTGATGAGTCATAATTTACTCTCCAAACATATCTTGAAGGAACAGTTGAGAGAGAAAGAAGAAGAATGGGTCAGAAGAAAGTATGGATTGATAATATTAAAGATTGGATAGGAATAAACATTCTCCACACTTAAACAAGGAACTGAGAACATGGAGGCATGACGGAAATTTTGTGTTGGTGTTTCCAGAGTGGCACCCCTAAAACCCCGAAAGGTTATGAGTTTGAGGATGATATTGATGCAGTTTTAAATACCTTTAATCCCACCGAAGACGGATGTGTCGGGCCATTGGCGCAAATAAAACGGCGACACAACGCATTTCCATTCTCTGGACTACATCCTGCTAGAAATCTAGTAGGACAATGGTCTTGCTACAAGGGAGAGCCAGCAGGAGTTTGAGAATGAACGATGAAGAAGAAGAAATACCTTTAATGTGGAGAGCGTGGCCGTCTGACTAGAGCTGTGGAATAAATTCTTCCTGTACACGTCGCGGCGACATCTATAGCAAAGCGGTCGTTATTTCCACAGCCAAAAAAACACCTCCCTGAACTCCGTAACAGGAAAACACGAAGTCATGAAAGTTTAATGCCACTCACTGCGGGTACATATATTTCTCTCTCATTTCCCTGTTCTCTCATTTCTGTTTATTTTTATCTCTGTAGTCTGTATATCTGTATTTATCTCTTTAATCTGTGTGTATTTATCTCCCTCTCTTTCCCCCGTGTTTAGTCTGTCTGTCTGTATTTATCTCTTTCCCTCCGTCTTTTGTCTGTCTATCTGTGTTTATCTCTTGATCTTCGAAGTAATTACAAAGACCATTTCCCCGGTCACGACCGATTACAGATACACGAGAACACCGTTCGATACTGTTCAACTCTGTCCAGGGGATTAGCCATCTGTCGCTGATTGATAAGACATTGTTATGGATCCCCTCTAGCACCAGAAAAGATAATTTCATTCAATTATTCCCGGTTCTGATGCCCATCTCGAAACTCGTGGGTTACATTGTAAGGGATCATTGATGGCGCCTTTCACAAAAATATTGCGTGGGGATCGTTTAAAAAAATGGTGCTATCAATATATAGATAGTTTAAGTGGGGTATAGTTAATGTGAACGAGGGTAACAGTTTGAAGGTCATGTACAGGGGGTCGATTCATGGCTAATTAGATGAATGGTCAACTAAAGAGGTGGATGGTTTGCTAGATGGTTGAATAGGTAGATGAATGGTTAAGTAGAGATGGATGGTTAACTAAATAGATGGATAGCTTACTAGATTGTTGGACAGTTGAGTAGGTAGATTGATGGTTATCTAAATAGATAGTTGGTTAACTAGATACACAAATAATTTTTATTCATTTCAGTTGGAAAATTTGACACCCATTTACACATTTGGGAAAAGTAAGCAATTTTATAATACATTGAATCGTGTCTTGTATAGGACATTCTTAGCGCATCTTGTATAGAACATATGTAGCGTATCTTGTATAGGACATACTTACCGCATCTTGTATAGAACATATGTAGCGTATCTTGTATAGAACATACATAACGTATCTTGTATAGAACATACTTAGCGTATCTTGTATAGAACATTATGATTCAACTAATGATGCTTTTTAAGCACCCCTAATACATAAAATCTCGTCGCCAGTGCGATATGATCGATCAACTTTCGAAGTACGAGCCAGTTCGACCGAGTATCCAGCCATTATCATCTTGCGAAGATTGATTGATCAAATTTGGTTAAATATCACCGAAAAGACAGAATTGATTTTATCAGTAATATTTGCACAAAGTAACAATCTTAGTAAATCTCTAGTGTATGCCTGCAGACATTGCACTGTACAACTTAGGTATGCATAGTCTTTCCAAAGCTATTTTTAAAAAAACAAAGAAGTAATTCTATCATTGAAAACAAACGTACTAAAAACACCAGTATACTTTTCCAGACGTATGCATTTTTACAAATACTTGAGATATTTCAGAAATGTTATACAAAATGTCCTTCGATCTGTCCACATTGTGTGGGTTCTATTAATCTGTCCGAATTCAAAGCTGTTGTTCTTGGCTGAAGTTCATTAAGGGTCGGCGAACTGTGGAGCTGTTGATGTGAGAACTCTTGGTTCATACGAGGAAGAAGCGTTAAGACGAGGCGATAAATAATTCAAGCTGTTAATTCAATTATACCATATATAATTCAAGGTGTTAAATTCACTTATACCAGATATAATTCAAGGTGTTAATTCAGTTATACCAGATATAATTCAAGGTGTTAATTCAGTTATACCAGATATAATTCAAGGTGTTAATTCAGTTATACCAGATATAATTCAAAGTGTTAACTCAGTTATACCAGATATAATTCAGTTATACCAGATATAATTCAGTTATACCAGATTTGATATTTTTGAGGTCGGTTTTAATGTTTTGAGAAGGAAAACTTCCTGATAGCATCATCATCAAGTACCGTCTGCGCAAATAAAGTTGACTGCTTCCTGATACCACTTCGTGTCTGTTATCACGGATTTTTAATTTACAGGCAAGGTAGCGGTCATCCTAACGATTTACTGTTTTCTGTAGCGGCGGTGTAGACGTACTTAATTGATATATAGTCTACGTTCTATTTCAGTGCAATGTTTAGCATGTATCGTAATGAACTCAGTCAGCCAAGCTTCTAGCTCTCATAAGAGCATAGACCATGGATGAAGTTTTTTCTAGTCGATCCTTTCTTCAGATCTTCTGGTCTGTCCAATGCCAATACCATTAACAGTTGAGAGTGGAAGGAGAAGAGGTGGTAAAAGAAAATCCAAAATTTATAACAAGGAATGATCTAGGCGTGATTTTCTACACTTTTCCTAATGGCTGAGGATATACATGTTTGAAGGGGTTTTTGTGTTTATTTCTCCAGTGCGGGCTCTTATTTCCCTGAAGGGTTATGTATCATTGTGAGAATATTATGAATAATTATTATTATTGAAGGCTTTCGTTGTTTCTCTTCTGCAAGTTCTTTCTCTGTGGGTTCTTTTCCTGTATTGCAATATTTTCCTTACTTTGCCAGTTTATATCTACTTCATCTCTATTTCCTAGATAACATTTTCGGGCAAATAAGATCATGCAATGTCCCAACATCTCCACAATACAGTCGTGTAGAGTCATTGGGAATCATATTTCTAAAGTAAACAATTTGACTTTTCCTGTGTTTTCAGTGGTCAGTGTGTGTATACTGTGTCAAAGTCAGTGAAAGCACGCGAAATTTCAGATACCGTCACTTTAGAACAGTAGTGGATAAAATACGGCCCGCCTAGCCGTTTTATCTGGCCCCCTAGGCTGATTTAAAGAATTCTATATTTTTTGGCTCCCAGTGCAAAGAAAACATTTGAAAATCTCAAGGACCACAAAAAGAATTTTAGCTCCATATCACATGGAATCGCTCAATCTATTTGTGTAACCGAGGTTACCTCCCAGACTCTTATAGGGTCTTTAAGGCATACATCTGTCTATATGCGGGATATTGAAATCCATGTTTAGGCTCAGAAGGGAGTCACTCCAGTGTGTCTGTATCCCAGGATTACCAATTTCTGCCAGAGGCACATTTATCTGTGTCAACTATCTCATTATTATTCTGTCACAATTTTGTCACATCCGCAGTCATGTCACATCTAGTATTCCCTGGTCATTGCACACCTATCATTTTCTGATGAGAGAATGGTCATATATGCATCAAATTTAGCAGAGGATCAAACTCAAACCTTCTCACTACTATGTCACCTACCGCTTCTTGCAAAGTTTTTGCTAAAAGATTAATTTCTTGCTCAAATAAAACTCTTTTTTCATCTTTCATTCACGCCTAAATCTTGTGGATTGATGATGAAGTTTGCCAGAGAAGGGATAAAACACACCAATCTCCTATTGGATTTGATGAGGACGATGTGAAGATAGGGCCTGGGGGGTATGAGTCTTCATGTCCAGCTGTCAGATCAAATTGGCCATACATTTTTTCTATCCTTTATTTCTCGTTATATTTCTCATATAATTTGCTTCTGTTTTGTGGAATCAGTTTCCGTGATTCCGATCGACCTGTAGCCATTCATTTATTTCCATATCTGGAAGATACGCTCCATCCTTTGAAGGATGCATTCTATCTCGGGCAGTAATTTGCTGCCTTATTTCTAGATTTTGTATGGAACATTCCCCCCACCCAATCCCTTTAAATAGATTCTAGCTGTGATATCCATATTTTTATTGTTCTCACGAAATATATATGTGCACGTTGTGTTAAACATAGAGAGAGATTGTATCTTGTTGCATGCCATTTGACTGCCACAATCTTACGTTGTCATTGTTTAAGCACATGTGAAATAACTTAGAGAATGCTCTACTTCGCTAGGGACATTATAGCTTAAAGAATGATCTATATCAGTGTTTCCTAACGTGGGGCCCACGTCCCACAGGGGGGGGGGGCAATTTGATTGTTAAAGGGGACAATTCGTAGAAGTTGTAATTATGCTTCATTTGGGGAATAATTCAATTTTTGAATATTAACAAAATATGTATATGTTACTTAGGGTGCATCAGAATTTTAGCAAGACTTAGGTGGGGGGCAGGGTTGGGAAACACTGGTCTATACGGTTAGAGGAAGTCTAACTTAGAGAATGATCTAACCCTTATATTTAAGTAAATGGATTAAATATTAAAATATTTACAGTTTTATTGAATAGGGAATATTCAATAGTTGTAATAGTTGTGTGAATATTGTAAGAGGGAATATTCAATACTTGGTCTACAATATAAGTATCACTTGGTCAAAACCTTACATTACTGACTAGAAGGAAATGTCTTAAAACTAGTACATAATCGTTGGTTTTGAAATGTGTTGTTATATAGAGAAATGTGTTATAAATGTATGCGTTATAACGTGGTTCTACTGTATGTAGTTGTTATTCACATCTGCTTTAATGTTTATCATCATCACGACTTTTCTTTGGATCAAATATTAAAGTGATTACGTTATCTTTTCTGTACAAGAAAATCTGTGGCAAGAATATTCATTACCTTAACACTAATTAATATTCTGGAATGAAATTAGCAATCTCTCCCCATATCCCCCATATGTCTCTGCCGCTGACCATGTTGAGAAATGTTGTAATGTGTCCATCTTGTCAGCGAAATCTAATCATGTCTTTGTATTCTTGATCTGCCTCTTCAAGCTCACTCGTCTGTTCTTGAAGATCTCACACTGTCTGTGATCCCTCGCCTCCTGTCACATTCCATCACTCGTACACTCAGCTTGATCTGTTATTTGTGTACTTGTTAGGCAAGCTCAGTTTGTTCACACAGAGCCATATTTGTGTTCACACAGAGCAATATTTGTGTTCACGCAGGTTGCCATATTTTGGTAATTTCTTAAATTTTGCCATTTTTAATTGTCACTTGCTATGACATTTATGTCTGGGCTTTTTAATTTTCTTTTTTTTCTTCAATTTGAAACCATATTAAAAGTGAGAAGTTTTGTCATTTTTGGCTTTATTTTGCTTGAAATTTTACGAGTCAATTTGAACAATCTTGATACTACGAGTTAGATGAGAGTTTTGTTGCGTAGGTGCATTTTAGGCAAATGCTCAGTTCCGTTGGTGTGTTTCCTTTGTTCCTTTGGCACACTGGAGAGAAACTCCCCTCGTAAAGAATTATAGCTTCATGGAAATAAGGGGGGGGGAAGAGGATATCAATCAATCAATAAACCCATAACCCTTCAGGGTCGTAGGGGTACCACATTGGATGCTTCAGCACACAGAGTCCTCCAGCGAATTCTATCCTCAGCGATGCGGATGAGTGTGGAAATATCTTGCCCTGTCCATTCCTTGATGTTGTCTGTCCATGTCTTTATTAGTCCTCCTCTGCTTCTTCCACCCTCGACAGTTCCCTGCAGTATTGATTTTGACAAGGAATCGTGCCTGCATACATGTCCGAACCATGCTAGTTTTCGTCGTTTCACTATTGAAAGCAATGGCTCCTGGACACCTGCACACATCTCTACTTTATTTCTTACGTACACATTGGTCTTATGTTCCCTATAGGAAATTCGTAGAATTCTTCTGTAGCATTTATACTCGAAAGCCTGTAATCTTCTCTCCATGTCCGCAGTGAGTGTCCAACTCTCACAACCATACAACACAACAGAAAGCACCAGCGACTTATACAGTTTGATTTTCACTCCAACACTGATGTTGCTTTTCCAAATTACAGTTAGCCTTGACAAGGACGCTAAAGCCATCTCCAGCGTTATTTTTAGTTCTGCTTTCCATTTACCATCGCTGCATATACTGGATCCGAGGTATTTGAAGGTATTCACCTCCTCAAGCTTATGTCCATACATCATGATATTAGTCTGGTTTTCTGAGGATATGGACAGAGATCGATAATATGAAGGAGAAATTATAACAACTGGAGATATTAATACAGAAGTGTAAAATAGGTGTAGAGGACCGACTTCATTGTACTCTAGTACAACACATTTGGATAGAATGAATGTATTAGGTAATAAACAAGAACCACTGTTAACAATCGTGGAACTCCGTCAACTGCGGCGGTACGGGCAGGTGATGAGACATTCCTCGATGACAAAATATGTTCTTCAAGGTGCGGTGGAGGGTGGAAGAAGACGAGTTGGCCAGAAGAAAGTAGGGCTGTATAATATCAAGGACTGGACAGGATATGAAGTTTCCAAACTCATCATGATGCTAGAGAATATAGATGTGTGGAGATCTTTCTGTTCCAAATGTCTCAATGTGACACACCTCTACGACCCTGACAAGTTGTGGGTTTTATTATTATTATGTCGTTGGTTACCCCATATGTACACCGTCCCTCTCAACGAAACGACACGTCTCCTGCCGAGACAAGCACCCATTACATGAATGTCTTCAAGAAATAGGCTTAGATGGAAAAGACATCAGACTGTTTAGAAATACATATTGGGAACAAACTGCATCAATAAGGTGTGAAAACAGCTACTCAACATGCATAGAAATAAGAAGAGGGGTAAGACAAGGATGCATTTTATCACCAAGCCTATTTAATATCTACACAGAGAATATCTTTAAAAATATAGAAGAAATACCAGGACTCAAGATCAGTGGGAAAATAATAAACAACATTAGATATGCAGATGACACTATTCTTTTAGCAGAAAGTGAACATGATCTACAAAGACTAATAGAGACATATAAATATCCAAAAAACAAAAAACCGTGATAATCAGCAAAGTCACAGAAGAACACGAGCTAACCATAAAAATACACGGAGAGAAACTACAACAAGTAAAACAGTCACAAATGATGGCAGATGTGAAACAGAAGTTAAAAGGTGAATATGAATGGCTAAAAGTACTTTCAATGACATGAGGAAAATACTAACATCTAAACAAATTAAGGCTAGAAGATTGTATTATCAACAACGGCTTTAAAGGCCGGAGTTGAAAAAGCCCCGTATTGGGCCGAGGGCGCATTAAGGTCGGTAAATGATAAGCGACCAGAACCGGTTCAGAAGGCAATGGCAAACTAATAAGACGTGCACGTGCCAGGAAACTCAACATGACCAGAAAAATTACAAACAAGCTAATAATGAGAATTATAAAATGCTTCATCTATTCTATATTAATGAATGACTCTGAAACATGGACAGTAAATAAACAATTAGAAGACAGAATGGATGCCCTTGAGTTGTGGATATATAGAAGAAAATAACATCATGGAAAGAGAAGAAAACAAATAAAGAGGATCTAACACCACTTAATATGAAGAAAGAATTACTAAAGGAAATATAGATGAAGCAAATAAAATATTTTGGACATACTTGAGGGTAAAGTTGAAGGGAAACGAGCAAGAGGTAGGCAGATACAAGTGGGAGAGTAACATTACAAGATGGACAGGTTACAGTCTAGCAGAATGCACCACCAAGACAAGAGACAGGGGATGTTGGAGGTATGTTGCAGTCAACCTTCTTTCGGGAGATGACACTTGATAATGATGTCAGACATGTCGTAAGAGGCTGTTAAGCTTGGAATTGGGGTTGGCTAAACCTATTCTATGAAAGTCAGTTTCACAAACTGTTAAAAGTGCCTGAGATAAATGTGCCTTTTGGCTAAACATATCGGATTTATCACGTTTTGTGTCACTTTGACCGTTTATGTGATGGAGAAGATAAAAACATACCGAATCCTGCTTACTCTCATGTCAAAACATGTATGCAAACTCACAGTTTTTGCATTATTTGCTTGTGACTATTTAACCCCGGTAACACTTGATTTGTGTGAAGTCTATGAACGTCATATAGTTAAGGAGCTTGTCTAAATTTGAGTTTTCTACCCTCGGAGTGCCCTAGTGTTATTCTCGAACTGTTGTTGACCAGGTCTTGCAATGGAATTTTAGTGTTTCACAAGGGCGCGCGCGCGCCCAAACACACACACACACAATACTTACATACACATGCCATCTCTCTCTCTCTCTCTCTCTCTCTCTCTCTCTCTGTCCATGTCCCTCGCTCTCATTTCTCATATTCGTGAGCGCTCACTTAGACACTACCTGGAATTTTATTATGGTATTACTGCAGCTGTCAGCTGTATGTGGGTAACTGGAGATGCTACCAATTTTTTGTGTGTTTGTTTTTGCTGGTATTTGCGGCGAAGATATTGCTTGTGGTTTATGCATATTTATTGTTTGAATCAGGGTTGCCACATATTTCCAACTATAAATAGCCAAATTTAAGATAAATTATCGCAAAATAGCGTCTTCAATAGTTATACGAAAACTCATGATACAAAAATAAAACGAGTTTGAATTCGAGTAAATGCAACTAAAACTCAATTTTTTAATGACTAAATTTACGAGATTTGTATTCTGATTCGTGGTTTGTGTTTTGATAGCAGCCTAGAAACAACTCTATGTGCAGTACAATTACTGGCTGGTGTGACCAGACTTCATATTTGTATCCATTAAAATCAGAAAATATGTACGAATTAAGAGATAAAACTAAACAGACAGTCCGATAATGGAATCTTTCCACATTTGTTTTTCTGCTTCTCCTATAATATGTCTCATACTAGTCTTTAATTACCTCCTATCATCGTCACAATCAAATGCACTTTCTAATCTACATATATAGTTTATTTGTCTGTTGTCTTTCGTTAAAGGCTTTTTGGTTCAAACGTCACTTGTCGCTGTGTTTCTCTCCTAGTATGTTTTATTTATAAATAGTAATAACACTTGAACCTATATTCTTTTATCTCGATGTAAAAATTAATATGTTTTCAAATGAACCGAAATACAAAAATTTCATTTCACGGCCAGTGACGCTTGAAAATGGCAAAATCTGTTTAATCAAATTGGCAACCCTGATTTGGATATAGTTAAAGGTAGTCCCTCGTGAGTTATAGTCTTGTGAACTCATTGGGATCATCTTTCTAAAGTGACACAACTTGATTTTTTCTATGATTTCTTTTAATTTGGCATCGGTAGCCAACGAAAATTCTGGGATAAATCAATTGAAAAGATGATTACGATGAGCGCAGGACTGTGTAATTCACTAGAGACTCGGTTATACCGTCTTTTTTGTATGCGAAACTAGTCAAGTACAGATGAATGTCCATGTACATCGGGAATCCAAATGCATCAACACATACTTTATGATTGCCCAACATACAAATAGCAGAGTCAACGGATATGTCCAGAGGATACAGATTTGAGGCAACAGATATGAGCCCAGCCGCTCTGATTCGGAAAAGACAATGGACTTCGCCTTGACGATAGACTTGAGAATCTAGCATGACCACGGACGCTGAACGCAGAAGAAGAGAAGAAGAAGAATAGTTATGGGCAGTAAATAATTATCACGGTTATAGTTATGAACCCGAGATGTATTTGGTTCCACACATGAAATATGAGATATCAGACAATAACAAACAGATCAATGCTGGGGTGACGACAGATGGCAACACAGACACACATCAGACTTATGGGTATGTTACAGGAATAGCCCACGATTTTATGCAGGTCAGAAAAACAAGGAAGTTTGGGGCACGTCGCGGTGGCTGGTAACATCAACGGCAGACATACAATAGATGGAAGGATTGATGTGTAGGTGGATGGATTAATCTCGTGATGGGTCAATGGGTGGATCAATTGGTGGGTTTATGGATGAGTGGGTGTATGAATGGAGAATGGATCGAGCTATGAATCTATGGGTGAGTGGGCGCATGGATCTATGGATTAGGTTTATGGACGGTAGATGGATAGAATGAATGAACACCTAGCGTCGTGACAAGGTCAGATGTAAATACCCCAAATGAAAAGTTCATACACGTAACAAATCTCATACCTATATCTGCGTGAGGTGTCGTGTCTACGACGTTCTCCTCACTACCACTCTGGTCAAGGTGTCCAACCTCTTCCAGTGTCATGTTCAGAAGCTCTTCGATATCCAACGTAGTCTTGTTCTGTTTCTTGGAACATTTCCCTCCATGATTCTATCTATCTATTGATATTTCCATTTGTGCCGTTAAACGTCGCGTTGGAGTTGTCTGTCTTTGGTCAGTTATGTCGAAATTGTAATGGCCAGCTCATGTCTCCATCAATCTAGTTCTTGGTCTTTCTTCTGCCTTGTAACTCGATCTTGTGCTGTTGTATGCACGAAGGGCTGGTGTCTTGGTTCCATTGTAGTATTGTAGTATTTCTTTTTTTTTTTTATGTCATCATTTATCTGCCTGTCTATTCGGGAGACATGAATATATTTTCTCAAACATCTAATTTCACACACTGTCCTTAGTCTCATTGTCAACGTACGTTATTATTAAAATTCCATGATTAATCTTTCTAAACCACTGTTCTTTTTTTTTTAATTTTTAAAATGTACCACAAATATGTGAACTTTTCTCATGAATCTGAACATTTAAATGGAATACTCACAACGATGTGAGTGTGGATATTAGGATATCCTATGATGACTCGCTGTGTAGCCAATTATTGATTCTATGTTTACACACTCACAATGTGTGATTTTTATTTCCATCAGTGATTTGTTTGAAGTGTTTTGTTATTGTTGCAAGACACTTTTTTTTGCCTGTCTGGATTACATTTATGTACAGTGTACAATTCTTTTAACAGTTATGTTGCTGTCGTCTTGCAATATGCACTTCAGAATCTGACATAATCGAAGACGATAGAGCAGAAATGTTTTTTTAATTGCAATTAGTGTTATAATTTAACATTTGTGACGTCATAATTGGAAGTGCCGTGCTTTCCTCGTTGTCTTCTATGTTGTATTCTTGTTAAAAACCTTTGAGTCGAAACGTCGAATTGTGTATATCCAGTGATTAGCAAAATTGCATTATCGTTATTTCAATGTTCATCTCTGTGTGTAACAGTGATTCCGTCTATGATCGAAATGGAGCGTGTTTTCTGGGTAGTGAGTACGCAAACCGGTTGCTAATGTTAACATCCAAGACTCGCTGTGTAGCCACTTATTGATTCTATGTTTACACACTCACAAGCTGCTTGGTGGTGGTTGTAGCGATGAAGATGGTGATGATGACAACGAGGAATTCTGTAGGTGTAGATAACAGTCAACTCGTGTTATGATATTTTCAACCTGAATTGTGTGTTTTAATATCCTATTCTCGTTGTTTTACTGCACCATACTTGTCCATGATAGCCTCGGGAACGTGTGTGTAGTTCTGGTTCCAGAAACAAATCATAAAGGCCATTGTGAAAGTGAGCCACAGTTGAATGTTGATAGCTCAGGCATGTTCACAGTGTGGAATAACTCACATTTTTGTGGAATTCATGATTTCCAGCGGATTATTTTGAAATAGCTACCACTGTCAAGGGAAGTAATTCGATTATGTGCATGATTATTTGAATGACCGTGTGTAAACGTATGCCTGGACAGGCAGAAGGGTCACCGGTCTTCGTGTATGTTCACGTTTGGATTCATTCGATGTAACATCGTTGTGAGTATTCCATTTAAATGTTCAGATTCATGAGAATAATGTGGTAGAGGTAGATAGCCTTGCCAAGCAAGGCGCGTGTGATTGTATCTTAAATCAAATGGTACAACTATCAATATGTAAGAGACTGCATGCCGATATGTGTAGAGGTGACTTCAGGCATCTGTATACACATTCAGGGGTGACTTCAGGCATCTGTATACACATGCAGGGGTGACTTCAGGCATCTGTATACACATGCAGGGGTGACTTCAGGCATCTGTATACACATCAGGGGTGACTTCAGGCATCTGTATACACATGCAGGGGTGACTTCAGGCATCTGTATACACATGCAGGGGTGACTTCAGGCATCTGTATACACATGCAGGGACGACTTGAGGCATCTGTATACACATGCAGGCAGGTGTGTGTTATTAGTCATTTGGGTGTGTTGTTAGGAGGTAAGTGGTCAGTTGCTTAGATATGTTTTTAGATGATTGGTCAGTTACTTTGGACTGCTGTTAGCTAAGTGGTCAGTTACTTTGGACTGCTGTTAGCTAAGTGGTCAGTTACTTTGGACTGCTGTTAGCTAAGTGGTCAGTTACTTTGGACTGCTGTTAGCTAAGTGGTCAGTTACTTTGGACTGCTGTTAGCTAAGTGGTCAGTTACTTTGGACTGCTGTTAGCTAAGTGGTCAGTTACTTCGATATCTTTTTGGATGATGGGCCAGTTACTTTTGTCTGTTGTTAGGTAGGTAATACCAATAAGATCATATAACAAAAGAATACTCGGATATAAAGGCAAAGGTAGACCACAAAAACGGTGGATAGAAAACATCAAGATAACCTTGAAAAATATGGACATGACACAACCAATCCAAAGGCCACACATCCGGTCTTGGAACGAAATCTGAGTCTCCAATCCCTGCGTTTAGTGGCAAGTATGGATAATATAAACCACCAATCACCTGGGGAAAGAGAATAGTTAGGTAAGTGGTCAGTTGCTAAGATATATTTTTCCATGCTTGGTCAGTTACTTAGGTGTATTTTTTTAAGTAAGTGGCAGGTTACGTTGGCGATTATTAGTGAATGGTCAGTAAGTGTGATACGTTGCTAGATGAGTGTTCAGTTGCTTAGGTGTACTTCAGGCAAGTGGTCAGCTACTTCGGTGTCTTGTTATTTCGGGCAAGTGGTCAGCTACTTCGGTGTCTTGTTATTTCGGGCAAGTGGTCAGCTACTTCGGTGTCTTGTTATTTCGGGCAAGTGGTCAGCTACTTCGGTGCGTTTTAATTTCATGCAAGTGGTCTGTTTCTTCGGTGTGTTATTATTTCAGGCAAGTGGTCAGTTAGTACTCCTTAACATGGAAATAGATCACAATGTTGTCATACTGACAGAAAGAATACCAACAAGACATAAACATTGTGGCTGATATTGGAACACTTATGAAGTACATGGACAATTACTAGACAACATTAGAGATTTATATAAAAACTGCCAGAGCGTAATCAGAACTACTGAGGACACAACAGAACCATTCATATAAAAACAGGAGTTAGACAAGGCTGCGTACTATCACCACTTCTGTTCGTAACATACATGGACAGGATAATTAAATAAGCAGACCCAAGATTAAATTCACCCCTACAGAATCATCAAATGAAGATCACAACTCAATCAACGAACTGCTTTTTGCAGATCGGATCAATATTTAATATGCGAATCTGAAAATGAATTACAGCGGCACGCACACTTGTTCCATACAACCTGCGAACAACACAGCATGCAACTAAACACATCTAAAACAGACTATCAAGATAATTAGAACACCAGGAAAGTTATATGTATCTGTCAATGGTGCAAAACTAAAACTAGTCCCAGAGTTTAAATATCTAGGAATTATTTTTACAGAGGATGACAAACTCGACAGTGAGATTGAAACAAAACATCAAACAGCCAATGCTGGGACTTACCAGCTGTCACCAATACTTAAACACTCATCAATCTGCATGGCTACAAAACGACAATTGATAAACAGTATTTTTATACCAACTCTGTGTTACCAATGTCGAACATGGCCCTTGATGAAGACAATAGCAAAAAATATCACAGTTTGCAAAATGAAATGTTTGAGGAAATCTATAAATGTCACGAGAGGAAACCGCCAAGGAGAAATGAAGATATGAGGAAAAAGTCAAGGCTACATAGACAGGCATACAAGGCACGATGAAGACCAAGAACTAGATGGGCAGATACAATCAAAGAAACATTAAATAGACACGGGCTTACCATGGTCAATGTAAATCAAATGGCAAAAGACACAAAAAAACTCAGAATTCTCCAAATTAACGACACACGTGGAAATGACAATAGATAGATAGATAGGTCAGCTAATGCGGTGTTGTTATTTCATGCAAGTGGTCAGCTAATTCGGTGTGTTGTTATTTCATGCAAGTGTTCAGCTACTTCCATGTGTTGTTAAGCAAGTAGTTAGCTGTATTCTAAGGTTCACGATCAGTTCCTTAGAGATGTTGTTATTTGAGTTGCAGGTAAATTGGGTGGATCCACGAGATTGGTAGTGTCGCATGAGCCGCGACCAATCGCGAAATAAGACCTAACAGAAGAATCAATAGAAAACAGTCAGTCTTCTTATGTGATGTTTCTTTATTATTGCTGTGGTTGTCGTTGGTCACTATTTGTATATTTTGTTTTGCTTACCAACACCAACGCACGGGAATAATGGACAACATGACCGGAAAGGATTGATTGAGTTCTGGCGGTAGATCTTCTACTGTGGAAAGCCATGCTTCGACTAACAATCACAACTAGTTAAAAGATAATCTTCTTGCTAGACGAATAGTAACAGACGCTTTAAGTCAGTGAATTTTCTGCATTGCTTTAGTTGTTGGTTTCCTTTGCGTAACTATGCTTATACCTGCCTTCCTGCGGTTCTCTCGAATTTCTTTGTTCATTTTCTTGTTATATTTTGTGGCATCCGATGTTGAAATTGTTGAAGTGATTTTACAAATTTACTTCAGAGTCAGCCACATTCCCCTGAACATTTGCAACGTGGAGCTTGCTGAACCAATGTCCTGGTTTTCTGATTTTTTGGGTAAATTCTTGAGACTAACGGGAATTGAACCAGTCCGTTCAACGGCACCAAGTCGCCTAGCAACAATTGCACACGCGTTCTTCCGTACTTGACTAACCGCATCTCCAAAAAAAAGTTGCGATTTCATCAAGCCTTTCAAACCGTGCACACAAAGTCACCCGAACGGACCAATTGAGACAAGGACTATTACAACAACAACAAACATCCCGTACATATTTTTTTGGTAGGGTATTGTAGTGTTATTTATAACTACGGGTTATGGCAGTACACACTCGTGTCTGACTAATCTCAAACGTCTAAAGAATGGGGTAGTGTACACACTTGTCTGATTCTGTAAGTAGTGTGAAATTGATAGAAAATGAAATAGTCAATATTTTCTTTAACATGAGGTGGTGCACCGCTGGTAGCGAACGTAATTAGAAGGTTCTTCTGACGAAATATAACACCTGCGCACAGTAAAGCGAAGGATTTACTTAAAAAAAAAAAAAACTTAGTAAAGAACTTCGGTACTGTCCATCACATATTACAGGTAACGTACTTTAATGAAACGAGGTTTACCCGTAACTAGGGTACAAAGGGACATAAACACATATTACACAAGGGACACAATCAGAAATAATGCAAGACGTTTTATTGGAAAAAGTAATTTTGCATAAGAGCGAGATTAGCGGGAAATATGGTGTCTGTGGTTGTTGTTCTTGGTGTATACGTACATTCTGCATCATAACTTTTAAGATGCTTTAGAGTTGTGACACAGTGTGTATTATCTCTATATTCTACGCTACCCCATACTCGTACAATGTGCAGAGCGCCATTATTTTCATGTGATTCTGTAACGCGCAGATAGTAAAACGACAATTATTTGTACTACGCGCGCATTAATTTTGCGCGCTACACACTGAGAGAGCCTCCCTACCCCAGTGTCTAACACGCAGAAAAAGTGTAGAGTACAGATACTATCAACAGGTAGTACTTTTTCTGCTTTGTAGAAACACAACCGATTATTGCTTCTGGGGAGACTCAAACCATCGTGTTTGAGCTAGCAGCAGCCATGTTTGTTATTGTATGTAGCAACAAATACCAGTGAATTGTCATGTGCAGTTACTATGTAAAAGTGGGATTAAAAACCTCAACAGTGTATTGGCGTCTACTAAGAAAGAACCAACCCCTCACACGAAAATAGTAATGCTGAAACATCATCAGATTTGATCAAGTGAGATCAAAATTAGAGGGAACGTTGAATATAGTATACACTCATTCCTGACTTCTGAACTAAGTCAAACGTCTAGACATGGGGTAGTACCTATTTGTGTGCAGTTCTCTCGTCTAGTGAGTGGGATGATACACACTCATGTACAGTTCTCTCAAGTCTATAGTTCGCTGTTATTTGATATTGCCAGTTTCATATACGCGTAATCATTATGTTATCTATTCATTAGAAGATGTAAGAGAAGGAGAGAGAGAGTTATGTTAGATTTGGCTCACTCTTGTTTAGCGGTTTGACAATATAACCAAGTATACATGTTGCTGAAACTCGTGGAGAAAGAAACACGTAGGGAAACAAAAGAATGACAGAACGTAGGAGGAATCGTTGTTAAAGTTCATTGACTATAGACTATCCTGTTCATGACAGGAATCGGTTGTTACATCACGTGTCCACATTCCAACTTTTTAATATGCTAAATTTCATACAGCATCCGTGACTCGGAGATTAAAAAGACGCAACAACTGTTTCCAATGAATAGATCTGCGCGCAACGCACTGAGAGGTTGCCCTCCCCCATCCCAGGGTAATTCAGTGATAGGTGGGATCTCTCAGTGAGTTGAACCCAGAACGATAGATGCGGCGGTTAATGCGTCTTTAACGAATGTTCGTTTCGTTACATAATATATGATTTGTTCCTTTAAAATGTGGCCACTGGTTCCATTAATGAACCAACAGTACTTAGGTAAAACACAAGGTCGATCAACTTTCAAGTGAACACACAGACTATCCGACTATAAGGTATCGGTACGAAAACCTAGAAGTAACAGTATCCAAGACAGTTTCAACGTTCAATCTAGTCATTTTTCAAGAAAATACAAGACAAACAGTGGTACGACCAGGAAAAAACAATGACACTATCACAACAGCATTAAACGGCATACATTGAACAGCAGAGACGTCCTAGGTAAACATGACGTGTTCATATAGTGACAATACTTCGCACTACGCCTGTAGGAGTCACATTTAATTGGCGGCGCCCAACTCCTCTACAATCCCTACATGAAATATTTTGAGAAACGAATAACTACTGAAGAATATGTACACATGAAGAGTGACTTATCTACAGTAATGGGACAAGACAGAGTTGCTGGTGACTTATCTACAGTAATGGGACAAGACAGAGTTGCTGGTGACTTATCTACAGTAATAGGGGGACAAGACAGAGTTGCTGGTGAAATGAAGGGATAATGGTGAGAGGACGAGATAAAGGTGAGAGGAAGTGCTACTGGTGAGAGTATTGGAGGGCGAGGTAGAAATAATTTAAAAAAATACTTCACCAGGAATTACAGCACGATCACACCATTATTGGATTCCATGTCAGGACACTGAATGACGATAACACATCAGAAAATGGTGTAGTAATCTACACCGATGAGGCTGGTCAATCACGATGCTTACCTGACTATTCAACGATGGCGTTCCTCTTCAACAATTTTCTTCGAATTTTTCTGCATAGTCCGATGGGATAACTGTCAAATATTCCAGTTGTGCCTTAACTACACCCCCCGAACAGTCTTACAGTGGGGGTAAAGACTTTGACCATGGCACTGTCATGACGGATGTCACAGAACTATTCTGATGTTTGCATTCTTAGTGATTTAGTGAACATGATTCGCAAGTTAAAGCGAGAGTTGTCCGCCGTTGATGGCTGGGGTTTTATCATAATTTGTAATCAGAACAATTACCTTATATTCGTGTCAGGACATGCGGGTGTTGAGGGTAATGAGTGAGCCTATACACTGGCGAGCATGGTCACAATATCAATAAGTACATCAACGGAACGATCTGACCTCGTTAGCTCTGAAGCTTTTCAAAATTGTGAATGATGGTCGCTCTCAAGACTACATGAGGTTTCAAAATTGTGAATGATGGTCGCTCTCAAGACTACATGAGGTTGGTGTGAAGAGAAATATAATAGGTAGACGAAGAGCTCTAGAGATTGATGAATCAACATGGAATTGCAACTGTCCACCGCTTCTCTCAAATGAATTTAACGCATAACTACAACAAACATTGTCTATTGTCTTTCCCCAGGTGGTTTGTTATTTACTCTTGCCGTTAAGCGTAGGGGTGATTGGAGCTTGAGCTTGCGTTCTAAAGCCAGATGTGTGTCCTCGGCTGTGCTATGACCGTGTCTGTTCACGATGTCCATGACGTTTTCTATCCATCTTTTCCGTGGTCTTCCTGTGGCTTTGTACTCTTATCTCATTTGGTTATATGCTTGTACTGACAACTTGTCGTGATGCATTCTCATAATGTGACCAAACTACTTGGTCTGCTTGTTTTCTATGTATTCTATGCAAGGCATTATACTTATTCTTTCCCTGATGTCTTCATTTCCTAATGTATCGCGCCTGGTGACCCAATCGGTTTTCCTCAAGCATTTCATCACACATGCTTGTAGGCATATCAAACATATGCTGCGCTGAAGAAAGTTGTCAAGAACCTGGGACGCTCAGGTTTATATAATCCAACGACCTCATGACATGTCTACAGACTATCCCTTGGAAGTTGAGTAACATCACAGCAGTCAGTTGAACACATGTCAGAGCATGCTCATCTGCTGCAGAATAAATGCCTCTATGACGTCATTAAATTGTGTGTATTGTTTCAGAAAGCATCCCGTCTATATCGATTCTCCGCATAACGGAAGACAACAGTTTGTTACCCGCCAATATAGCATACAGCAAAGCGTATTGATTGAGTATATGGCATTTAACAGAGTTCCTGTACAGGCAATTACTTCTTTCACATCGCTCATACTCTGTTTATTGACATTTATTGCTTTTTTACCGTCTTTAAGTGCCGTCTCCGCATCGAAGCCAATCTTCCAAGAGTAGCTTCGATGCGGAGATGACACTTGGTGATGAGTGACTGGGACCACAATTTCTGTAAATTCTTTCAGCATTTTCTGTTTTTCTTCAGCGTTAATTCTCAAACTCCCGCTGGATCTCTCTTGCAGCAGAACAATGGTCCTACACGATTTCCAGCATGATGTAGTCCAGTGGAAATGCGTTGTGTCGTCGTTCTATTTGCGCAAATGGCCCGACACATCCGTATTCGACGGTGTTATTTTATTCAAAGCTTACAAAAGTATGTGGTGTAACAGGTAACGGCAAGTTCTAGACTCACCATGTTGCCACATCTTATTATCCACTTATTTAGTCGCCCTTGTGTTGCTGGGGACTGACGTGGGAGCAAAGAATAGCAACACTGTTAATCTTCCATGCATGTCGTAAGAGGAGACTAAGGAGATTTTTGGGTGGAACTGGCTGTTCCATTTCATATATGGTTATCCACCGAAGACGGATGTATTGGCGCAATTTTGGGCCATTGGCGCAAATAGAACAGCGACACACGACATTACTATTTTCTGGACTACATCCTGATGGACATCTAGTTGGACTATTGTCCTGTTACAAGAGAAATCCAGTGGGAGTTTTAGAATGAACGCTGAAGAAGATAAATGGTCAAAGCCTTGTTGAAGTCGGGTGTGTCAGGCCGAAATAAGCAGATATCGTAGCTAAGCTGTAAACTATGACAGCGCATTCCGTTCCCCGGACTACATCCTGCTAATCTTCAGGAATTTGAGAACGAACCTAGAACTAATTTACTCAAGCTGTGTTTAACGTGTTGGCGGTATCTGTACTAGAAGAACGATTTGCTATTTAGTATGTATTCTCCGCCGAATACGGATGTGTCGGACAATTTTCTCAAATAAAACGGTAACACGCATTTCCATCCTCTAGACTACATCCTGCTGGAAATCTAGTAGGAACAATGTCCTACTACAAGAGAGATCCAGCCCCAGCGGGAGTTTGAGAATGGAAGCTGAAGAAGAGGATGTATGTATTCTAAATGCCTACTATCATTTGTTTCGTGTGTTGTATGAACATTCAATCAATAAATTGGGTTATCACTCTTGATTTCTCATCGATCACGTGAGTTTTGCCTCTCTGACCATTCAAACGATGTGGCCAAGTATCGCGTGTATAAGTGCCATTCACGGAAGTCCTGGATTGTATTGTCTCCTTCATAATCATTCTTAAGCTCCCTCTGGTTCCCTCTTGTAGCAGGATAATGTTCTCACACTCCCTCTTGCAGCAGGATAATGTTCTCACACTCCCTCTTGCAGCAGGACAATGTTCTCACACTCCCTCTTGTAGCAGGATAATGTTCTCACACTCCCTCTTGTAGCAGGATACTGTTCTCACACTCCCTCTTGTAGCAGGACAATGTTCTCACACTCCCTCTTGCAGCAGGACAATGATCCTATTAGATTTTCAGCAGGATTTAGTTCAGATAATGAAACTGCGGTGTGTCGCTGTTTTTTGCGCCAATGGATCGACACATCCGTATTCGGCGGATTCTGTATGATCATGTGTTACATTTCTCACACATATAATAGAACATCCTAGTTGATAGCCGTTGTGCTCGGCTCTATGTTCTCTCAAAAGTGTGATACCACTTGTGTGTATCATATGGTTATCTTATGAACGTGGAGATACCCTGACTGGTGTAGTCAAGTACCTCATGTTCAAAAACCGTTGGGTATGAAATATAGATGTCAGGATATGTCTTTCATACAAGTACATTTAACGGAGGTTGTAGAATATATGTCGCGGCGCACTCAAGAGAAGGCAAATAAAAATCATAACGCAGTAGACGGGTTGTGAACCAGGTAATGATGTTCCTCCTTCACAAGCGAAGATGAGCTTGGCATGAACACCAGGTAAGCTCAGATATGACACCCACTCGCCTCGCAACTTGAGCACGTTTTTCGTCTTCATAACTCAAGTTGCGAGGCGAATAGGTTCCATCTGAGCGAACTTGGTTTAAATCCGTTTTCTGCATTATGATTTTTCTTTAATAATAAATCATTGATGCCTCTATGTTATGTTATGTTATGTTGTGTTATGGTCATTGTATTTTATATTTATGTTATGTTATATTATATTACAGTATATTAGTCAGTGTAAATAAATTCGAATATCTGGGAGGTAATATAAACAGTTCCGGAGATTGTTCAGTCGAGATTAGAAGAAGACTCGCAATTGCAACAACCAAATTAACACAAATTAGAAATCTATGGCAAAGTCGTAATAGCGACACTAAAGTAACACTTTTAAGATCATGTGTTTGCCCTGTGGCAACATATGGATGCCAGACGTGAACTTTAAACAAGGCAATATCCAAAAGAATAAATTCATTTGAAATGAAGTGCTACAAAAATATTCTAAGAATATCGTGGACAGAGAGAAAAGAACATTTAAATTACTGAAACTAAATAAAGGCTGGCTTCTAAATACCACCATAAGAAGGAAGCTACAGTATTTTGCACACATAAAGCGACATGATGGTATCAAAAGGCTGTTTCTGGAAGGCAGAGTGCCAGGCGAGAGAAGAAGATGAAGACCACGAAGACGATGGATCTGCGATGTCGAAGAATGTATGCACGTCTCTGGCCAATGCATGCTTGTTTGCCCGGGGCATAGAGGCGCTCAGAGTATCCACAATGAACACAATGTAGGCCTGTGTACCCGGGACAGAGTAACCACGATGTAGACAATGACGCCTGCTTGCCCGGGACTGATATTAAGCATCATCGCTTTCCCCCCCCCCCCCCACACCTATGGACAGAAACACGCAATCTCACTACTATATTCACGCCACTAGGAGAGGCTACTCAATAATATTTAAAAAACACCTATGTAGCCTCTTGTAGTGACGCACAATAGGGCAGTGGCATGATGTGTTTCTGTCATTGCACTGAGAACCAGTTAACCCGATCAATAATCTCAAATAGGGACATTACATGACCAACTTGATTAAAAAAAGCCATCTTGCACTGACCACTATCCGTTTTAACCTACATCAAACTATCGAGTGAAACTGATCGTTGACGAGTGCCGGTCTGAAATCCCTTATCAACACAAAGTGTTTAAACACACAGATATTGACATAGTCCAGATGGAATTCCTGAGTATTCTTTGATATCACGATGTTTCGCCAAGATCTGCTCAGGATGATGGTGAAATGTCAATTCGAGGAAGGCTGAGTTCAGAATCAAGTGTCTAAGAGTGACAGAAAGGACTCATTCTTACATTTAGCTTGATCTTTCTTTCAATAATCCAATTTAGAGCTTCTATCAGTGAAACTGACAGTCAAGCTCGTTTCAGTATAAACATGTCATTCTTTTTTTTTATTATGCAAATTTAGTTGAATTATTCATGGATGACTAGATTACATCACAGTTGTCAATATAAATACATTCAGTAGTTTGCCATTGCTTTCTGAACAGTCGGGATGCTTAAATGCCTGTGGTGGGGATCGAACTCGGTACCTTGGCCGTCACAGATGCGCTCTGTAATTTAACAGATAAACTTTTAGAGAACATAATTCGTTGATATGTGTGTATATACAGAAGGTATGTGTGTATATACAGAAGGTATGTGTGTATATACAGAAGGTATGTGTGTATATACAGAAGGTATGTGTGTATATACAGAAGGTATGTGCGTATATACAGAAGGTATGTGCGTATATACAGAAGGTATGTGCGTATATACAGAAGGTATGTGCGTATATACAGAAGATTTGTAGAGGGGGTCTCATGTTAGCTGAAGCAGACATGTACAGGAGAATTGGGGAAGGTGAATTAGTGACAACAGAAACAGACATACACATGAATTGGAGAAAGGTGGGGGGGGGAGTCGTGGTATTTCAAACAGACATGAACAGAAGAATTGTAGCTGAGGTTCGTTATGAAAGCTAAACAGACATATAAACAGACATAAACAACAGTCGGACAAAAATCGTAGAAATGAGAAATCTTAACCAAGAAAATACTATATTTAGGAAATAAAATGATATGGCACGACCGGAAATGCATTAAGCCAACGTGGTTTAAAATACATGATTCGGTAGCACTGATTGGGTGGAAATTTAGGGAGGAAATCCAGCGAGTGTCGATTTTTGGTGCAGTTACTTGATCCTTTCGGAAAAATTGGACTGAAAGGCTGGTATTAACTTGTGACAGACATGCGGGGAGTGTTAATGAAAGTCTTTACAGCTGACATCTCTTGAGTACAATGTTAATCTACTCAATGCACCGTCTTTCTCCAAATGTATATTTTATGAAAGTGCAAACGACAAAGCCGGTTCTTAGTAGCAGCCGAAGATGCATTTCTTACTTGAACTCTCCGAGGCATGAGTAGTCCCACTGACGACGGATGTGTCGGATCATTGGTGCAAACAAAACTTCAACACGGCTTATTTCCTTTCTCTGAACTGCATACTGCTGGAGATCTAGTAGGCACATTGTCCACCTACAAGAGAGATCCAGCGGGAGTTTGAGAATGAACGCAGAAATAGAAGTCATGAACAGTTAGGTGAATTTTTGATTAGAAACCAGTATCGTGGCATACGGGACAGTTGTATAAGTGCTACTCTCTCAGTCCCAGCAGCCATCCAAGAGTATGCATGCTCAAAGTCCTATTAAGATGTTGATTATGTGATGTGCGTATCGTTTCAGAGAGGACACATTTTCTCCTCTAAATCCTGGTCATCCTTATTTCTGGCATTCTGTCACCGACAGCTTCGTCTTCTTACTATGTAGCAAATCACTCACACAGAATACAGGCAAAACACACCCAGACATCGATGAAACAAGACAGAAATGACGAAACAACAGCATATCACCAATACGACTGAGGGGCGTTTATAACAACGGGTTTAATGGTGTCATATATGCATATATAAATAAAACGGTTTTAACGATTTTGAATGGCCCGGTTTTTAAGCAGCGTGGCTTACTTGCCGTCACATGAATATCATGGGCACCCAAATGATCTGTGGCATTGAAGACGTCAGCTTTATGTGATTTAAAAAAAAAATTGCTGAACAGATGTTCACAGAAATCTTCCAGTCTCACCAATGTACATCACGGTGCAATGCTTGCAGATTGTTAGTTAGTTGTAGGTTTATCGTCACAGCACTCCGGACAAGTCCATAGGTGCTCGGATCTTTCCTTAAATGTAGCCGCCATTACCCGTTGACTGACTGTCCCAGTACGCTGTTGATTGACCATAATTTTTCATCGTCCATGAAACCGCTTCTTTCCAGCGACACCACATTTAAAACCAAGCTTCCTCATTCTAGTCATGGAACAAGAGTCATCGTCACATATACAGTCATGCGTTCATGCGTTTTGCCGTGGGGCATTCAAAATGTCTGCCCGCACTGCCAACATAACTATCTGCTCTCTCATTACCCCGGACTCGCGCATGTCCCAGCACTAAAATAAAAGTCAATTTACGCACACAGGAATCACTGCATACAGCCACTGAAATCTCATCCAGCTTGCATATGTTGTCATAGATGACGCTGTGGGCCACTCTCTTCAATGGTGAAGGTGGCTGTGGAGATTGTGATGGGTTATTCGGGAACACGCAAAGGATACGATGATCATAACTATTTTAATAATGGTTCTCAACCTGAGACAAGTCAACTCAATATTTTGTTAGGCTTGTTTGGCTGCCATATGTGTTCCATCATGAAGTTGATATTTTCATACCAAAATATTTCCTTGAGATGTCTCAGTATCTTCTTCTATAAACGTTCATTCTCAAACTCCCGCTGGATCTCTCTTGTAACAGGACCATGGTCCTACTAGACTTCCAGCAGAATGTATTCTAGATAATGGAAATGCGTTGTGGGAACGTTTTATTTGCTCAATGGCCCGACGCATCCGTCTTCGGCGGACATGTTTCCGTATGATAACCATTATTAAAAACATTATGGGTCATATTAGCTGTTTGTCTTTCAACAGAAGATCAGGAAGCATATCTTTTATGATGTCGTACGTTCCATTGAACCGCGTGTCGTTATAACAGAGCTTTAAAAAAATAATTAAGGTCGTGGTTCAGGTAATCCTGTTGTCGCGATCACCAATGTTAATTGTTTATCAGGAAGCATAGTTATAACGTTGTTGTCCTTGAAAATGTTTGTGCATTTTTTATTCTCCCCCCCCCTTTGTCAGCAACTTTCCAGAAGTCAGGGATACCCCCCCCCCCCAAAAAAAATGCTGCTTCCCATGCTGCTTCATTATTTGTTTTACAGAAAAGTTGAACACAATTATGTTTTTAATAGTTTCACATTTTTATGTTGTTTTTTTTTCTCCCTTCAAATCTAATTTATTTGGTGCATAACAACATTATTGTTGACGTCTACTTTTGTCAAACCTTTGTTAGCAAAATGTCTAACGGTACCTTCCGCTTAATTGTTGACATAATATATGGACATCCCCTTAGGAGAGAATACATAAACAATATCGGTTTCGACACATTTGCGAGCAGTCTGTACCGCGTTCTGCTGACATGTACCGGATACCACTGTTCCTGTTAGTGTTTATTGTTGGGTCGTGTAGTCCGCATGCCATAACATCATCGGTTGCCAAATTTGAATTTGATTGTGTGTGAACTGCCGAAACTTGAACGATCTCATCTTTGGCACAGGAAACGTACTAAGTCAACACAGCAGACATGGTGAAAACTTGCAATATTTTAACCCAATATTTCACGGTACAGTGTAGTTTTTTGGTTTTACAACAAACCAATTCGACTCAAATATCGTCGCATTTTTATGTTCAGAATTTTAACGGCTTTTTCCATTTAAAGTCAGATTTTTTACAAATGGATTCTTGAAACTTTCAAGATGTTTCGCGAGTTCTATGATGTTCTGTGCGTGTATGCACATTTTTACACGATTTTTTTTCAAATTAAAAAATTATTCACATAAAAATGTTTTGTGCATTTTTTATCAGGTATATTTTTTTGATTTCATTTGACTTTAGTTATTTTTCCTAAAAATGAAATTTTCAATATTGATTGCACTTTAACTTATTTCTGGATTCAGTTTTTGTAGACATGAACTCATTTATCTCAATTAACAAGTTATAGAGAAAACGGTACTATATGCTCATAAAAACATTAATACACAACATTTTAACAGTTTAAAAAAAACCCACATAGCTAAACCTTATACACTTGAAATATTCAGGCAATCATATTTTTATCAAACAACGTCAAGATAAATGATCAACTACTGAAACAAGTGCAGGAATTTAAATATCTCGGGAGCATTTTTACAGCCGACGTAAGAATAGACAGAGAGCTCGAGACAAGAATTCAGAAAAGGAAACCACGCAATTCATGAACTACCAATTCTGAAACAAATCTATCCTGATGACAATCAAAAGTCAAATAAAATATTCAATATTCATCCCAACGTTATGATATCAATGTCTAACATGGACACTAACTAAAGACGATGAGAGAAAGCTTACTAAGTGTGAAATGAGATGTCTAAGAAAAGCAGCAAACAGAACAAGAAGAGATCATGTGAGAAATGAAGAGATTACAAGAACTGTTGGAACAACATCAGTGCTCAAATATATTGAAAAACAGAGACTGAAATAGTTCGACAATCTAATGAGAATAATCTCTTATTGGCCAGCAGTAAAAGCATACAACATGAAAAATGGAAACAGAAAGATACTGAGGAAGACCAAGAAGAAGGTGGACTGAAGGAGTTACCAACATTCTGACATGACACAGTATTACTGCATATCAAGCGTCGAAACGTGACATAACACGAACACCGATTGTCAGTCAATCACGTGACGCCTCACAGAACAAGCAGAGAAAAGAGAATAGATAGATCGATTATTTTTTATCATGGAAAAACGTAAATGCTGAACTATACGGTTTACTGTTGTGGTAGAGGGTTTACTGTTGTTGTAGAGGGTTTACTGTTGTGGTAGAGGGTTTACTGTTGTTGTAGAGGGTTTACTGTTGTTGTAGAGGGTTTACTGTTGTGGTAGAGGGTTTACTGTTTTGGTAGAGGGTTTACTGTTTTGGTAGAGGGTTTACTGTTTTGGTAGAGGGTTTACTGTTTTGGTAGAGGGTTTACTGTTGTAGTAGAGGGTTTACTGTTGTGGTAGAGGGTTTACTGTTGTGGTAGAGGGTTTACTATTGTGGTAGAGAGTTTACTATTGTGGTAGAGGGTTTACTGTTGTGGTAGAGGGTTTACTGTTGTGGTAGAGGGTTTACTGTTGTAGTAGAGACTTTATAGGCTCAGAGGCATGACTTTATTTTACTCAGATTTTCCAATATGTTCTCTCTGCCTCTCAACAAAACATAATGTTCAATTCCGCCGAGTATCGCTCATAGCACGTAACTCAGATGAAGCTATAGCTTCCCGAGGCATGTCTGAAAATGGAAACCGATTGCTTGAATCATTCTTCAAACACATATAACAAAGCAATATTATTTTCTTATTCCTGCATTTTCAAACTCCTGTAGATTGGCAGCGCGTAATTTAGTGAACGGAATATGTTGTATCATGATTTACAGCTTGACTGCGATATCTACGACTTTCGGCCTGACATCTGACTTCGACTTGGCTTCTGTGTCACTCGCATTGGTAGCCTATCTTATTCAGACATAGACATCAACCCAACATTTTAATGCTGTAGTAATTTTCTAGGAAATATAAATACTTTAGTAGTTTGTCATTGCTTTGTTAACGGTCCGGATGCACAATTTCCCGTGGTGAGGATCGAACCTTGTATCTTGGCCGGCACAGACGCACTATGTACCACGCCGCCACAGAGATGGACATGTAGCATGAGAACCTAATAATAAAGTCTGGAGATTTAGTGATTAAAGGATGAAAACCCCTTTCCCTGTAGGGGAACACATCAATATTTAGTGATTAAAGGGTGAAAACCCCTTTCCCTGTATGGGAACACATCGAAATTTTGGTGATTAAAGAGTGAAACCCCTTTCCCTGTAGGGGAACCCATCGATATTTAGGACTACAAGACAGATATAATCACATGGTACGCTCTTCCCCTTACTCAAGTGGCTTACGTCTGTTGATGTCTTATGATCTGTCTTGTGTCCATGTTTGTGTCCTGAGATCTGTCTTTAGTTTGTAATTTTGTCTTATTATCTGTCTTACGTCTCCAGTGTGGAAACCGGAACCTGGTCGTTTAGTTCAGGTGGCAAAGAATAGAGCTACTGTCTTCCATGCATGTCGTAGCAGACGGTTAAGGAAAGTTGGTAGTTGTCACCTGTGGAAAACCTAAGTCAGTGAAATATCGTGTCTCAATTTATGAGTTGTGTCTTTCATCAAATTAGCACCCCCCCCCCCACCCGATGACGAAGAGATGCAGGCTAGCAGACATTGCACGTTGTCCTTTTGTGACATACTCTTCTAGGTAATGGGGAATTCTAGATGTGACATACTCTTCTAGGTAATGGGGAATTCTAGATGTGACATACTCGTCTAGGTAATGGGGAATTCTAGATGTGACATACTCGTCTAGGTAATGGGGAATTCTAGATGTGACATACTCTTCTAGGTAATGGGGAATTATAGATGTGACATACTCGTCTAGGTAATGGGGAATTCTAGATGTGACATACTCGTCTAGGTAATGGGGAATTCTAGATGTGACATACTCTTCTAGGTAATGGGGAATTCTAGATGTGACATACTCTTCTAGGTAATGGGGAATTCTAGATGTGACATACTCTTCTAGGTAATGGGGAATTCTAGATGTGACATACTCTTCTAGGTAATGGGGAATTCTTGATGTGACATACTCTTCTAGGTAATGGGGAATTCTAGATGTGACATACTCTTCTAGGTAATGGGGAATTCTAGATGTGACATACTCTTCTAGGTAATGGGGAATTCTAGATGTGACATACTCTTCTAGGTAATGGGGAATTCTAGATGTGACATACTCTTCTAGGTAATGGGGAATTCTAGATGTGACATACTCTTCTAGGTAATGGGGAATTCTAGATGTGACATACTCTTCTAGGTAATGGGGAATTCTAGATGTGACATACTCTTCTAGGTAATGGGGAATTCTAGATGTGACATACTCTTCTAGGTAATGGGGAATTCTAGATGTGACATACTCGTCTAGGTAATGGGGAATTCTAGATGTGACATACTCGTCTAGGTAATGGGGAATTCTAGATGTGACATACTCTTCTAGGTAATGGGGAATTCTAGATGTGACATACTCTTCTAGGTAATGGGGAATTCTAGATGTGACATACTCTTCTAGGTAATGGGGAATTCTAGATGTGACATACTCTTCTAGGTAATGGGGAATTCTAGATGTGACATACTCTTCTAGGTAATGGGGAATTCTAGATGTGACATACTCTTCTAGGTAATGGGGAATTCTAGATGTGACATACTCTTCTAGGTAATGGGGAATTCTAGATGTGACATACTCTTCTAGGTAATGGGAAATTCTAGATGTGACATACTCTTCTAGGTAATGGGGAATTCTAGATGTGACATACTCTTCTAGGTAATGGGGAATTCTAGATGTGACATACTCGTCTAGGTAATGGGGAATTCTAGATGTGACATACTCTTCTAGGTAATGGGGAATTCTAGATGTGACATACTCTTCTAGGTAATGGGGAATTCTAGATGTGACATACTCTTCTAGGTAATGGGGAATTCTAGATGTGACATACTCTTCTAGGTAATGGGGAATTCTAGATGTGACATACTCTTCTAGGTAATGGGGAATTCTAGATGTGACATACTCTTCTAGGTAATGGAGAATTCTAGATGTGACATACTCTTCTAGGTAATGGGGAATTCTAGATGTGACATACTCTTCTAGGTAATGGGGAATTCTAGATGTGACATACTCTTCTAGGTAATGGGGAATTCTAGATGTGACATACTCTTCTAGGTAATGGGGAATTCTAGATGTGACATACTCTTCTAGGTAATGGGGAATTCTAGATGTGACATACTCTTCTAGGTAATGGGGAATTCTAGATGTGACATACTCTTCTAGGTAATGGGGAATTCTAGATGTGACATACTCTTCTAGGTAATGGGGAATTCTAGATGTGACATACTCTTCTAGGTAATGGGGAATTCTAGATGTGACATACTCTTCTAGGTAATGGGGAATTCTAGATGTGACATACTCTTCTAGGTAATGGGGAATTCTAGATGTGACATACTCTTCTAGGTAATGGGGAATTCTAGATGTGACATACTCTTCTAGGTAATGGGGAATTCTAGATGTGACATACTCTTCTAGGTAATGGGGAATTCTAGATGTGACATACTCTTCTAGGTAATGGGGAATTCTAGATGTGACATACTCTTCTAGGTAATGGGGAATTCTAGATGTGACATACTCTTCTAGGTAATGGGGAATTCTAGATGTGACATACTCTTCTAGGTAATGGGGAATTCTAGATGTGACATACTCTTCTAGGTAATGGGGAATTCTAGATGTGACATACTCTTCTAGGTAATGGGGAATTCTAGATGTGACATACTCTTCTAGGTAATGGGGAATTCTAGATGTGACATACTCTTCTAGGTAATGGGGAATTCTAGATGTGACATACTCTTCTAGGTAATGGGGAATTCTAGATGTGACATACTCTTCTAGGTAATGGGGAATTCTAGATGTGACATACTCTTCTAGGTAATGGGGAATTCTAGATGTGACATACTCTTCTAGGTAATGGGGAATTCTAGATGTGACATACTCTTCTAGGTAATGGGGAATTCTAGATGTGACATACTCTTCTAGGTAATGGGGAATTCTAGATGTGACATACTCTTCTAGGTAATGGGGAATTCTAGATGTGACATACTCTTCTAGGTAATGGGGAATTCTAGATGTGACATACTCTTCTAGGTAATGGGGAATTCTAGATGTGACATACTCTTCTAGGTAATGGGGAATTCTAGATGTGACATACTCTTCTAGGTAATGGGGAATTCTAGATGTGACATACTCTTCTAGGTAATGGGGAATTCTAGATGTGACATACTCTTCTAGGTAATGGGGAATTCTAGATGTGACATACTCTTCTAGGTAATGGGGAATTCTAGATGTGACATACTCTTCTAGGTAATGGGGAATTCTAGATGTGACATACTCTTCTAGGTAATGGGGAATTCTAGATGTGACATACTCTTCTAGGTAATGGGGAATTCTAGATGTGACATACTCTTCTAGGTAATGGGGAATTCTTGATGTGACATACTCTTCTAGGTAATGGGGAATTCTAGATGTGACATACTCTTCTAGGTAATGGGGAATTCTAGATGTGACATACTCTTCTAGGTAATGGGGAATTCTAGATGTGACATACTCTTCTAGGTAATGGGGAATTCTAGATGTGACATACTCTTCTAGGTAATGGGGAATTCTAGATGTGACATACTCTTCTAGGTAATGGGGAATTCTAGATGTGACATACTCTTCTAGGTAATGGGGAATTCTAGATGTGACATACTCTTCTAGGTAATGGGGAATTCTAGATGTGACATACTCTTCTAGGTAATGGGGAATTCTAGATGTGACATACTCTTCTAGGTAATGGGGAATTCTAGATGTGACATACTCTTCTAGGTAATGGGGAATTCTAGATGTGACATACTCTTCTAGGTAATGGGGAATTCTAGATGTGACATACTCTTCTAGGTAATGGGGAATTCTAGATGTGACATACTCTTCTAGGTAATGGGGAATTCTAGATGTGACATACTCTTCTAGGTAATGGGGAATTCTAGATGTGACATACTCTTCTAGGTAATGGGGAATTCTAGATGTGACATACTCTTCTAGGTAATGGGGAATTCTAGATGTGACATACTCTTCTAGGTAATGGGGAATTCTAGATGTGACATACTCTTCTAGGTAATGGGGAATTCTAGATGTGACATACTCTTCTAGGTAATGGGGAATTCTAGATGTGACATACTCTTCTAGGTAATGGGGAATTCTAGATGTGACATACTCTTCTAGGTAATGGGGAATTCTAGATGTGACATACTCTTCTAGGTAATGGGGAATTCTAGATGTGACATACTCTTCTAGGTAATGGGGAATTCTAGATGTGACATACTCTTCTAGGTAATGGGGAATTCTTGATGTGACATACTCTTCTAGGTAATGGGGAATTCTAGATGTGACATACTCTTCTAGGTAATGGGGAATTCTAGATGTGACATACTCTTCTAGGTAATGGGGAATTCTAGATGTGACATACTCTTCTAGGTAATGGGGAATTCTAGATGTGACATACTCTTCTAGGTAATGGTGAATTCTAGATGTGACATACTCTTCTAGGTAATGGGGAATTCTAGATGTGACATACTCTTCTATGTAATGGGGAATTCTAGATGTGACATACTCTTCTAGGTAATGGGGAATTCTAGATGTGACATACTCTTCTAGGTAATGGGGAATTCTAGATGTGACATACTCTTCTAGGTAATGGGGAATTCTAGATGTGACATACTCTTCTAGGTAATGGGGAATTCTAGATGTGACATACTCTTCTAGGTAATGGGGAATTCTAGATGTGACATACTCTTCTAGGTAATGGGGAATTCTAGATGTGACATACTCTTCTAGGTAATGGGGAATTCTAGATGTGACATACTCTTCTAGGTAATGGGGAATTCTAGATGTGACATACTCTTCTAGGTAATGGGGAATTCTAGATGTGACATACTCTTCTAGGTAATGGGGAATTCTAGATGTGACATACTCTTCTAGGTAATGGGGAATTCTAGATGTGACATACTCTTCTAGGTAATGGGGAATTCTAGATGTGACATACTCTTCTAGGTAATGGGGAATTCTAGATGTGACATACTCTTCTAGGTAATGGGGAATTCTAGATGTGACATACTCTTCTAGGTAATGGGGAATTCTAGATGTGACATACTCTTCTAGGTAATGGGGAATTCTAGATGTGACATACTCTTCTAGGTAATGGGGAATTCTAGATGTGACATACTCTTCTAGGTAATGGGGAATTCTAGATGTGACATACTCTTCTAGGTAATGGGGAATTCTAGATGTGACATACTCTTCTAGGTAATGGGGAATTCTAGATGTGACATACTCTTCTAGGTAATGGGGAATTCTAGATGTGACATACTCTTCTAGGTAATGGGGAATTCTAGATGTGACATACTCTTCTAGGTAATGGGGAATTCTAGATGTGACATACTCTTCTAGGTAATGGGGAATTCTAGATGTGACATACTCTTCTAGGTAATGGGGAATTCTAGATGTGACATACTCTTCTAGGTAATGGGGAATTCTAGATGTGACATACTCTTCTAGGTAATGGGGAATTCTAGATGTGACATACTCTTCTAGGTAATGGGGAATTCTAGATGTGACATACTCTTCTAGGTAATGGGGAATTCTAGATGTGACATACTCTTCTAGGTAATGGGGAATTCTAGATGTGACATACTCTTCTAGGTAATGGGGAATTCTAGATGTGACATACTCTTCTAGGTAATGGGGAATTCTAGATGTGACATACTCTTCTAGGTACTGGGGAATTCTAGATGTGACATACTCTTCTAGGTAATGGGGAATTCTAGATGTGACATACTCTTCTAGGAAATGGGGAATTCTAGATGTGACATACTCTTCTAGGTAATGGGGAATTCTAGATGTGACATACTCTTCTAGGTAATGGGGAATTCTAGATGTGACATACTCTTCTAGGTAATGGGGAATTCTAGATGTGACATACTCTTCTAGGTAATGGGGAATTCTAGATGTGACATACTCTTCTAGGTAATGGGGAATTCTAGATGTGACATACTCTTCTAGGTAATGGGGAATTCTAGATGTGACATACTCTTCTAGGTAATGGGGAATTCTAGATGTGACATACTCTTCTAGGTAATGGGGAATTCTAGATGTGACATCATTGCGGATTGGTCAACAAAACTGACAGAAGAATGACGAGAGAGATGGCCGAGAAGTGTGTGCTGGGCTCTTGACATGACGTTGTAACCAGGGATCACTGACGCACTAGCATGTCCGGTAGTTTTCTGGATTGGAGCGCGTGTAGGAGAGCGGATCTTGCATCTGTCAGAAATACTACAATCTGTAAACCAAGATTGGTGCTAAACAGTTAATCATTTGCCACTTTGAATTCCTGGATTTCTGCCTCGTAATTATGACCACATTTTCCCGTTGGTATTTTAGTTGTATAATTTCTGATTCTATATCGTCTTTCAAGACCACGCACTGTACATAGGGCAACAACTATTGCACACCAGGTGAACTATGGGTTCATACGGAAACCTAAATCAGTGGCCACATCGCGTTTCTATATTCCAAATTTTTAATATTATGCGTAATTTCATACTGCTTCCGTGACACGGTATTAACAATACGCAGATTCTGCTGCAAATGAATCGATCCGCGCGCAACGCACTTAGAACCTCCCACTACCCCCAGGATAATCCATTGATAAGGTAGACTCTCATTTCGTTGCCCACAGAACTGTTGGTTTATGCGTTTTTAGCGAAATTTTGTTTCGCTAAATAACATGATTTCTTCCGTTAAAATGTGGCCACTGATTGCCGTAATGAGCCGAGCTACCTGACGTGATGATGCTGTGTATAGTTTTTTAGAACTATAGTCTCTTTAATAAATCTTTCTTTTCATCTTCATCTCTGTCTGTTGCCATTAGGAACCCATTTTATTACTGGTAGCGAGACTCTATTTTTACTCTTTCTAAGTGCATGTTCGATGTAAGTCTACCATTATTTCCATTATTGTTATAGAAATTGTGTGATTTGACCCAAATTCCAGACTCAATTCGATACAACCGTTGAAAGCACTAAAGCAAGACCACGCCTCCACAGTTTCCATTTCGTCCTCCCTTTATTTTTTTCCCGCGAGCAAAGGAAAAAAACGCTGAAATTTGTCTGAAATTCCAATTTTCACTTGTGAGATTTGCGGCACGTTTTTCCCTGCCAGTCCACAATAAGCTATTACTCTGAATCTCAAGTGTTGCACTTTGGGTTTCAGATGTAGAGATCGTTCATGATCAGATCTGTGAACACACCATGAGGGGAGATCAAAGATGTAAACTATGATCCGATCTGTGAACATGAGGAGAGATCACAGATAGAAACTATTGAGTTCTCGATTCTTGTCTATAATGTGCAGTACTAGGGTCATCAGTATTATATCAACTTAGATCTCATTAACCCAGTTACACAACTTATATCTCATTAACCCAGTTACACAACTTAGATCTCATTAACCCAGTTACACAACTTAGATCTCATTAACCCAGTTACACAACTTAGATCTCATTAACCCAGTTACACAACTTAGATCTCATTAACCCAGTTACACAAGTTCAAGTTTTCCATACGATAAATATATGTACTATTTATTTCAACAACAAAACAACAACCAGAAAACAAGAAATGTTTTATATTAATGTTTCTATGGGCGTGATACCCTTTTCTCTATGTGGTTATGGAGGACATTATTTTATACAAAGTCTGAATGCAGAAATAAGCTAATGTGGTATCAGTACTGAATATTTCATTCTAGAAGACGAACTGAAGTCATACTAAATAAGACAAATATACCTTGCAACTGAACCACATTTTTTTTTTGGGGTACAAATATAAATACATATAGAATCAATTATCACTTATCCCCTTTATTGCAACAAAAGATGCTACCAATGTCGACCACAAAAAACCATCTTATCCAAAGTATCTTCATTCCAACCCTGTGCTACCAATGTCAAACATGGTCCTTAACAACAAACCATAAGAGACAACTGGTTACAACAAAGATGAGATGTCTGAGAAAAGCCACAGGAGTGACCAGAAGACAGAATTAGAAACGATGTCATAAGAGAAAGAGTGGGTGTCATATCAATTCTACAATACATACAAAACCAACAGATACAATGGTTTGGTCATCTGGAAAGAATGCCGTGTGATTCATTAGTTTATAAAGCATATACGAAGAGAGGAGAAGCAGAATGAAGAGCCAAGGGTAGACCTAGAGTACGATGGATCGACAACATCAAAGAGATATTACACGAACACCAAATAACATCTGAAGCTGCCAGAAAAGCGAGAATAAGAACATTGTATCTCCCTTGACACCCGTAAAGTGAGAATAAGAACATTGTATCTCCCTTGACACCCGTAAAGGGTAAAAGAGGAAGGAAAGAAGAAGAAGAGAATATCATATGAATTCATGTATCATCTTGAAAGTTTCATGTGCCCCAACAAACATTTGGCTTTAAAGGGAAACAACCGTTGAAATTGTGAGCACAAAAATGACTAAGTTATGCTAGTGAACTTGGCCTGTTTTACAACAAATTGGCACCGTGTAATATAGGGTTAAGTTAGCTTGTCTTATTTTTATTTTCCTACCGTAATAACTCGGATCAAAATCAACATTCTCCGTTTGTTATAGTGCCAACCCACAATCACCATTCTACGTTTGTTATGGTGCCAACCCACAATCAACATTCTCTGTTTGTTATGGTGCCAACCCACAATCACCATTCTCCGTTTGTTATGGTGCCAACAATTCTCTTGTATTTTCATGAAGAACATCTTTACGGTAGAAACGTAGAGACTGTCTTATATACTGTTATTGGTATTATGCCGCAGTAACATTATGCAGTAACATACAGATATAAACATGATACCACAGTAAGCACTTACATGAAGACATACAATTTACTGCGAAAATATACCAACGCATTATGTTGTAAGAAATGATGCACTAATCCATACAGTAATACAGTATGCAGTAACACAGTATGCAGTAGGAGATTATGCAGTAACACATTATGTAGTAGCACGTTATGAAGTACCACAGTGTGCGGTAACACAATGTGCAGTAACATCGTGCAGTAACACAGTATTCAGAAACGCTTACATACATTAGCGCAGTCACGCTTACATACATTAGCGCAGTCACGCTTACATACATTAGCTCAGTCACAAATGCATACAGAAACGGTGCATAAACAACACATTCTGTGTGGACAGCGTGGAGTGATGTTATTAATGGATCTGTAAATCTCACCTGCTGTGTGCCAAACAATTTGGTTCAGAGGGAAAAGTGATTTAGTGTTTCGTCACTGGACATGATACCATTGATCCCAGATCTGAACTCTGGGTTCGAACATTCCACGTGAGGAGATTTAATCATCTTGTGTTTCTTTGATTTCGGATTGCTCTAGTCAACCGGTCGGTACATGATACCCTTTCTGCGCCTTCGTTCTTTCTCACACTCCCGCCTGTTAGCAGAATGTAACCATCAGAACTGAATGCAATGTAAGTTTACAGCTTGCATGTGATAGTTATATTATTCAACTTGACACACCACACATCACCATGGCAATTTAGTCTTCAATTTAATCTTTAATTTGCATATATCCTATATGATGTGTAGCGAGTAATACGCACAACCTCAACAGACCTCCAGGGACTGAGGTATGATACAATATCGATATTTAATGTACATAATTATGTAGTAACGAAAGTACGGTGAAGTCAAAGTTGTTTGTTCGTTGGTTTGTTTGTTTGCATACTTGTGATCTCAGGCAGACTGTTTTCTCCACACATTTGCGCACAACCTGATAAAATGTGTGTACAACCTGACACATTTATGTACAACCTGACAAAATGTGTGTACAACCTGACACATTTATGTACAACCTGACAAAATTGTTGCTTGCCTTGGAGATACTAGATACCTACAATATGCATCACAAAGTATAATGTTTCTTGACTTTGCTCTTTTGGTTTGACCTAGACAATATTTGTGTTTTTTTACATCAGAGTTAGAATGTTATGAAATGTTTATTGCTTAACCCTTTACTCGGAGCTATTCTGATATATTCTGGAATGTTTATTGTTTAACCCTTTACTCGGAGCTATTCTGATGTATTCTGGAATTTTTATTGTTTAACCCTTTACTCGGAGCTATTCTGATGTATTCTGGAATGTTTATTGTTTAACCCTTTACTCGGAGCTATTCTGATATTTTCTGGAGTAAGACCTATAAAGACATATGAAGATAGGGATAGCACACTTGGAGACATCAGCACACATACTCATACAAATTATAAACACATTTGTCCTCAGGGACTTTCGGACAAGTGTGTAAAAATCATGGCCAGTCCATTCCTGGATGCTGTTTGTTTTTGTCAATTCAGGATTTTCTTTTTTTAATGCCTCTAAGTGAAACTAATTGAGTACTTCTATTCACCAAAATTTTACACTTATCTGCATAGATCTCCGTACCATGTTTTTTTGGGCCAGATAACTTGAATTATGTTGTTAACTCCTGTAATTGCGCGTCTGTTGTCGCCATCAGATCGATATCATCAGCGAAGCGGAGATTAGAAACGTGTCGACCTCCAATCAATGTTGTTGGATGAAATTCATCTAACAATTCTCTCATGATTGCTTCTAGGTAGACGTTAAATAGTGTTGGTGAAAATAAGCATCCTTGTCGTACTCCAACATTAGTTCTGAAAGTAAGCATCCTTGTCGAACTCCAACATTAGTTCTGAAAGTAAGCATCCTTGTCGAACTCCAACATTAGTTCTGAAAGTAAGCATCCTTGTCGAACTCCAACATTAGTTCTGAAAGTAAGCATCCTTGTCGAACTCCAACATTAGTTCTGAAAGTAAGCATCCTTGTCGAACTCCAACATTAGTTCTGAAAAATCCACCCATTTCGTTTTCTATGAGCATATGACTTTTTGTTTACTTGATCTAGTGTCTCTATGACAGCAATTATGTTGTAGTCACAATTAAACTCTCGCATAATATGCCATAGATTTGTATGCAAAACATGATCAAATACAACCAGACTAAACATTAATAAAGCATATATAAGAAAATCCCAGACATAAATAAGATCGTATATAAAAACGCCAAACATAAATTCAGGTACAATCAAATCAAACATAAATAAGGTCGTATATAAAAACGCCAAACATAAATTCAGGTACAATCAAATCAAACATAAATAAGATCGTATATAAAAACGCCAAACATAAATTCAGGTACAATCAAATCAAACATAAATAAGATCGTATATAAAAACGCCAAACATAAATTCAGGTACAATCAAATCAAAGATAAATAAGGTCGTATATAAAAACGCCAAACATATAAATTCAGGTACAATCAAATCAAACATAAATAATAAAGCCAATTATAAATGCAGTCAGATATAATAACAGCCAGACTGACACACAATCACGTTTTACATTTTCTTTAGGACAGAACCAAAGATTTATATAACTTAATCAGATTAACACGGGTTAACAATCAGAGACAACCATAGCAAACATAAATACAATCATACACATTAAAAGCCAAACATAAATACAATCATACACTTTAAAAGCCAAAAATAAATACAATCATACACATTAAAAGCCAAACATAAATACAATCATACACTTTAAAAGCCAAAAATAAATACAATCATACACATTAAAAGCCAAACATAAATACAATCATACACATTAAAAGCCAAACATAAATACAATCATACACATTAAAAGCCAAAAATAAATACAATCATACACATTAAAAGCCAAACATAAATACAATCATACACATTAAAAGCCAAACATAAATACAATCATACACATTAAAAGCCAAACATAAATAAAAACATGTAAAAGAAAAGCCAATCATAAATATAATCAGAGACATAAACAGCCAAACTGAAACACAATCAAGTTTTCCGATTTCTTCAGGACATCCTATGCCTTCATAAAGAATAAACGATGAAACTCTTGGAGAAGACAGTTAAGAGCGCTCAGTGCTAAGAAGCTGCACTCTGCTGTGAAGTATCACGAGATCTATAGCAATAAATATCTCATTATTCCGACACTTATCTCTCCTAGAATTGCATCCTCTCGTTTATTATCTGCGAGTCAAGGATTCCTTTCCGGTAATACTTGTATCACATTTGAAATCATAGTTTCCGGTATCTAACATAACACGATTTGCGCTTCAGTTTAGTTTAGTTTTCTCAATCTGTGTCAACGCACTCTGGGCAAACCTGTATGTACACGGTCTCTGATAGCACATGGTGAAGAGTATGGATGCTGATGGTTCCTGTTGCTCACTGGTTACGCTCACACTTAATCCACCATGTTCTGCTCGTCATATGGGTAATTCTTAATTATTTAAGTCGCATGAACATATCTTTATCTAATGTCGAATACGGATGTGTCGGACAGTTGGCGCAAATAAAAAGGCGGCACACCGTATTTTCATTCTGTGAACTACATCTTGCTGGAAATCTAGTAGGGACAATTGTTCCACAAGAGATAATCAGCGGGAGTTTGAGAACATTGTCCCGCTACAAGAGAGAACCAGTGGGAGTTTGAGAACATTGTCCCGCTGCAAGAGAGAACCAGCGGGAGTTTGAGAACATTGTCCCGCTACAAGAGAGAACCAGCGGGAGTTTGAGAAAATTGTCCCGCTACAAGAGAGAACCAGCGGGAGTTTGAGAACATTGTCCCGCTGCAAGAGAGAATCAGTTTGAAAATGAAAGCTGAAGAACACTAACGTCCAGCCCAGTGTGCTCATGTAGAACATGTTTCTGTAAAGAACTTGACATGTTATTCTTGTCTTGAATTCTAGGTTTGGCTGAATTCGAGACTAATGTGTCGGTTCACGGTTCATTCATTGTCATTGCGCTGAGCTGGCGTTATTATTATCAAGTGCAGTGTCGATGTCCTGGAAATAAGTCTCTACTATATTATTACCCGATTCCAGCTGACAGCATCATCGTTAACCTGTAATGTGAATGGTATTTAGAAAAACAGCAAATGTACTCAAATGTCTATGTCATGTTTTCTGTGAACTTAGTCTTGGGTCTGGCTCTCGTGTCATTGTTTCTTCTTTGTCTATGTAGCTTTATGTTGTCTGTGCTTGCCTCTTCCTCCGGTGCACATCGGGTTCACATCTGAGAGCATATTTATAACACAGACAATTACATTTGCACATTGGTCATACTGACAGTCAGAATGAAGCAGAATGCAGTAAAACTGTTGCAAGAGCAATTATTTACCAAACCAGTGGTTCTCAAAATGAGCCATAGACGCGCCTAAGGGGGAACAGATCCTAGGTGGGGGGGGGGGGGTGGCAGCACAGACCTGTCTATCTTGGTCACAGAATGGCAATTATATTTCACAAAATTAAGATATACTTCAATAATACTTCAAAGTCTGGCTGAATCACGACTGTCTGTAGTAAGACCTGTTATCTAGAGTTATGACATGCCTGAACGTTGACCATTGTTTTGTTTCGCTTGGTCGCTATTTATATACTTGAAGTCGCCTTCGCTATTTTTGGCACACGATTCTAAGTATGTAAATAGTCACCAGTCGAAAGCCCAGCAATAATCATAAACATACCTAATTAATTCTGTTAGAAGGTGTTTTTTTGGATTCGGTCACGGCTGAGCACTAAAGACAGTGGACAAGCTTTTTTTTAAAATTCGGCTGACGTTTCATATTAATAAGCCTGGTATTCCTTGATGAATAAATGTTTTCGTTATATGCTCTACACAAAACAAAACGCTACATGACAAATATTACGTCATCCGCGCTTCATCGACATCTATGCTACGGAAACCCGTGTACACATGGTTCATCAACAGGTGTTATTTTATAAACACGTAATGGTCAGTGTGAAATCTAATTACTATATCAACATACTTACATAATATAGTCGTTGTGTAATCTAATTGCTACATCAATATACTACAAAATATATTTGTTATGAAATCTAATTGATATATTAATATACTATAGAAGAGTTATGAAATCTAATTGCTACCGGTTTATTGTGCGTTGTTTAGAAATGGATTTACAAATCCACTTCGTTCTGTGAGTGAATAATCCGATTGTTAATCCTTGGCAAGTTCCATCTCGAAGCTCCATCATTGACAGTGTAGTTAACTGAATATTTGGGAGCTCGTTGTTTCTTGTATTAGATTCTTGTTACAGTCTGCATATGTAAATAATAGGCCTGGATTGGCGCCAGTTTGTATTCCTGGCATTATCTCAACTGTACGGATTTCGAATGCTTGCAGTCACTTGGTAAGTTACATTGTAACCTCTTGTAGATGTCATCATACCATATCTTCATTCGTATAAGCTAATGTTTGTCTCTCTATGTATTTTCATCTCCATAAATTACGTTAATGGATCTCTTATATCCTTTTGTTCATTGACAGTTTTTCAGATATTTATTTCATACACAGAAAGGAGAATAGAAATTGCTGAAAACATTTTTCAATGGCATGAAAAAATACACTAACATCTAAACAAAACACAAACTAAAACGAAATAAAATGTACACAGTGCTACATATATTCAACATGAATATATGGCTGACAAGCATGGATAATAAACGCTCAAGTAAAAGATATAATTGTTGTGATTGAGATGTGGATATATATATAAGAATTGTGAAAGTTTGATGGAAATAGAAGACAACAAACACAGAGACTCTAACACTTGGTATGAAAAAATGTCTATTACAGGAAATAAAGATCAACGAAATCAAATATTTTCGACATATTCAAAGACATGACATCTGGACACATTACTTCAGGGTAGATTTGAGGGCAAGCGAACAAGAGGTAAGCATAGATACAAGCGGGAGATAAACATGACGACTTGGGCAGGTTAAAGTCTAGCAGAGTGCACCACAGAGTAGGTCTGTTGCAGCCAACCTTCGTTGTGGATACGGCAGTTGATGATGATTACATACATGGGTTTACATTCTCATAGGTGTACAATACTTGCAGAAGCCCTCTACTCACAGGGAATAACAATGTCAGTGTATACATTCTATATTGATTACATAGCAGGAAATCATCAATCGTGTCAATTGTTCACAGCTGTAACACATTGCTCAAACTGTACACAGCTGTAACACATTGCTCAAACTGTACACAGCTGTAACACATTGATCAAACTGTACACAGCTGTAACACATTGCTCAAACTGTACACAGCTGTAACACATTGCTCCAACTGTACACAGCTGTAACACATTAATCAAACTGTACACAGCTGTAACACATTAATCAAACTGTACACAGCTGTAACACATTAATCAAACTGTACACAGCTGTAACACATTAATCAAACTGTACACAGCTGTAACACATTAATCAAACTGTACACAGCTGTAACACATTGCTCAAATTGTACACAGCTGTAACACATTGATAAAACTGCACACAACTGTAACACATTGCTCAAATTGTACACAGCTGTAACACATTAATCAAACTGTACACAGCTGTAACACATTGCTCAAATTGTACACAGCTGTAACACATTAATCAAACTGTACACAGCTGTAACACATTGCTCAAATTGTACACAGCTGTAACACATTAATCAAACTGTACACAGCTGTAACACATTGCTCAAATTGTACACAGCTGTAACACATTGATAAAACTGCACACAGCTGTAACACATTGCTCATATATATATATCTGTGTGTGTGTGTGTGTGTGTGTGTGCGCGCGAGCAACATATATATATATATAGATGGCTAGGTAGTTAGATAGATGTATGGATGGATGTTGATTGGCTTGGTAGGTAGGTAAAGAGATGTGTAGATGAATGTTCAGTGGCTGGTGTGGTAGATAGGTTAATGTATTTAGTAGTTTATGCGTTGGCCAGTCTTACGGTAATTTAACAGCGTACGTTATTGCTCTATTATTAGCATTCCATTTCCTCATAATGTCGCATGTATCGTTGTGCATGTGAAGGAGACGTCAGTAATGTGAAGGTATTAACGAGTCAGTCATGCATCCAGTAATTGTGGAAAAAATTATTATATTAATATCCCAGAATCAACCAACCGTGAAATGTGATGACGTGGAAAGAAGCGATTGTTAACTCATGAGATCGCCGTGGAGCAGGGGAAAAACCGATTCACGTGAGGGGCAGTGAGTGATCTGTACGCGACAGTGTGAGTCAAATGTAACAGAGGGGTTAGAATGAGGAAGTATTGGTGGGCAGTTCGGTTTTCTTGACCTGGTGGGTAACTCTGATTAATAATGGGAGAGAAAATGTCAAGCCATGTATGGAATATAAATGAGAGATAGAACTTTGAATAATTCATGGATGTCAGGGATAATGACGATAAGTTGGAAAAATAAGATCAATTTGCCCGTTTTTTTGTCCTGTCTCGAAAGTGGAACAAGCTTTAGTTCCGACTATTTAAACAATCTTTAGTTAAATATCAACACTGTTACGTATCATGCATGTGGATATCGTAAGAGGCGACTAAGGATGTTTTATGCGTTGGTTGTACTACTCCATAGAACGGGGCTGTGAAACACCTGTTTATTAGAATGGAATATTTGCCCACCGAAGGCAACGGAGGCTGTACTAGACATCCAGTATATATATGGCATTGTTCCATGGCACCATAAATTAATATTAATATTAATAATAATAACGGAACATGCACGGCTCACCAACGAGAAGGGAGTGCAAGGGTACCGCATTGCTCTCGACGGACCCAAGGTTAGCAGATAACCAAGTTTCCAAAAGTACCTCCTCGTGGTGCACACTGGAAACATAAATACAGCTGCTTGTGCCGATTCTGGCTAAATAGTTTGTGAATCGTGACCATGAATGTGGAGGTAGTAGCTACATAGAGAATTGACTGCACAAAGGCAACACTTCTGCGCCAACACATGCAGTGGCACTGTCAATACACAGTGACGCTAGTCAGTCCGAAGGAAGCATTGGAGGGGCAGCCAATGAGGATGTTACGATGTGGACAGATGTTATGAGTCGGTCGATAGACTCCATAGGGATAACATTTTGAGTACAGCGAGAGGGCAGCACAGCGTCAGAGGGCAGCGCTGTGTGTAAAGAGAACGGGAAAACGTTTCAAGGAAATCAGAACTAAAGTATTTTTAGCTCGAGACAAGCTTCTAGTTACAAGTACTCCCAGCCTGGGCTCAACTCTATTGTCGAGCTTTTCCTATGCCAGAATCATGTTCGCTGAAAGAAAATGTTTAGTACACGATGGACACAGGCAGAAATGTCCAAGGAGACCAGCTTTGTTCAGCTTGAGAACAAATGTATAGCCCCCGGTGCTCGTAAATCTGTGTATAGACTCAGGCTTGGACGAGGGGTTTACGACGTCTGTGAACAGCACCTTGGCTAAGAGGGAGAACGAGCCCGGGCCAAACTCTTCTGTCGAGCTCTTCCTAAACCGTAACCAGGTTCGCAAATGAGAAACGGTTCGGTACCCGATGGGCACAATACGTCTAATTACACAAGACAAGTTCACTGGCTGTGAAATATCTCGTGCAAGATAGACATAAAGGAAAAACCGTCCCGGCATAGAGTCAATGTACATTCACCGCCTGGCTACTGATAGGAAGGCTGTCACAGACTAGGGTAGCCCACCTGAAATGTCAAGGCATGCCGAAATCGGCTGTGCAATGCTTACAAGGCGTATACTAACAGTGGCAAAACGTATCTACGTGTAGATTATTATGGAGCGAACTTAAAACAACAAACAAACCACAGATCAACAGTCAGAGCGACCACATTAGGGATCTATCTATCTATTCGCTAAACCTTGTGTTGCCTTTCAGCGTCAGTACACATCCCAGTCTCAACCGACCACATTTGGGATCTATCTATCTATTCGCTAAATCTTTTGTTGCCTTTCAGTGTGAGTACACATCCCAGTCTCACTCCCGAGTGAATATGGAAAATTTTCCGATGTATCTGTGCTCGTCCTTACTGCGCATTGACTATTGGCGTATATGTTCTGACATAGGTTTCTCAGATGTTGGGGGACTCCATATGTCTGTAATGTTATCCATAGTTGTGCTCTATCCACTCTGTCAAAAGCTTTCTCTCGGTCCACGAAAGCAAAATATGTCTTGGATATGTTCTATCGCTCTTTCTGAAAGTTGTTTGAGGGCGAAGATTGCATCTGTACAGCTTTTATGTTTCCGAAAGCCTAATTGTGTATTGCTGAACCGTGGTTCTAGATATGCGCGCATCTTTCTCTCTATTATCTTGCTAAATATCTTTTCTATGTAGCTTAAGAACGATATGCCTCTATACTTAGTGAGTCTCTCTCACTGCCCACATACATTAATGAGACCGCTTATTCCAGATGAAGAATCCTGAAATATTGAACTTCACTTCCATTTGTGGCGATAAAGAAATAACACAACCGTCATCTCGCGCCATTTTACCGGAAGTCCTTGGAAAACCCTCTATTTTACTACGAGCACTTTTGAGTTCTGACTGTCGGATTGCTAATCCTGTCTCAGTGTAGTAGAATAGTGATGGCTAAAAGTAACATCAATAACATGATGACAATATTGACATCTAAACAAATACTAACAAGCTGAAAATGAGAATTATAGAATGCTAAATCTATTCTATATTAATGTATGGCCTAGAAACATGGACATTGAACAAACAACTAGAAAACAGACTTTGAGATTTGGATATATAGAAGAATATATTTGAAAAGAGAACATCATGGAAAGAGAAGAGAACAAACAAAGATGTTCTTACAACAGTTCGTATGAAGAAAGAGTTATTAAAGGAAATAAAGATCAAGCAAATACAATATTTTGGACACATTAAAATGGTTACATACGTTCTGCTTTAGAATACAACAGTGCACTCCTCACAACATGTTCCACGACAAATGTAGAATCCCTAGACAGAGTGCAGAACAATGCCCTACGTCTTATTAGTGGAGCAATGAGATCTACACCGACGGCTGCATGTGAAATACATACGAATGTAGAACCCCTTGAGATGCGGAGAGATATGGCTGCAATGGAGACTTATGAAAGAAGCAAAAGAATGAACACAGAAGTAGTTAAGTATGCATGACTTGATCTTGTTGCGTACGCAACATTAGATGGCTCAAAGAGGAAAGTATTGTTGCGCTGCGCAACAACGCGCAACATGAGGTCGTGCAGAGGTCGTGCAGAGGTCGTGCAGGGCGTGCAAAGGTCGTGCAGAGGTCGTGCAGGGCGTGCAAGGGTCGTGCCATGTTACTTATCTGTACAATATGACGAGGTCGTGCAAAGGTCGTGGCGAATGTGCCCGAATGTGCTAATATAGCTCATATAACAATATACTTGATCTGGAGAGGTCGTCCAAAGGTCGTGTCGAATGTGTCGAGTGTGCTTTATTATAGCCCATATAGCATTATACTCGACCTGGAGAGGTCGTGTAAATGGGCGTCATGTTACGCCGTGTTACATAACCGGATACTACTTAACTCATATAACAATATACTGAATACGGAGAGGTCGTGCAAAGGTGGCACCATGCCCCGTGCTGTTATATAACGGGCTTTAATATAGCCCAAATAACAATAAACGTGACATACAAAAGTCGGGTAAAGGTCGTCACCGGGTACATATCCGCCTAATAATGAGATGTAATATAATAATGAGATGTGAATGTGTCAAGTGTGCCGCTGAATGTAGTGAGTGTGCCCGCACATCCCATATGATGGCAGTCGAAACTGGCCGAACCGATCGGCGGCGGGGTGTGGTCCGGAGCGATACCCGGTCGCTGTGGCCGAATCCGGTCAAATTGTGTATCTAATGATGCGAATGTGTGTGGGATGGGTCTGGTATTTGGTAGTGGAATTGTCCTTTTATTTGTTTTGCTGATACAAGGAGCTAGGCTCGTGATAAAGAAAATTTCCACTGCGACTTCCAGTGAAGGAGGTCTACATAGCCCCCAGCTCTCCCCCTTGTGTCGGTGGGACTGCATTTGGTGAGTATTAACATGTTATAACTGTATCTGATTAGTGGGTATGTTGTGGTTTTTCTACTGAAATTTATTTATGACACTATCTTTTATATAAAACGAGCCAATTTTAAACCACATGTGAAAGATCACGCAAAGTTCAGATTGTAAAACTGCCAAATGCAATATAATTACAGGCATGATAAAGAACATGTCCACTGCCACTTCTAGTGAATGAGGTTAGCATAACCCCACCTACTCCCACTTATGTCGGTGGGGGTGATTTTGCTGGGTATTAACATTAACATGACCTTATTTGTTTAGTGGGTATGTTTGGGATTTCCGCTTACATTCAAGTGGTTCTCAAATTGTAAAATCTTGACCATGCAATGTAAAACCCCTGACATATAGACACCACAAAAGCTAATATTCTGCAAACATTATTCTGTGCCTTTGGCCAATGATTATCATTATTTTATGCTTATATTCAAGTGGTTCTCACATTGTAAAAACCTGACCATGAGAATGTAAAACTCGTAACATTGACACCACAAAAGAAAATATTCTGCAAACATTATTCTGTGCCTTTGGCCAATAGTTCTAATTATTTTATGGCTATGTTAAAGTGGTTCTCACATTGGCTAATCCTGACCATACTAATGTAAAACACATGTCATATATACACCACAAAAGCTAATATTCTCCAAACAGGATTCTCTCAGGACACGCTTCAGCCATGGTCGCTTGATGGTCTCTGTATGCTCTTCAACTATGTTCTACCATATTATCATTATGGTCTCACTAGCTTCTAACAGGGTCTACTTTGGGTCAATATATTCTTAGTATATTTTCGCTAGAGTCTTAAACTAGGTTCTCAAGTGCAGCTTCAATTATGTTCTCTCTGTGTTTTGAGTTGTTTTTCTCTACTAAAAGGTTTCTTATTAACATATTTCATTAGCGCAAACAGCGTGTTTATCAGATGTCGAAATTAACAAGTCACCCGAAAACACAGTTCAGCCCTTTCTCACTAACAACATAGTACATTTGAGAAGTTTTATTTGTGTAAATTAACATTTATTTGTGTTTTTTTTCACAACTAGATAAGCCACTTATACGGATTTTCGATGTTTTATTAGTTGTCTAAATTGTCATACGAAAATACATTCCAATTTTTGCACTAACAACATGACAAATTTTATTGTGTTTATATTTGTGTGACTGTACCATGTACCATTTTCCACAATTAACCAATCTGCTTTTACTATGTTATCATACTAAAAGAACACATTTTTCAGTACGTTGCCACTAACAACATAACACATTTTGCCATGTTTTTATTTGTGGGCCTGCGGCATTTATCAATTTTAGTGCTGTTCGTTATGTTTATCAGTAGTTATCTAAATTAGATACCATACAAACCCATATTTCAGTACTTTTGCACAAACATCATAACACATTTACCATGTTTTATTTATTCGCTTTCAACAGTTATTACTATTTTTGCAATTACACAAGCCGAATTGGGTGATTTTCGTTATGTTTTATCAGATGTCCAAGTTATGATACCATACGAAGCTGTTTTTCAGTACGTTACCATTAACAACATAACATTTTTTGACATGTTTTTATCTGTTGGACAATCACTTATCACTTTTTCACAACTAGACAAGTTGGTGGTAGCTCCTTTCAGTGTGATCAGACAGTATTTATCTCTTTTCTATACTTACAGTTGCGCATTTCACGACATTTAGATACAAAACACGGTTCCAATGAACTTATTTTCATATTGTAAACTGCATGTTTTAGCTGTTTTCAAAATTATTATCCCATACGAAAACACATTCCAGTATTTTTGCAGTAACATCATGACAAATTTTATCGTGTTTATATTTGTGTGACTGTACCATGTACCATTTTCCACAATTAACCAATCTGCTTTTAGTGATTTTCATTGTTTTATCATTTGTCTAAATTATCATACCACACGAAACATATTTCAGATGATGTCACACAAACATTATAACACATTTTTTTTATTTGTGTAAGTACATCATTTACAATGTTTTCACAAGTAACCAACCCACTTTTACTATGTTATCATACTAAAAGAACACATTTTTCAGTACGTTGCCACTAACAACATAACACATTTTGTCATGTTTTTATTTGTGAGCCTGCGGCATTTATCAATTTTAGTGCTGTTCGTTATGTTTATCAGTAGTTATCTAAATTAGATACCATACAAACCCATATTTCAGTACTTTTGCACAAACATCATAACACATTTACCATGTTTTATTTATTCGCTTTCAACAGTTATTACTATTTTTGCAATTACACAAGCCGAATTGGGTGATTTTCGTTATGTTTTATCAGATGTCTAAGTTATGATACCATACGAAGCTGTTTTTCAGTACGTTACCATTAACAACATAACATTTTTTGACATGTTTTTATCTGTTGGACAATCACTTATCACTTTTTCACAACTAGACAAGTTGGTGGTAGCTCCTTTCAGTGTGATCAGACAGTATTTATCTCTTTTCTATACTTACAGTTGCGCATTTCACGACATTTAGATACAAAACACGGTTCCAATGAACTTATTTTCATATTGTAAACTGCATGTTTTAGCTGTTTTCAAAATTATTATCCCATACGAAAACACATTCCAGTATTTTTGCAGTAACATCATGACAAATTTTATCGTGTTTATATTTGTGTGACTGTACCATGTACCATTTTCCACAATTAACCAATCTGCTTTTAGTGATTTTCATTATGTTTTATCATTTGTCTAAATTATCATACCACACGAAACATATTTCAGATGATGTCACACAAACATTATAACACATTTTTTTTTATTTGTGTAAGTACATCATTTACAATGTTTTCACAAGTAACCAACCCACTTTTACTATGTTATCATACTAAAAGAACACATTTTTCAGTACGTTGCCACTAACAACATAACACATTTTGCCATGTTTTTATTTGTGAGCCTGCGGCATTTATCAATTTTAGTGCTGTTCGTTATGTTTATCAGTAGTTATCTAAATTAGATACCATACAAACCCATATTTCAGTACTTTTGCACAAACATCATAACACATTTGCCATGTTTTATTTATTCGCTTTCAACAGTTATTACTATTTTTGCAATTACACAAGCCGAATTGGGTGATTTTCGTTATGTTTTATCAGATGTCTAAGTTATGATACCATACGAAGCTGTTTTTCAGTACGTTACCATTAACAACATAACATTTTTTGACATGTTTTTATCTGTTGGACAATCACTTATCACTTTTTCACAACTAGACAAGTTGGTGGTAGCTCCTTTCAGTGTGATCAGACAGTATTTATCTCTTTTCTATACTTACAGTTGCGCATTTCACGACATTTAGATACAAAACACGGTTCCAATGAACTTATTTTCATATTGTAAACTGCATGTTTTAGCTGTTTTCAAAATTATTATCCCATACGAAAACACATTCCAGTATTTTTGCAGTAACATCATGACAAATTTTATCGTGTTTATATTTGTGTGACTGTACCATGTACCATTTTCCACAATTAACCAATCTGCTTTTAGTGATTTTCATTATGTTTTATCATTTGTCTAAATTATCATACCACACGAAACATATTTCAGATGATGTCACACAAACATTATAACACATTTTTTTTTATTTGTGTAAGTACATCATTTACAATGTTTTCACAAGTAACCAACCCACTTTTACTATGTTATCATACTAAAAGAACACATTTTTCAGTACGTTGCCACTAACAACATAACACATTTTGCCATGTTTTTATTTGTGAGCCTGCGGCATTTATCAATTTTAGTGCTGTTCGTTATGTTTATCAGTAGTTATCTAAATTAGATACCATACAAACCCATATTTCAGTACTTTTGCACTAACATCATAACACATTTACCATGTTTTATTTATTCGCTTTCAACAGTTATTACTATTTTTGCAATTACACAAGCCGAATTGGGTGATTTTCGTTATGTTTTATCAGATGTCTAAGTTATGATACCATACGAAGCTGTTTTTCAGTACGTTACCATTAACAACATAACATTTTTTGACATGTTTTTATCTGTTGGACAATCACGTATCACTTTTTCACAACTAGACAAGTTGGTGGTAGCTCCTTTCAGTGTGATCAGACAGTATTTATCTCTTTTCTATACTTACAGTTGCGCATTTCACGACATTTAGATACAAAACACGGTTCCAATGAACTTATTTTCATATTGTAAACTGCATGTTTTAGCTGTTTTCAAAATTATTATCCCATACGAAAACACATTACAGTATTTTTGCAGTAACAACATGACAAATTTTATCGTGTTTATATTTGTGTGACTGTACCATGTACCATTTTCCACAATTAACCAATCTGCTTTTAGTGATTTTCATTATGTTTTATCATTCGTCTAAATTATCATACCACACGAAACATATTTCAGATGATGTCACACAAACATTATAACACATTTTTTTTATTTGTGTAAGTACATCATTTACAATGTTTTCACAAGTAACCAACCCCCTTTTACTATGTTATCATACTAAAAGAACACATTTTTCAGTACGTTGCCACTAACAACATAACACATTTTGCCATGTTTTTATTTGTGGGCCTGCGGCATTTATCAATTTTAGTGATGTTCGTTATGTTTATCAGTAGTTATTCGTTATTAACACCAACACGACTAAAAAAACCCTGATACAGGACTATCTGGCTAGGAACAACTGACACATTTCTTACAACTAAATACCGATACAATATAAGAGGCGTTGTTGTTGGTTATGTTTTGCATATATTTCCCAGTTATAGACAAATATATACACCAAGCTAAACTCGACAATATATTTTTTAAAAAGACAAGCACATATTAAAAAATACTGACAAATACAGAAAAGACATACACAGAAAAATTTAACAACGCAGGTTACCTCATAATGGTTTATTGAATCATTTGAACGACATACATAGCGTAGTTAGAAAGGGGCATATGTTGGTGTCAGCATTTACTATCTATAAGAACAGCTTCAATTGGTTGTGTCGGTTGTCTAAACACTCAACCCAACGGATGGTCGTTTATAAAATATAAGTCGAAAGAAGTTCCCACAATGTTCTCCAGCTGATATTTGGTATTTGGCCGCGTATTCTGGGCAACATTCATAGGGTCAGATTCGTTAACTTTCTGAACAAAGAGGTCAAAGTCGTGTCTATTATTTATCAGCGCTGGGTACTCTAAAACAGCCGAGTTGTTAACTGAGCCGTGAAAAAATCTTGGTTCTAATGTCTCTCGATGCCGTAATATCAAATGTTTGGAAAAGTTCACTTTGAACCTCTTAGTTTGGTCAGTGAACATGGGTCTTAGAACCTCATTCCAGTCTTGTATATGAGGTATCGTTGGGGGATGAAAAAACGTGTAAGTCGCGCTGGACTTACGAACTGTGATATGTGTATGTATAGTTGACCAATTATCGATATATATTTGCTGTATGTCTAATGGTAAACCAGCTAAAAAATCGAAGTGGGGTGAGTTAGGTGCCCGTGGTGTTAGTGCTCTTATGGTGCCGTTATTGTCTGGTAGTAGTGGTTGTGGTGATAATGGAGGTACAATGTTTTCAGAGGTAGCAGACAGCGACAAGGGCGATGTAATTTCCAAAACTGCTGCTAATGAAGAGCCAGTCATATGTGGGGGTGAAACTGATAACGTTAGTGGTGTAACTGGCGCGGATGCATGACCAACACATCCGTTCATTTGTTCTTGGTGTTTCTTTACGTGCCGCTGTAAAGACGCGATATCAGAATAGTCACGCTTACAAACAGAACAGTTATATCGACGCTTAATGTGCAAATTCTGACAATGTCTACGCAGTGTATATACGCGTTTAAACTCTTTCCCACAAGTTTCACAGGCGTAGGCTTTGCTACCCGGGGCGACCTGGTGATGATAAAACACAAAGATGTCAATAGGACAAACACATATATTTTAGTCGCTGTAACAACCAAACCATAATAAAAGTATCGTTTAATAACAGAATATACGCAATAATACACACTAATTATAACCACACAGAGCTAATGCAGTGACAACCGGACATGGTGGTTAGTTCGCCACATACCGACGAGGTAAGCAGCATAAAAACTAACATACATCATATAACAAAACAAAGGTATTACATACAACCAACGTACCGGTTGAACTGAAACCATAACGGCTAATTAGACAACAACAGAGGTTAGCTTTTCGGTTATCTATTATAACTCTGTAACACACTAGAAAACACGTTGGGTGTTGGTAGTTCAAAGAGCACGACTTAATGAGACCACTAAGGACTGTCACGGATATTTATTAGCCCTGGGGAACCAAATTACTATTTTCACTAACCCTAATCGACATGAAAAATTCTATATGTGCCAGTGAATTAGTTTTTTTAACTAGTCATAAGCGAACTTTTATCACACCAAGCAAATTCAACCACATCCCCTCCTCTTATCACTATAGCCACTAACACATACAAGGTGCCTAGTAATAAGAGGAGGGGATGTGGTTGAATTTGCTTGGTGTGATAAAAGTTCGCTTATGACTAGTTAAAAAAACGAATTCACTGGCACATATAGAATTTTTCATGTCGATTAGGGTTAGTGAAAATAGTAATTTGGTTCCCCAGGGCTAATAAATATCCGTGACAGTCCTTAGTGGTCTCATTAAGTCGTGCTCTTTGAACTACCAACACCCAACGTGTTTTCTAGTGTGTTACAGAGTTATAATAGATAACCGAAAAGCTAACCTCTGTTGTTGTCTAATTAGCCGTTATGGTTTCAGTTCAACCGGTACGTTGGTTGTATGTAATACCTTTGTTTTGTTATATGATGTATGTTAGTTTTTATGCTGCTTACCTCGTCGGTATGTGGCGAACTAACCACCATGTCCGGTTGTCACTGCATTAGCTCTGTGTGGTTATAATTAGTGTGTATTATTGCGTATATTCTGTTATTAAACGATACTTTTATTATGGTTTGGTTGTTACAGCGACTAAAATATATGTGTTTGTCCTATTGACATCTTTGTGTTTTATCATCACCAGGTCGCCCCGGGTAGCAAAGCCTACGCCTGTGAAACTTGTGGGAAAGAGTTTAAACGCGTATATACACTGCGTAGACATTGTCAGAATTTGCACATTAAGCGTCGATATAACTGTTCTGTTTGTAAGCGTGACTATTCTGATATCGCGTCTTTACAGCGGCACGTAAAGAAACACCAAGAACAAATGAACGGATGTGTTGGTCATGCATCCGCGCCAGTTACACCACTAACGTTATCAGTTTCACCCCCACATATGACTGGCTCTTCATTAGCAGCAGTTTTGGAAATTACATCGCCCTTGTCGCTGTCTGCTACCTCTGAAAACATTGTACCTCCATTATCACCACAACCACTACTACCAGACAATAACGGCACCATAAGAGCACTAACACCACGGGCACCTAACTCACCCCACTTCGATTTTTTAGCTGGTTTACCATTAGACATACAGCAAATATATATCGATAATTGGTCAACTATACATACACATATCACAGTTCGTAAGTCCAGCGCGACTTACACGTTTTTTCATCCCCCAACGATACCTCATATACAAGACTGGAATGAGGTTCTAAGACCCATGTTCACTGACCAAACTAAGAGGTTCAAAGTGAACTTTTCCAAACATTTGATATTACGGCATCGAGAGACATTAGAACCAAGATTTTTTCACGGCTCAGTTAACAACTCGGCTGTTTTAGAGTACCCAGCGCTGATAAATAATAGACACGACTTTGACCTCTTTGTTCAGAAAGTTAACGAATCTGACCCTATGAATGTTGCCCAGAATACGCGGCCAAATACCAAATATCAGCTGGAGAACATTGTGGGAACTTCTTTCGACTTATATTTTATAAACGACCATCCGTTGGGTTGAGTGTTTAGACAACCGACACAACCAATTGAAGCTGTTCTTATAGATAGTAAATGCTGACACCAACATATGCCCCTTTCTAACTACGCTATGTATGTCGTTCAAATGATTCAATAAACCATTATGAGGTAACCTGCGTTGTTAAATTTTTCTGTGTATGTCTTTTCTGTATTTGTCAGTATTTTTTAATATGTGCTTGTCTTTTTAAAAAATATATTGTCGAGTTTAGCTTGGTGTATATATTTGTCTATAACTGGGAAATATATGCAAAACATAACCAACAACAACGCCTCTTATATTGTATCGGTATTTAGTTGTAAGAAATGTGTCAGTTGTTCCTAGCCAGATAGTCCTGTATCAGGGTTTTTTTAGTCGTGTTGGTGTTAATAACGAATAACTACTGATAAACATAACGAACATCACTAAAATTGATAAATGCCGCAGGCCCACAAATAAAAACATGGCAAAATGTGTTATGTTGTTAGTGGCAACGTACTGAAAAATGTGTTCTTTTAGTATGATAACATAGTAAAAGGGGGTTGGTTACTTGTGAAAACATTGTAAATGATGTACTTACACAAATAAAAAAAATGTGTTATAATGTTTGTGTGACATCATCTGAAATATGTTTCGTGTGGTATGATAATTTAGACGAATGATAAAACATAATGAAAATCACTAAAAGCAGATTGGTTAATTGTGGAAAATGGTACATGGTACAGTCACACAAATATAAACACGATAAAATTTGTCATGTTGTTACTGCAAAAATACTGTAATGTGTTTTCGTATGGGATAATAATTTTGAAAACAGCTAAAACATGCAGTTTACAATATGAAAATAAGTTCATTGGAACCGTGTTTTGTATCTAAATGTCGTGAAATGCGCAACTGTAAGTATAGAAAAGAGATAAATACTGTCTGATCACACTGAAAGGAGCTACCACCAACTTGTCTAGTTGTGAAAAAGTGATACGTGATTGTCCAACAGATAAAAACATGTCAAAAAATGTTATGTTGTTAATGGTAACGTACTGAAAAACAGCTTCGTATGGTATCATAACTTAGACATCTGATAAAACATAACGAAAATCACCCAATTCGGCTTGTGTAATTGCAAAAATAGTAATAACTGTTGAAAGCGAATAAATAAAACATGGTAAATGTGTTATGATGTTAGTGCAAAAGTACTGAAATATGGGTTTGTATGGTATCTAATTTAGATAACTACTGATAAACATAACGAACAGCACTAAAATTGATAAATGCCGCAGGCTCACAAATAAAAACATGGCAAAATGTGTTATGTTGTTAGTGGCAACGTACTGAAAAATGTGTTCTTTTAGTATGATAACATAGTAAAAGTGGGTTGGTTACTTGTGAAAACATTGTAAATGATGTACTTACACAAATTAAAAAAAATGTGTTATAATGTTTGTGTGACATCATCTGAAATATGTTTCGTGTGGTATGATAATTTAGACAAATGATAAAACATAATGAAAATCACTAAAAGCAGATTGGTTAATTGTGGAAAATGGTACATGGTACAGTCACACAAATATAAACACGATAAAATTTGTCATGATGTTACTGCAAAAATACTGGAATGTGTTTTCGTATGGGATAATAATTTTGAAAACAGCTAAAACATGCAGTTTACAATATGAAAATAAGTTCATTGGAACCGTGTTTTGTATCTAAATGTCGTGAAATGCGCAACTGTAAGTATAGAAAAGAGATAAATACTGTCTGATCACACTGAAAGGAGCTACCACCAACTTGTCTAGTTGTGAAAAAGTGATAAGTGATTGTCCAACAGATAAAAACATGTCAAAAAATGTTATGTTGTTAATGGTAACGTACTGAAAAACAGCTTCGTATGGTATCATAACTTAGACATCTGATAAAACATAACGAAAATCACCCAATTCGGCTTGTGTAATTGCAAAAATAGTAATAACTGTTGAAAGCGAATAAATAAAACATGGCAAATGTGTTATGATGTTTGTGCAAAAGTACTGAAATATGGGTTTGTATGGTATCTAATTTAGATAACTACTGATAAACATAACGAACAGCACTAAAATTGATAAATGCCGCAGGCTCACAAATAAAAACATGGCAAAATGTGTTATGTTGTTAGTGGCAACGTACTGAAAAATGTGTTCTTTTAGTATGATAACATAGTAAAAGTGGGTTGGTTACTTGTGAAAACATTGTAAATGATGTACTTACACAAATAAAAAAAAATGTGTTATAATGTTTGTGTGACATCATCTGAAATATGTTTCGTGTGGTATGATAATTTAGACAAATGATAAAACATAATGAAAATCACTAAAAGCAGATTGGTTAATTGTGGAAAATGGTACATGGTACAGTCACACAAATATAAACACGATAAAATTTGTCATGATGTTACTGCAAAAATACTGGAATGTGTTTTCGTATGGGATAATAATTTTGAAAACAGCTAAAACATGCAGTTTACAATATGAAAATAAGTTCATTGGAACCGTGTTTTGTATCTAAATGTCGTGAAATGCGCAACTGTAAGTATAGAAAAGAGATAAATACTGTCTGATCACACTGAAAGGAGCTACCACCAACTTGTCTAGTTGTGAAAAAGTGATAAGTGATTGTCCAACAGATAAAAACATGTCAAAAAATGTTATGTTGTTAATGGTAACGTACTGAAAAACAGCTTCGTATGGTATCATAACTTAGACATCTGATAAAACATAACGAAAATCACCCAATTCGGCTTGTGTAATTGCAAAAATAGTAATAACTGTTGAAAGCGAATAAATAAAACATGGTAAATGTGTTATGATGTTTGTGCAAAAGTACTGAAATATGGGTTTGTATGGTATCTAATTTAGATAACTACTGATAAACATAACGAACAGCACTAAAATTGATAAATGCCGCAGGCTCACAAATAAAAACATGACAAAATGTGTTATGTTGTTAGTGGCAACGTACTGAAAAATGTGTTCTTTTAGTATGATAACATAGTAAAAGTGGGTTGGTTACTTGTGAAAACATTGTAAATGATGTACTTACACAAATAAAAAAAATGTGTTATAATGTTTGTGTGACATCATCTGAAATATGTTTCGTGTGGTATGATAATTTAGACAAATGATAAAACATAATGAAAATCACTAAAAGCAGATTGGTTAATTGTGGAAAATGGTACATGGTACAGTCACACAAATATAAACACGATAAAATTTGTCATGATGTTACTGCAAAAATACTGGAATGTGTTTTCGTATGGGATAATAATTTTGAAAACAGCTAAAACATGCAGTTTACAATATGAAAATAAGTTCATTGGAACCGTGTTTTGTATCTAAATGTCGTGAAATGCGCAACTGTAAGTATAGAAAAGAGATAAATACTGTCTGATCACACTGAAAGGAGCTACCACCAACTTGTCTAGTTGTGAAAAAGTGATAAGTGATTGTCCAACAGATAAAAACATGTCAAAAAATGTTATGTTGTTAATGGTAACGTACTGAAAAACAGCTTCGTATGGTATCATAACTTGGACATCTGATAAAACATAACGAAAATCACCCAATTCGGCTTGTGTAATTGCAAAAATAGTAATAACTGTTGAAAGCGAATAAATAAAACATGGTAAATGTGTTATGATGTTTGTGCAAAAGTACTGAAATATGGGTTTGTATGGTATCTAATTTAGATAACTACTGATAAACATAACGAACAGCACTAAAATTGATAAATGCCGCAGGCCCACAAATAAAAACATGGCAAAATGTGTTATGTTGTTAGTGGCAACGTACTGAAAAATGTGTTCTTTTAGTATGATAACATAGTAAAAGCAGATTGGTTAATTGTGGAAAATGGTACATGGTACAGTCACACAAATATAAACACAATAAAATTTGTCATGTTGTTAGTGCAAAAATTGGAATGTATTTTCGTATGACAATTTAGACAACTAATAAAACATCGAAAATCCGTATAAGTGGCTTATCTAGTTGTGAAAAAAAACACAAATAAATGTTAATTTACACAAATAAAACTTCTCAAATGTACTATGTTGTTAGTGAGAAAGGGCTGAACTGTGTTTTCGGGTGACTTGTTAATTTCGACATCTGATAAACACGCTGTTTGCGCTAATGAAATATGTTAATAAGAAACCTTTTAGTAGAGAAAAACAACTCAAAACACAGAGAGAACATAATTGAAGCTGCACTTGAGAACCTAGTTTAAGACTCTAGCGAAAATATACTAAGAATATATTGACCCAAAGTAGACCCTGTTAGAAGCTAGTGAGACCATAATGATAATATGGTAGAACATAGTTGAAGAGCATACAGAGACCATCAAGCGACCATGGCTGAAGCGTGTCCTGAGAGAATCCTGTTTGGAGAATATTAGCTTTTGTGGTGTATATATGACATGTGTTTTACATTAGTATGGTCAGGATTAGCCAATGTGAGAACCACTTTAACATAGCCATAAAATAATTAGAACTATTGGCCAAAGGCACAGAATAATGTTTGCAGAATATTTTCTTTTGTGGTGTCAATGTTACGAGTTTTACATTCTCATGGTCAGGTTTTTACAATGTGAGAACCACTTGAATATAAGCATAAAATAATGATAATCATTGGCCAAAGGCACAGAATAATGTTTGCAGAATATTAGCTTTTGTGGTGTCTATATGTCAGGGGTTTTACATTGCATGGTCAAGATTTTACAATTTGAGAACCACTTGAATGTAAGCGGAAATCCCAAACATACCCACTAAACAAATAAGGTCATGTTAATGTTAATACCCAGCAAAATCACCCCCACCGACATAAGTGGGAGTAGGTGGGGTTATGCTAACCTCATTCACTAGAAGTGGCAGTGGACATGTTCTTTATCATGCCTGTAATTATATTGCATTTGGCAGTTTTACAATCTGAACTTTGCGTGATCTTTCACATGTGGTTTAAAATTGGCTCGTTTTATATAAAAGATAGTGTCATAAATAAATTTCAGTAGAAAAACCACAACATACCCACTAATCAGATACAGTTATAACATGTTAATACTCACCAAATGCAGTCCCACCGACACAAGGGGGAGAGCTGGGGGCTATGTAGACCTCCTTCACTGGAAGTCGCAGTGGAAATTTTCTTTATCACGAGCCTAGCTCCTTGTATCAGCAAAACAAATAAAAGGACAATTCCACTACCAAATACCAGACCCATCCCACACACATTCGCATCATTAGATACACAATTTGACCGGATTCGGCCACAGCGACCGGGTATCGCTCCGGACCACACCCCGCCGCCGATCGGTTCGGCCAGTTTCGACTGCCATCATATGGGATGTGCGGGCACACTCACTACATTCAGCGGCACACTTGACACATTCACATCTCATTATTATATTACATCTCATTATTAGGCGGATATGTACCCGGTGACGACCTTTACCCGACTTTTGTATGTCACGTTTATTGTTATTTGGGCTATATTAAAGCCCGTTATATAACAGCACGGGGCATGGTGCCACCTTTGCACGACCTCTCCGTATTCAGTATATTGTTATATGAGTTAAGTAGTATCCGGTTATGTAACACGGCGTAACATGACGCCCATTTACACGACCTCTCCAGGTCGAGTATAATGCTATATGGGCTATAATAAAGCACACTCGACACATTCGACACGACCTTTGGACGACCTCTCCAGATCAAGTATATTGTTATATGAGCTATATTAGCACATTCGGGCACATTCGCCACGACCTTTGCACGACCTCGTCATATTGTACAGATAAGTAACATGGCACGACCCTTGCACGCCCTGCACGACCTCTGCACGACCTTTGCACGCCCTGCACGACCTCTGCACGACCTCTGCACGACCTCATGTTGCGCGTTGTTGCGCAGCGCAACAATACTTTCCTCTTTGAGCCATCTAATGTTGCGTACGCAACAAGATCAAGTCATGCATACTTAACTACTCACAGACCACCCAAATAAACAACTTGTAGAAAACTGGGAACCAAACCACAGAATAAAACAAAAGTCAGTCCTGAGCCATGTCAATGAAATAAAAGACAGTTATCACCTTCCAGACAAGAGACAAAAAGTGCAAAGAGTAGAACAATGTTTACCACCACACGCAGGCTTTAAATTGCTGGAAATCAAAACACAGTTAAGAGATAATGCAACGAAACGTTCCGACCCAGTAAGTCTTATGAAAGCAACACAGAAAACAATAGACACCTACCCAGAACAATGGATTCATGTCTATACTGATGGGTCTGCCTTCAAAGCCATCATCAAAGCAGGTTATGGTGTCTATATAGAATAACCAGACAAAACATCTGATGAGTTGTTCGATGCCTGTGGGGAGATATGTTCTAACTATGAAGCTGAAATAACAGCACTAGAAATTGCCTTGTACCACTTGAAGACCATATTTGATGCCTTCCCATCGAAAGTCCAAAACATTGTTATTTTTACAGACTCTATGTCTGCTCTCCAAGCATTGGAATGTGATGGACATTGTAAACCCGAGCTAGCTGAAATATACCACCATGCAAACCAGCTGCTCACATCTTATGATGTCAACATTGTTATGCAGTGGATTCCTGGTCACTCAAACACACCTGGTAATGATAAGGCAGACAGACTAGCAAAGAGAGGAGCACAACAAGAACAGCCTTATACAGAAACAGCAATGCACACAGTTAAAATGATTCTGAAATCTGTGAACAACGAAAATTTGATGAACAGATGGGCCATGGGAAACACTGGGAGGGAAATCTATAAATATATGACCAGCCCAAATCCTAAAGACAATATCAACCTCCTGGAAAGAAAAGACCAGAGTATCATATTCCGACTGCGCACACAACATGTACAGCTTAACAATCACCTGAACAGAATACAACCACAACACACTCCAGGGTGCCGGCTGTGCACTCATCCATATGAAACTGTTGACCACCACCTTTTTGAATGTCCAGCGCTGGATGACATCAGGAAAATGCTCCTCCCTCCAGGGCCAGATAAATGGAACACATTATATGGAACAAAACAACAACTCACAAACACATGCATATATCACACAATGGCACTGGGTCAAAGGGCATGAGTCCATGGACCGCTGGATCAGCAACCAACCGACAGATTAAAAGACATGCCACCTTTTTGAAGATCTTACTTGAAGGTAAAGTCGAGGGAAGACGAGTAGGAGGTAGACAGAAACACAAGTGGTAGAGTAACATCGCGAGATGGACAGTTTACAATCCAGCAGAGTGCACAACCAAGACAAGAGACAGGGGATGTTGGAGGTCTGTTGCAGCCAACGTTCGTAGCGGAGACATCACTTAATGATGATGCTGACGATTTATCACGTTCGAGCGAAGAGTGATGCATGCCGTTCATGTTGCACTAACCATGCCACTGAAAGTGTAATAACGAGATCATAACACCACTGACGGGATACATCCTTATATTGAAAATACGAGGGTTCTAGCAACACAGGACAAATATCAAGATAAACGGAAAGGATATATGGGTTACCAATATTTATATAGAAAACATAGTGACAATGAACACAGCGACAAACAACGTTTCGATTATAAAACCTTCATCAGGATGAATGATAACAAACAAACAATAAACTTTACATAAGGAAGTCAATCTGGCGAGACTTTTCTACTGAAGGGATACGGTAGGTACCATATCAGCAACCTGCCATTTGGTGATGAAAACAACTCTTCCTGTACTAAGTGGCAGCATAGTTTAAATTGAGTGACCAGTTCTCTTCCTTGCTTTGTTTACTTTCCATAATTCATCGAGCCAGGTACCCCCTTACAGCTGGGTCGACTGGAGGAGGGGGTCGGTCCTGCGAGACATCACCACCTAGATTTATTATGTCCATCGTGGTTTCGAACTTGGCACTTGGCGATAGTATCATCGTTCACTATCAACTTGACTGTAGGCTGCCGCGTTCCTCATAACAGTTACGTATAAAGTGGGGGGGGGGTGAACATTCAATAACAGAAGAGCAATGTCCTGTTCAGAATGTGCTTAAATTATGTTGAAATCTTGTTAGTGCTTTCTGTCAGAAACATTGTGATGGGCTGATTTTACGCGCTGAATCTTATTTCCCCGTGAGAAAACTGTCAAGATTCATGAGTTGCATGAATATAGAAAGAGAGAGAGAGAGAGAGAGATTCAATGGAATGTGAATATGCGAAAAATAATTGCGATAATGTCAAAGAGGATCAGACAGACAGGCGTGGGTCACAATAACACATATATTAATAGTTGGTGGTGTTCATCTGTGTGGCGCATGGCTGAGAGGTTATAGTGTTGGTCTTACACTAGTGAGGTCTAGAGTTCGATCCCCGGTAACGGGGATTAAAATATTCAATCTGTCTTCTTCAATACTGATTTTCATCCATAGTTAAAAATGTGTCTTTCCTGTCAAATACCGTTTTTCTTTGCTAAATGTCCTCTACATCTAATTACATCTAAACATCATATTGTTAGGCACATATAACAATTGTACAGTAAAATGTTGTTATTTGGCACATATAACAATTGTACAGTAAAATGTTGTTATTTGGCACATATAACAATTGTACAGTAAAATGTTGTTATTTGGCACATATAACAATTGTACAGTAAAATGTTGTTATTTGGCACATATAACAATTGTACAGTAAAATGTTGTTATTTGGCACATATAACAATTGTACAGTAAAATGTTGTTATTTGGCACATATAACAATTGTACAGTAAAATGTTGTTATTTGGCACATATAACAATTGTACAGTAAAATGTTGTTATTTGGCACATATAACAATTGTACAGTAAAATGTTGTTATTTGGCACATATAACAATAGGACAGTAAAATGTTGTTATTTGGCACATATAACAATAGGACAGTAAAATGTTGTTATTTGGCACATATAACAATTGTACAGTAAAATGTTGTTATTTGGCACATATAACAATTGTACAGTAAAATGTTGTTATTTGGCACATATAACAATTGTACAGTAAAATGTTGTTATTTGGCACATATAACAATTGTACAGTAAAATGTTGTTATTTGGCACATATAACAATTGTACAGTAAAATGTTGTTATTTGGCACATATAACAATTGTACAGTAAAATGTTGTTATTTGGCACATATAACAATTGTACAGTAAAATGTTGTTATTTGGCACATATAACAATAGGACAGTGACATGTTTACAATATATGTCTACAAAGGACTGAACATATAAACAGATTGTCTTCTGAAGAAAGAGACTGGTTTACAAATAAACGCAAGCTATGATATTTTAGGCATGCTAAAAACACGATGCGTTAAAAAAGGTTAATCTTAGAGGGGCATATCTTTGGACAGAGAAAAAAACAAGGGGAAGCACACAATATTGATGGAAACACGAATTAAAGAAATTCAATAACATATTTTTCAAGTTGAACAACTTGTTTATGAGCTAGATCAGTGGCAACGAGAACAATGTTCTAGTCAGGGAATGTTACATACAAGAACATTTCAGTAAGACTAATTATTTAGGAAATTTATTAGTGATTGTTCAAGACACCTCGTCAGTGCATTAACATTGTTTGGAGTTTTGTTAGTAAGTGCTGAAGACACATCTTCAGTGTATCAACATTGACTTTCAATTTCAACGTCTCTAGAGCTTTCCTGTATATTCCAATCCTAGTTTATCGACTCTCATATTTTAGCATAGCCCCCATTTATTCTCGTATATTACAGCCGTTCATAATGTCGAGCCGAGACATGTACCTCTGTTAAAATCAGCGGTGCCACAGCTGGCAGTTTTTTCACTATTTCTGGGATTTTTTGACGCCGTTTGAAGTGCTGGACTTATTTTGTACGTAATATGGATTTTTGTAAATAGCAAACCCCACTTAGGAAATCACTTAGAAATCACCTGACGTTTAGATTTAGTCAAAGATGGATAAAAACAATTCACACTTAACGATTGTCGAATAATACTTGACTAAATGACTAGCTAGACCATGGATTTGCACATGAAAATTTGCTAATGACTTTTTTTAAAAAGACAAACCCACGTTCCATGCTGAAGACATAGGCGTTGGCCTCATTTGTCTACGTGTCGTGTCCTTTACAGAACGTTGTCCTCACTGCCATTCCGTAGGCGTCTCGGTTCTGTGCATGTTGTCCAGCTTCTTCCAGTATAATGTTCAGAATATCTTGGATATCATGTGTCCATCCTAGTCTTGGTCTGCCTCGTGTTCTATGTCCTTGAACTTTTCCCTCCATGAGTTATCTTTCTAAACCATTTCATCTTTTTATATGCCCAAAATATGTTAGCTTGCGGTTTTTGTGGAATAGCTATGAGGAGCCAAGTCTTCTTCTGTGTTCATGTCTTTATGGAAGTATGTGTCTGTTAGTCTTTCTGTCCAAGATATTCTTATAACATTTCATTTCGAAGGCTATATTTTGTTTCCATCACAGATACCATTGCCCACGTCTCACAACCGTATGTTGCCACTAGAGAAATATAAAGCTTCTTAATATTTGTAACTTTGTGTTTCAGTTTGTGATCATCGTGAATTTGTTGGCATTGTATACATCTCAGTAGTTTGCCAGTGCTTTCTAAGCCTGTTCTGATCGCATATCAGTTACTGGTATAGTTGCCTTGGCTATTTTTGGCATGCGATTACAAGTATATAAATAGGAACCAACCAAAATCACAACAATTAAAGAAACGTACCGAATGTAGGCCTAATGAAATATGTTAAAAGGTGGTTACTGAAGACGGGTCATACGTGAACACAAGACAGACGGTGTCTATATTCGATGTCATGTCCGAAGTGGTAAAATCTCTTTTCTCGATACCACAATAATTAGTGTGCTCGATACTAGTATTCTCGATACCACAATAATTAGTGTGTTCGATACTAGTTTTCTCGATACCACAATAATTAGTGTGCCGACATAGATAAAAGTATTTCATTCGATTCTAGACGCTGGATATGAGACACAAATATAACGTATATATTAAGTGAGTCTGACAAAAACATAACGTCATATCCCCCCCCCCAATATAATAGCATTAGACTGTTAATGACGTAACAACATTTAGGTGTTACATAGATACGCTGGGTAACCTCTTCGCACACCGAACATGTCCATAGGTGCTTAGATCTCCTTCAGTAAATCTCAGGACGTAGCGGTTCTGGTTCTATGTTGGTTCACTGCTCTATTTGAAAATTTGTTTCAGGGCAAACTAGTGAAACATTCTACAGTTGCACGTTGACTACCCGTGTAGCTACTCCTGCACATTGACTACCTGTCTAGTTACTCCTGTACATTGACTACCCGTGTAGCGACTCCTGCACATTGACTACCTGTCTAGCTACTCCTGTACATTGACTACCTGTGTAGCGACACCTGCACATTGACTACCTGTCTAGCTACTCCTGTACATTGACTACCTGTGTAGCGACTCCTGCACATTGACTACCTGTGTAGCGACTCCTGCACATTGACTACCTGTGTAGCGACTCCTGCACATTGACTACCTGTGTAGCGACTCCTGCTTATTGACTACTTGTGTAGATACTCCAACACACGTTGATTAGGTGTTGTGTAACCACATATTTTGATAGTATTTTTCCATAGTTGTTGTTTACTCTATCGAAGGTTTATTTCCTGATCGACAAAAGAATGTACAATTCTTGGTCGTGTTTTGTTTGTTTGCTTTTCTACCAGTTTTCTGAGTGAAAAAAATGACATCTGCGCAGCTCTTATTTTTACGAAATCCCATTTGAGTGTTGGTAAGGCCTTATTTAGACGCATTAGATAGTAGTTATTCTGGTTTGGTTGTTTTTTTGGGTGTTTTTTTTGCAGTGAGATTTAGGTACATTTCTAAAATGTTAGTGGTAACAGTTGTTGTAATCACTTCTCCTAGAAACTCTATTACGTCAAGCTGATATAACTATGGGAAAATCTCACAGGCTTTTTCTGTACAATTCGAGAGATCGATATTTGGAAAATGCACTGGTATGAGCAGATAGCCCACAGGTTTGGATACCACATTGTGCGTGTCTGGGTGTCCGCTAGTAAGCGTGCCACTAAGCTTAGATGTCGCATACACTTGTGCTGACGTGCATGTTCTGCTTGTGACATATTTAGGGGGGGGGGAGAGAAGTAAATGCCGACATAGAAATACATTTACGAAAATATGTGCGCATATAATCGATGTATTTCTCAAGTTGACGTCATTTAACCTTTATTTTGTCTGCAATTTCTCGTTCATTCTTCGCTTAATCTAACCCCGTGTAAATATAACCTGTGTACACGAGAGTGTACAATTTCTCGTTCATTTTTCGCTTAATATAACCTGTGTACATGAGGGTTTACTGAAACTATGGTAGCAGATTTAAAAAATAGCGATAGATCTTCACATTTTCGACTGTCAATATTACAGTCAAAGTTGTGAAGTTGTTTTATTTTGGTAACACACCTACCTATTTTTGTATATCTTGAACAAAGATGAGGGGACCCGATGCTTAACAGTCCGTAACTAAAATTCAACTAAATACATTAATCTTCCAAGACCAGCCACAGAGCCAGTTTATAACCGGTCTAACATTTAGGCATTATTCAAGTGGTATATTATTTCTGAAACAGTGCTCAAGTTAAGGGAGTTGAGGATTGACTTCGTTGTACTCGGGTCTAAACATATCTACACAACGTCTCTCAAGAAAGCTGCTCGTCGTCTGTCAAGAATACCACTCATAGCACACGAAACTCACCAAGAATATCACTAATAGCACACGAAACTCACCAAGAACACCACTCATAGCACACGAAACTCACCAAGAATACCACTCATAGCACACGAAACTCACCAAGAACACCACTCATAGCACACGAAACTCACCAAGAACACCACCCATAGCACACGAAACTCACCAAGAACACCACTCATAGCACACGAAACTCACCAAGAACACCACTCATAGCACACGAAACTCACCAAGAACACCACTCATAGCACACGAAACTCACCAAGAATATCACCTATAGCACACGAAACTCACCAAGAATATCACTAATAGCACACGAAACTCACCAAGAACACCACTCATAGCACACGAAACTCACTAAGAACACCACTCATAGCACACGAAACTCACTAATAATATCACCCATAGCACACGAAACTCACCAAGAATACCACTCATAGCACACGAAACTCACCAAGAATATCACCTATAGCACACGAAACTCACGAAGAACACCACTCGTAGCACACGAAACTCACCAAGAACACCACTCATAGCACACGAAACTCACCAAGAATATCACCTATAGCACACGAAACTCACCAAGAATATCACCCATAGCACACGAAACTCACCAAGAATACCACTCATAGCATACGAAACTCACCAAGAATACCACTCATAGCATACGAAACTCACCAAGAACACCACTCATAGCATACGAAACTCACCAAGAATACCACTCATAGCACACGAAACTCACCAAGAACACCACTCATAGCACACGAAACTCACCAAGAATACCACTCATAGCACACGAAACTCACCAAGAACACCACTCATAGCACACGAAACTCACCAAGAACACCACTCATAGCACACGAAACTCACCAAGAACACCACTCATAGCACACGAAACTCACCAAGAATACCACTCATAGCACACGAAACTCACCAAGAATACCACTCATAGCACACGAAACTCACCAAGAACACCACTCATAGCACACGAAACTCACCAAGAACACCACTCATATGTATTTACATCGTGGAAAAACCCGACTGTTAATTAATACTTCGTGAAAACGTCCAGTGAAAACTTAAGGTGTGTCCTGTCCCGTAAAGTTGGGGGGGGGGATTGGAACACTGGAATGATAAACATTAGTATTTGAACCATAGATTTGAGAACCATAGATTTGAGAACCATAGATTTTTAAGCAATCAAGATGATCAGTCGCTGACTGTACAACCGCGACCAATCACCAAATAGGACCTACTTGTCAATACTGCATTTTTTCTGTTATGGAGTTTTCGAGTGATCTGTGTGATAAACCCCGCATGCTCTTGCTGTCGCCACCTCATGTTCATTGTAGAATTTTAATTTACACTCCTCCAACAGAAAACAAAATACAGTTTATAACGGGGAACGATCCGTTGATCTCACCAATGTGAGACCAAATCTCGACCATCCACGCGCAACACAATAATAACTAACAGTAGACAAAGCGCCGCATAATTAGGCTTCTTGCGTGAATGTGATTATTGTTGGATTGTTGTTAGTCAATATTTATATACTGTGTCGCCAGGGTGTGACATGCCAACGTCGACAAACGAAATGCACGGGAATACTCGAAAAACATGATGTCAAAAGGCTTGATTGAATTCCGTTGTAAGTGTTCTCTTGTTGATTGTCACGATCTAATCGTCGTGTCAAATCCTCGATTTAGTTCGCATGAATTTGAACCATTGAATTATCTCACCAGCTCCTCTATCACCCCGGTCGTTGCACCTGGCAGCTACACGCTAATGTCTTTCTCTAGTGAATATGCTTATCTACATTTCCTTCACAATTTCTATTCTCGCCTGTTGATTTCCTTGCCACATGTACATGGCAGACCAATTAAAATTCAAGCGTCATTGATTATCTTGTTATCACTTCATGAACTTTCCCTAATCAAGTTTGTCTGGTCGCTATTGTCCGTCTGTCCCTCATGCTATCGCTACAAGACCTGTATCCTGTTTGTTCCTTGCGTGAACATCTTCAGAATTATTCTCCTTCGTGTAAAAAGACAGGACTGTACAAATCACTTGAATGTTTAGGTCGGATAAGATTTACATCTAGTTAGTCCTGATGGTTGGAAACAATTCGACAGAGATTACAAGATGTTATAAACGTTGTATAAGTGGATTCTTGCACAGAGGGAATAACTGTCAGGATAACGTACAACTAAATAAAATTTGCGCTGCATACAACTAAAGAAAAGTTGCGCCGCGCACGAAAAGATACACACCGCACACATAATTCAGTAGTTGGTACCCGAAAAAGGGCGTGAAACACATCCACTAGAGTGGTTTGCACATGCAGTTTTATAGTATGTCTAATTGTTGTCTGATCCAAAGACCGAGAAATACTTCTAGACGGATGGCACGTCAGGAATGTTGTCTTCTGTTTATTAATCTACAGGATACATACCACTAGTTTTTCAGGATAGCTGAATCTTACTCAATCACTTTATTTCAGGATAGCTGAATCTCACTCAATCACTTTATTTCTGGATAGCTGAATCTCACGCAATTAGTTTATTTTAGGATAGCTGAATCTCACTCAATCACTTTATTTCAGGATAACTGAATCTCACTCAATCACTTTATTTCAGGATAACTGAATCTCACTCAATCACTTTATTTGAAGATGTGAAATGTACACACTGCCGTTTGAGCGAACCCACCCTGCTTCTCTGTTTGGACTAGACAATGCAACCCATACTTGTCAGCTAGGGTAACTTGCCAGCTAGGGTAACTTGCCAGCTAGGGTACATTGGGCATTGACGTGAACCCTCATTATGAATGTTGACACAAAGTACTCTCTTTCTCGTAAGCCATCATGGGTATCAATTTCTAGACAGAGCATGTTCCAATCTGTAGATAAGGTAGGATCAGTCATGTTCCATCAACTTCTAGACAGAGCGGGTTCTATCCTATAGATAAGATATGGTAGGTCATATCCCACCACTTGCCACATTTGTTGACATCTGACGTTCTAAATTTGACGGTAGACCAGTGCCCTTTTTTTGACATCTCATTTTCTACATTTGGTGACACCCCAACTTCCACATTAACTCCATCACTTTCAGATGCCATCTTAGTGCGCTGACTGATTCATCTGTCATTGTGGTAGGACAAACCTGCCCTCAAGCAGAATTTCATTTCTCATTTTATTGATAGGCATTTTGACATTTCTACTCATTTAGTTATGTCGACTCTCAGAAAATTGTATTTGAAATAGAAAATAATCAAGTGCTGCACACGATCACCTGTTTGACATAATCGACTAAAGAAAGTATCATTCACAACCAATTATTTAATCATTTGCTATCAGTCGTGATTGAACGTGAGATATGCTGTATTTTGTAACGAAGGAATTGTCAGTGATATATCAGTCATGTTGTTATATAGCACATTGCAAACTAGCACAATACTTTAGCACGTTGTATTCTTGCATAATGATATAGCACATTGCAGTCTAGTTATGCGATTGGTCCGTGTCGTTTTAAGTGATTATCCATTGTAGTATTTCAGTGGGCAAAAGGTTTAGCTAGTGGTGCCCATCTCCTCTCCAGCTGTCCTTATGATGTGGTTACATGGATGTGTTTTCTCTCTCCATCTCCATTGCACTTTGCTGATGTTGACACTACATCTCGTTTGAACTTCGCGCTGATCGCATCGCTACCATTTCACTAGGTCACAACCTTACTTCGTACGTATCCACGTAAAGACTTCTAAACTTGATTCCTATGTTGTTATGTTTTAATCCATTAACGAAATAACCTTTAATTATATTATCCCGACATATTGTCTACTGCAGATTAATTCACTGAATATAATACATAACATAGATTCCTGATTCACAGTAAGAAAACACAACGCCATGTTGTCACCGCATCGCTGAGGATAGAATTCGTTGGAGGACTCTGTGTGCTGAGGCATCCAATGGGGTGCCCCTACGACCGTGAAGGGTTACGGGTTTATTGATTGGTTGATTGATACTAAGTGACTCAATGAATTTGTTTTAGAAAGTCAAAACAGGTGATGTACGTTGAGGATGGATGGAGTCATTAGAGAGCTCTAATATGCGGGCCTCACTGCGAAAACTCACGCTTGTCTTTCTCCCCGGACACGCGGGCGTGGCGAGAAACGAACGGGCCAACCAACTAGCTAGCCATTTTGACCACAACAGATGGTCAGTCTATGGACCGAGCAGACATACAAATTGCTCTTCGTTAGACCTCACCGGATCTGTGGCGAAGTGGTACAGAGCGCGTCTGTGACGGCAAAGGTACCGAGTTCGATCCTCACCACAGGCAATTGTGCATCCGGACCGTTCAGAAAGCAATGGCAACCTACTGAACGTATTTATATTGCCTAGAAAATCACCACAGCCAACAAATGCTGGGTTGATAGCTACGTCCTGGATAGGATATGCTACCAATTTTTTTTTAGACCTCACCATCAGAGAATGTGGAGTGAGGACCGACGTGACCCGTATATAACACATGAGAAAGATTTCAAAAAGATCAGTGAACCAACATAGAACCGGAACCATCAGTCAGTATACCATGCGAGGTTTACTGAAGCGGAGATCTCAGCACCTATGGACATGTCCGGTGTGCGAAACGGATAATCACCAGACCTGATACCTAAAGTAAGTGATGAAGTAAGCAACACGCACAAGTAGAATACAATGATACCTGTTTTGTTCTTGTGTGTGTGTGCCACTGTTCAGCTGACAATAAGAAATGAAACAATTTGTAGCTGCTGTGATGAAGACATCAATTTACAACAGCCAGAACGCGTAAACTCATTCATTGATCCTGACTGGAAGACCCCAAGGATTTGTTTTAACTGTAGGAAAGATATGTAATGTCGTCCAGAAAATACTCGTGGGATGTTTAACACGGCTCCAGATGCCAAAGTTTGATGTGGTAATGACCGGGTCAAATCAGTAAGAAAGTTCTTGCGGTTAGAGATACCTCATTATCTGTGTTAACAGGCGGTGTAGACAAGCAGAAATGGATCAATTTCTTAACCATTATGCCAGACTTTCTCTAAATGAAACTGTCCAAGACAGATACAATTACACGAAAACATGTTGTTGATGGTATAGTGTGTGTTACAGAGTTTTACTCGTACATTATGCAACTTCAACATGACATTTCTTCTCAAAAACATTGAACGTCACTCAGAGTTGGAATATTCTGACTGAAATAAAGATATGTGGAATACAACCTAGCACACAAAAGAATGCAATCTAGCACACACGAGAATACAACCTATCACACAAAAGAATACAACACTCGCGTCTTGTTCCAAATGTTTTGGTGTCACCTTGTCTGTGCTGTTAACAAGGCAAGCAAAGAAAGGCTGTCATGTTGCATGGTCTATATATTTGCGTTCGGGGGGTTGTACTAAACCGATGTTTCATTACCCAGTTGAGGCGGAAATGTTTTTCAAATAACAACGGCTCCCCGGTAGACCCAGCCTTAATTGGGTACCAGATTAATCCAGGAAGTAAAGACTGCGAGGGAGAGGAGATGACTACCGCCCTCATATAGCAGATCTACTGAAATGTGAGATCGCTAATATCTCACACCTCTACGACAGTCAAGAGGATCAGTCAGAATGCAGAAATAAACTAAATTGGTATCAATAATGAATAGTTTAGAAAATTAACTAAAATGAATCTGAATAAGAAACAATATATCTTGTAAAAATGCACATAAATAATTATCATTGACACAATTTTTTATAGCAAAAACGCGTTGACAAATTTCAATGTTTACAGAATGTCATACAAATCATGTGTGATCTTGGATGTGTCAGGGTTCCATCGGGGGAAAAAACAACCCTCTGTCTTTAAAGGGAAACAACCGTTAGAATTGTGAACATCCTTTTTTAAAAACCCACCACGTACACTGTAAAGTTACCTTCCACTTATCGAAAACATATATATGGCACTGTAGCACAATCTCTGATGGTCAACTAGTTTCTGCTTAGTGCCAGTGGTGCCACAAAGGAGTGCAGATCGCTCCAGGTGACACCGTCGCATGGGGGGGGGGGGGAGATATCAAAATATTTACTATCTCTGATTAGTCTATCTCACTCTATTATTTTTTATTTTTATGCGTCGTTTCAATTTATTATTGGAGTATAAAAATTATCTCAGTTCTGTTCAGTTCTATAAGCACAAAAACATGTTATAGTTTTGCTGTTATAGTGTATCTGTTATAGTTTTGCGTGTATAATAACTCCCCCAGAAGATAACATTATCCTAATAAAAGAGACAAACAAACCTAATGATTAGCTTTGTTGGTTTTAAAAAAATACTAACTTGTGATAAGTTGCACAGAAATAACTGTCAAATGTCAATTATTCGCAACAGTTCTCAGATGAATTCACGAAACATAAACTTGAAAAATGAACTTGAATGTTTCACACAGTTAGCTAGTTGATGACTTACCTACAATAGTGATTGTTTTGCTTCGCTTCTGTAAAGTAAATTTTATTATTATCTACGCGGGTGTAGTGGTCGCAGGGCGCCCCCCCCCAACATATATTTTAATGCCATGGCACTGCCCATGCACTTTGTCTTAGCGACCTTTTTTAAAAAGAAAAACTGAATTTTGACTACCAGGTATTTTTTTGTGGTGACACCCTTTTTTAAAAAATAAAGAAGAACCGCCTACCATTTTTAGGACTACGCCCCTGATTATCTAAATATTATTGTTTCTCGCCTCTGTCACTCCATAAATAATACGTTCCCATGTATTATATTTGAATTATCAGACATTATTTTGTATATTCGACTAATACAACCAATACAAGCACACGTATACATGCCACGCTTAACGAACTTATTCATTTGAAGATTTTGTGCTTCGTTTTTGAGTAAAAATTGCATCGACGTGAGATCTGGTAAAGTTGATTTTTAAAAATTTTAATGTCAACAGTTTATAGAAGAAAAAATCACAGAAAGTTTCCCGTTGCCGGTCATATATTAGTAACAAGATTTGATGTTAGTAATTACCAAATAATTAACGGAAGATGTTTAGATAATGATAATGAATAACATGGATTAATGTTGCAATGCTGTCATTTTTCTGTGTACAAAAATGATTCTCAGAGAGGGAGGGGGTGGAGGGTGTGTGACATTATGAAGTGAGAGCTTAGTTAGTTACTTAATTCCCCTAGGGCCAAAGACGGATGGCAGAGATTTCCATGTCTCTCGTTTCATTGCAATTTGCTTTAGATCTTCATTGTTTCTGACACCGATGGTGAAAGGTTCTCTTGTAATAGTTCTACGTAAAGTTTCTTTTGGTCTCCCTCATTTTCTTTTGCCTTTTGGTGACCACATCAAATCTTGACAGGAGAGTCTTTCAGTATCCATTCGTAGTGCGTGTCCGATGTAATTCCAACGACGCTTTATAATATAGGTGGATACATATTCTTGTTTTGATTCTTGTCTGACAACTGTGTTTGATTTGAAGTCTGACCAACGTATGTTCAGTAGCTTTCTAAGACATTTATTTTCAAAGGTATTTAGTCTTTGCTCTAATCCTTGAATTCGTTTCAGTAACACAGAGATTTAATTTTTATGATATTAATGTGTTAAATTAATGATTAATCAGTTAGTGCGTGAGAGGTAACACCAGGTTTTACCGCAGTGGGTGACACTCACCCTAGTGACGCCACTGCTTAGTTGCCTATGGTTTCAATCATACAACAAAGCTTGTTTAGTTACACACATTTATGAAAACAGTCTAAGATGGTCTTCTGTTTCCTGCACTCCTGGTGATGTCCCAGAGTGCACATACTAGCAAGCGATTTACCAAGTCATCAAATATTCAGTCTTCGACAAGTGCACAAAGCATACAATGTAATTGCCAGAACTCAGGTGTAACACTAGAAATTCCTCACACGAGGCTAACACGTACACATTTTCTAAGGTGGGTTTTTATTCATTGTTTATGTTACTTTCTTTCCAACCAATGAAGTTATGCTGGTGCGTACTAGAAGCTGCCTAAGATCTCTGCGTTGTCAGACTCTTGTTCTTTCTAGTACTGTGTTTTTATATGATGTTTACAACATCATTAGTATTGATTTATATTTAATTTGATCAACATTGTGCTGACAACACTGTCATCTTAAAATAAAGTGCATGTTTTTTATTAGGGGTCGTAATACTGGATCCTTTTACCAAAAATAGTATTTCGGATATTGAAGTTTACAAGTAATAGGATCCCGATATCTAGAGAAGTTGCGTTGAGACTAGAGGTGTATCAATGAAATGAAAACATTCAGAAATAATCACATGTTAATGTTTAATAAGCATTGTCTCGGCAGCTTCCGCCCACACAGGCATTGTCTCGGCAGCTTCCGCCCACACAGGCATTGTCTCGGCAGCTTCCGCCCACACAGGCATTGTCTCGGCAGCTTCCGCCCACACAGGCATTGTCTCGGCAGCTTCCGCCCACACAGGCATTGTCTCGGCAGCTTCCGCACACACAGGCATTGTCTCGGCAGCTTCCGCCCACACAGGCATTGTCTCGGCAGCTTCCGCCCACACAGGCATTGTCTCGGCAGCTTCCGCACACACAGACATTGTCTCGGCAGCTTCCGCCCACACAGACATTGTCTCGGCAGCTTCCGCCCACACAGACATTGTCTCGGCAGCTTCCGCCCACACAGGCATTGTCTCGGCAGCTTCCGCCCACACAGGCATTGTCTCGGCAGCTTCCGCCCACACAGGCATTGTCTCGGCAGCTTCCGCCCACACAGGCATTGTCTCGGCAGCTTCCGCCCACACAGGCATTGTCTCGGCAGCTTCCGCCCACACAGACATTGTCTCGGCAGCTTCCGTTTGTGGTGAATTAGGTTAATCAATTATTCATGAACTTTCTCTATTCACGTTGACATTTTCTTTATGACAGGGCATCTTTTTATGACAAGCTGCTTCATAATGAAGGGGCATTTTATTTGTGTTAGGACATCATATCAATTACATGCTATTTTAGTTATTACAACGTCCGTGTGTTGCCGGGGCCCGAAAGGGGAGCAAAGAATAGCAACACTGTTTACCTTCGAAGCATATCGTATAAGGCGACTAAGGAGGTTATGGGATGGTGTTGTTTGCCCCATCCCATATAGGATCAGTGACCCAAAGACATGCTGAAGTCGGATGTGTCAGGCCGAAAGGCACAGATATCGCAACAATGCAGTAAACCATGACACAACGCATTCCGTTCTCCGGATTACATCCTGCTAATCTGCAGGAGTTTGAGAACGAACGCAGAAGAAGAAGTTATGACATGACATCTTAATTATGATACAACAGAAACCATATTATGTCTGGATATATATATGTGGGTGTGTGGTTGGGATATATGTGTGTGGGATATGTGGGTGTGGGTGGGATGTGTGTGTGTGTGGGTGGGATATGTGTGTGTGGGTGGGATATGTGTGTGTGGGTGGGATATGTGTGTGTGGGTGGGATATGTGAGTGTGGGTGGGATATGTATGTGTGGGTAGGATATGTGTGGGTGTGTGAGGAGGATAAGCAATAAGCTAATTGATGTACTCTACTTAAAAAATCTAGTGCTAATTTGTCAGACTGACACCCACATCTTTGTCAGACTGACACCCACATCTTTGTCAGACTGACACCCACATCTTTGTCAGACTGACACCCACATCTTTGTCAGACTGACACCCACATCTTTGTCAGACTGACACCCACATCTTTCTCAGACTGACACCCACATTTTTGTCAGACTGACACCCACATCTTTGTCAGACTGACACCCACATCTTCGTCAGACTGACACCCACATCTTTGTCAGACTGACACCCACATCTTTGTCAGACTGACACCCACATCTTTGTCAGACTGACACCCACATCTTTGTCAGACTGACACCCACATCTTTATCAGACTGACACCACCCACATCTTTGTCAGACTGACACCCACATCTTTGTCAGACTGACACCCACATCTTTGTCAGGCTGACTCCCACATCTTTGTCAGGCTGACACCCACATCTTGTCAGACTGACTCCCACATCTTTGTCAGACTGACACCCACATCTTTGTCAGACTGACACCCACATCTTTGTCAGACTGACACCCACATCTTCGTCAGACTGACACCCACATCTTTGTCAGACTGACACCCACATCTTTGTCAGACTGATTCGCACATATTTGTCAGACTGACACCCACATCTTTGTCAGACTGACACCCACATCTTTGTCAGACTGACACCCACATCTTTGTCAGGCTGACTCCCACATCTTTGTCAGGCTGACACCCACATCTTGTCAGACTGACTCCCACATCTTTGTCAGACTGACACCCACATCTTTGTCAGACTGACACCCACATCTTGTCAGACTGACTCCCACATCTTTGTCAGACTGACACCCACATCTTTGTCAGGCTGACTCCCACATCTTTGTCAGACTGACACCCACATCTTTGTCAGGCTGACTCCCACATCTTTGTCAGGCTGACTCCCACATCTTTGTCAGACTGACTCGCACATCATCTACACATAGACACTCATGAAAGTATACCTGTCGTTAGAATAATCTTCATATTTTCCTGGATAATTGACAATTTTCAACTATCTCCTCACATACCTTTGCATTCTCACAGATTTGTCAAGATATTCTAATAATGTTTTTAATTTCTGTATCTCATGGGATATTTGATTCGTGGAAGTAGTCAAATCCCATTATTTGGTACCTGGATATACAGTCAAATCCCATTATTTGGTACTTGGATATACAGTCAAATCTCATTATTTGGTACTTGGATATACAGTTAAATCTCATTATAACAACTTGGAAGTACAAACAAATCTCATTATAACAACTTGGTCCGGATCGATGAAATATGTATATAACATAATTGTGCTGTATAACAGTACAAACAATACAGAATAAATATAATTTGGGATTTTGAAATGTGTTCTTACATAGGAACATTCGTTATAAATGGATGCGCTATACAGGGATTATATTGAGTTTAGAATAATCTTTTCCTCATTTCCAAAATCCATTCGGTGTTTTTTAAGTGTCCATTACAATAATGAATATTTTAGATTTCCTTAGGGACATCTGCGTTGATGTGAGTTTATTGTCAAATTTACGTTCATGTTTATGATTTCTTTAATATCGTGCAATATTGGGGCGTATTGGGGAATAGCGGTGTTAGGCCCGTATTTTTCATTGACCATCAGCATACTTGGGGGTGAAGTGGTTATTATGAAGTCAGCCGTCTTGAATTTCCCAGAATATGTGATATTAATCTCATTAACATGGGTCAACCTTGCAGCTGGTGGTGTTTATAAAATAGCTCCACGTGAACTGGTTATTGAACATTGGAACACACTAACAGGGGGCACAAACATGTCAGTTTAGAGTGGTCGGGCAATCTTCTTACAGCGAGAAGGTCCACAGTCTTGCCAATGTAAATACAAGTGCTGAAGTCAAAGGTGCCAGCCCTAGAAACGCATCATCAACCATGTTACCAAGTAACTCTGATATGCCTACTATGGCACAGCTCCGTGACAGAACTAAAAGATTCACCTACATAGACTGAACCTCCATCACCTGTGCTTTCATGGACACAGGAGATCTGTAGAAGACCTGTTCTCTACCATGTTGGACCCCATTCGTTACGTGTTTTGATTATTGTTTGGCTTTCAGCTGGTTAATATTTGTATACTTGGAATCGTCTTGGCTATTTTTGTCATGTAATTCTAAGTGTATAAATAGTACCCAACTGAAAGCCAAACAATCACAACACGTGAAGCATGTGCTCCAACTTAATTTAGTGAACATCTCTTGTAACTGACGATCGATCACGACTAGGGTCTATGTCGCCCAAACATTTAGCACAACGTACTTCATTCTCCCTAATGGACATCACACGAAATACTTGATGAATGCTTGAGAACGTACGCAGAAGAACAAGAAGGTCCCGCCTCAAATATGATTATACACTTTGACGGAAACCTACTTCCAGTCGTTGGCTCAAATATGATTATATACTTTTACCGAAACCTACTTCCAGTCGTTGGCTAAAATATGATTATACACTTTGACGGAAACCTACTTCCAGTCGTTGGCTCAAATATGATTATACACTTTTACCGAAACTTACGTCCAGTCGTTGGTTGATTCATATATGTGTTTCCTGAACCATAGAATAATTGAACTCATGCTTGTCTAGACAAGTACCTATCGTAGTATGTGAACACCATCTTGACACTGCCACCATTTATAATGCGTTATGCACTACCAGTGTGGAAACCGTTGATAATTGCTGATATTAAACGTCATAATGAAGCGAGGGAAAACGGTTGTCCATCTGCCAACCTGCAGATCGCTTGTCCTTTTCCGTATTTCTTGTGAATTCTTGGCCGTTTCAAGCCATATTATCGATCATTTTCCACTAGTAAAAACGCGATTGTATTTTGATGTATAGCCATCTTATTCAGGGGTGTATCAATGATGTAACATCTCGTGAGTAAGAGTGCCCATTGGGGATATACAAGGGATAAAACAAAGCATGCGTGTGATGCGAGAAGGATTGGAGGATCAATGAAGGGGGTGAGGTCAGCAGGAGGGTGAGCGAGATCGCTTGTTGGCGTGTAGTGACAGGACATGATGGAAGACTGGATCAAGGGCGCGCAGTAGAAAGAGACAGCAGCAACACAATGAAGATGTACGAGCTGATGAGTCTCGTGGGCTGGAAGAATATCAAATGAGCACAGCTTGACCGTCTTCGTTATGTTTGTTAAATCAGATATTCATGTGACGTCTTCTCGTGTCATGACACTATTGTTGGGGTATCTCCCTCGTGTAGGGATTTTAAACTATTTGCTTCGTGTCATGCCACTTCTGTTGGGGTATCTCCTGGTGTAGGGGGTGAAGCTGTTCGCTTTGTGATCAGGAGATCGCGGTTCGAATTCTGCTCGCAACGTTTTGTCAATAAAGTGGATTTTTAGGAGATACCTGAGGATTATTGCTTGAAGCTACGAATCTACGTGCTATGAGTGGTACTATCGGCGGGCGACCTTTCGTTGAGAGGGGCAGAATACATTTGGGTAATCCTAGTACAGTGGAGGCAATCAACTTCGCTTTTTTAGCCCTTGAGTCCACTATTGTATGTGTCCAGCACGTCCTATCAACTGACCATAATATTGGTGTATATACCTTCTGCTGCTCATGTCACTCAACCTTTGTATATGTCCGACTTCTTCATCACAGGGCAAGATGAAAGACCATGGAGAGTCCTGACAATTACTGCAAGCCTGTCTCAGCATGATTCTGAATACTAGACACATACACGTTTGATATTGTCCACAACCAGTCTACTGAAGTACATTTGGGAATTGGCAACTGAACTACGTAATATAAGTTAGCTACACGACGTGTATGATGACCATGATTGCATTCCCCAGTTGTCATAGCAAGTAAGAACAGTCGAGGGTGGAAGAAAAACAGAAAATCATGGATTGATAACATCAAGGAATGATCTGGGCGTACTTTTGTCTACACTCCTCCGAAATGACTTAGACTGATGTTTGGATGAGTTTCTTGTGATGGTGTCACTAATGTGGCACCTCTACGCCTCTGACGGGTTATTGGTATCATTATTTGGGGATGTAAGAGAGGATACGGGAAAAATATTATGGTATGTATGAGAGAAAAGGGGACAAATATTTTGCACAAAAGTTCATCCATTATGGTATAAAAATATCAGTGTGGTTTCTACATAAAGATGCATACAAACTCAAGAAGCACTCAAACATGTAGAACAACAGAATCCATTAATTGTATAAGAGAGCTGAAATGTCACGTGACATGCTGCATTGAGAGAGTTGAATCAATACTGACAGTCAGTAAGCTTCTGTTGAGTTGTGAATCAGTGTCGTGGTTGTCTAGATATAAGTGCGCTGTTGCTTAGGCAGTGGTTGACCAGATACTTTATTAGTGTAACAGCAGGTAGTTCTACAGATAAGTGCTCTGTTGTCTAGCCAGTGATTGACCATACATTTTCACCAGTGCACCAAATAAGTAATAATATGTACTTACTGAGAAATATTTAAATCCAACAGGTAGATCCAGGAATAGGGAAATCAAGTTTTACTAATAACTAGAGACGCACACAATAACACACACAAATCGACGTTTCTACCAAAAGGACTTTATCAAGACAACAATTGAAACAAAATTAAAACATATAACAGAAAACGAAGTGTAATGACATCGACGGTCAGATTGGTATGTGTAGTATAAATTGACCGGAAGAGGTGAAATGACACCGGACAAGGAACATACAAAAATTACCATAAACATGTGACACGAAATAAAGATAAACTATGGATCGACTAGAGTCATACATGAGGTAGGCGCTCATTAATGACGTCGGGTTTAACATGTTCGTTGTCAATTTTGTATTGTCCTTGTCAGGTGTCATTTCACCTCTTCCGGTCAATTTATACTACACATACCAATCTGACCGTCGATGTCATTACTCTTCGTTTTCTGTTATATGTTTTAATTTTTTTTTCAATTGTTGTCTTGATAAAGTCCTTTTGGTCGAAACGTCTATTTCTGTGTGTTATTATGTGTGTCTCTAGTTATTAACAAAACTTGATCACCCTATGACTGGATCTATTAAATAACTTAGTAGCGCGGTAGACCACGAGAGCTCATTATCAAACTTCTGCTGGTGATCTGAATGTAATCCAAAGAAATGATTGCTTTGTATCATGTTTTACGCTTTGACTTAATATTGATTATAGGTACTAACTGCAGCATAGCTGAAAACCATAAGGGGAAAGTAGGAAACATGGCTTGGAAGATTGCTTGTATACACACAATATAACATAGGAAAATCGACGTTTAGACGAAGATGCATTTATCAAGAACACATTCTCAACATAATAAACGATGAGTAAAAATGACACTGCCCAGGTTCAAGTGACAACTAAATATGGATACACAGATTTTACTGTCCCTGAATGTTTCCTTTTTAACTCTGTCATATGAACGTGGACAGTGCCATTCTTAATCGTTTTGTGAATGTATTCTTGATTAAGGTATTTGGTCGAAACATAAATTTTCGTGTTATAATGTGTGTATTCAGTGATTATCAATGCTTTTTCACACCTTTTCATGGTTTCTCAACTTCGATATATTTTCCCTTTGATTTCAAGCATGGTTCAGGGCTGGCTTCTACGAGTGCCTCAACAACCCCCACAATATGCTTTGTCGGATTTGACGATATGCATATAATATCACACTTGATAATCTTCGATCCAATTCTGGACACCGACATCACACTCACACCCAAACGTGTCATCTTTCCATAAAACATATCAGGAAGGACCATCTCATCATAACCAATCACCATAAAGGTATCAAAACACTCCTCGGCCTTAATTAGCTGTTGCCCTGCGGACACTACCACATACTTTCTTTCATTGTCCACTTTGACAGCCATCACGAGATAATCGAATATATTACATTTTCCTATATAACTCTACCATTTATTGAGTTCGTTTATGGCCCTCGTTGTTTCCTTGTGCTGTTATCACAATCGATTCTTCTTTTCTGGCACACAGATCCCCAAGCTATTTCACTTATCTTCCCATTAATTCAGACATCGGGCTTGTACTGCCGGCACTGAGAACATCTACTTTTTTTTCACGCTTGGACCATTCCATGTAGAATGGATATCACTCACTTGTGTTTATGTTTTGTCACTGTAACTGTTATAATTTGTGTTTATGTTTTGTCACCTGTAACTGTTATAATTTGTGTTTATGTTGTCACTATAACAGTTATCATTTGTGTTTATGTTTTGTCACTATAACAGTTATCATTTGTGTTTATGTTGTCACTATAACAGTTATCATTTGTGTTTATGTTGTCATTATAACAGTTATCATTTGTGTTTATGTTGTCATTATAACAGTTATCATTTGTGTTTATGTTGTCATTATAACAGTTATCATTTGTGTTTATGTTTTGTCACCTGTAACTGTTATAATTTGTGTTTATGTTGTCATTATAACAGTTATCATTTGTGTTTATGTTTTGTCACTATAACAGTTATCATTTGTGTTTATGTTGTCATTATAACAGTTATCATTTGTGTTTATGTTGTCATTATAACAGTTATCATTTGTGTTTATGTTGTCATTATAACAGTTATCATTTGTGTTTATGTTTTGTCACTATATTGTGTTTATATATAATTGCGTTGATATATTGAAGATCACTGGAAATATTCGCTTGAAGCTGCCTAGTGTGTGTTATGAGAGGTACTCTCGGCACGCCTCGTGTTGTGTCTTCGAGTACTCTCGTCAAGCATATTGTCGTGTCGTTGAGAGAAAAGGATTTCACCCCACCCCACCTCTTATCTGTGTGCTTGGCTCTAGGTATGTGTAGACACGTTTCCAATTTGTTTGGGGAAAATAACACGTGCGCGCATGAGGGTATACAATTTACGCACCGCATGGTGTTACATTAGAGCACAGTGTGGCTTGTTGTCCGCAAACCGCGGGGTATAACTGTCCGCACATCGCGTGAAGAATTACAGTGTAAGACTCCCATCGCCCAGCAGACAAAAACATGTCGAACAGCAAGGAACCCCAAGTGCTAGGACACTGATTAATAGATGGTGTCGTCGTGATTAGTAGCATTTGATGATTCACAGACATACACGAGAAACAAAGAAGTTCTAACAACATTATGTAGGGGAAAAATGGAATGATTACAGGAAATAAAAATCAAACAAGTAAAATATTGTAGACACATTAAAAGATATGTCACTTTGTTTTGTACCTTACTTGAGAGGGTGGAGTTCAGGCGTGACAAGAACTACACACATAATAAAAATAAGCCGTATTTCCTCACGTTTTTATTTCCGTGAATTTCATTGGACGTTTTTAGCATGCGACACAAAGTATATACATAGAGATCAAAGAAATGTACGGCAATAATCAGAATTGTCACGTATTAAGGCTTGCTTTGATTGTGCTCGTGGCGAAAACCACGGTTGGGGAGAGGCCAACATGATATCACAGTTGGGGAGAGGCCAACATGATATCACGGTTGGGGAGATTCGGGAAAGAGGTACGTATGAGATGTTAGCTAGAGGTAGGCAGAGATACAGGTAGGTGATTCTAGCAAGAGGTAGGCAGAGATACAAGTAGGTGATTCTAGCAAGAGGTAGGCAGAGATACAAGTAGGTGATTCTAGCAAGAGGTAGGCAGAGATACAAGTAGGTGATTCTAGCAAGAGGTAGGCAGAGATACAAGTAGGTGATTCTAGCAAGAGGTAGGCAGAGATACAAGTAGGTGATTCTAGCAAGAGGTAGGCAGAGATACAAGTAGGTGATTCTAGCAAGAGGTAGGCAGAGATACAAGTAGGTGATGCTAGCAAGAGGTAGGCAGAGATACAAGTAGGTGATTCTAGCAAGAGGTAGGCAGAGATACACGTAGGAAAGAAGCGCGATATAAGCGATCATTAGTATGTTGAGACGGACAGGATATAAGCTAGCAGAGTGCACTACCTAGACAACAGACAGAAGATGTTTGGGGTCCGCTACAGTGAACCTTCGTTATGTCAACCTTCCACACATAACCATGACAACAAGGCTATGTGGCCTTTATCACACATCCATGGATACCTACCTCACTGACAGGACTGTCTTCGGTATTTGGGGTGGGGGGAGAGGTAGTTGACCTAAACTTAAGGAAAGGAACGTTATTCACTTTTTTCATTAGCTTTTGATGTTTCTGCGCACACTCACACAATTTAAGAGGGGGTTCTCCCACCTTCTCTCTACGTCCCTAGTTCTAATAATCGTGTTCTGCTTTCATACAAGGAAACCTACATCCCTCTCTATGTCTACGGGCATGATTGCAGTTCTCTTACACGGGAATGAACATACTGTCAGTACATTTGTTTCTTGGTTTACTTTTGTAGTAATATCACCTAAACGAAAGTTATTTGTTTTACAGATGAGTCTGACACGGACATATATAGCTTACTGTATACATCTATTTTCTGCTCTCTGCGTTTTCTAACTATATGTAAACTATTTTCTTTTATCTATGCAAATTATCTATTTTCTTTTCTCTACTTTTGCTGTAAGGCGTCGCAGGATTGAATGGCAATCAGTTTTCTGGCTATGACACATTTGTTCCTTTCACATGCAGTAATATTGTGACGTCTCATGTTCCTGTGACATGCAGTAATATTGTGACGTCTCAGAGCGTCTGTTACGTCTTCAATCCTCCTTCTGCATCTTGTTGTTTCCATTTTCATGTAGTATGCTCTTGCTGTTGGTCAATATGAATTGCTTCTCTTTAAGTGGCTGAACCATTTCATTCTGTGTATTTCAATGTTTTAAACCACAGATGTTATTCCAACAGTTCTTGTAATCTCTTCATTCCTCATATGATCTCTTCTTGTTCCAACAGTTCTTGTAATCTCTTCATTCCTTACATGATCTCTTCTTGTTCCAACAGTTCTTGTAATCTCTTCATTCCTCACATGATCTCTTCTTTTTCCAACAGTTCTTGTAATCTCTTCATTCCTCACATGATCTCTTCTTGTTCCAACAGTTCTTGTAATCTCTTCATTCCTTACATGATCTCTTCTTGTTCCAACAGTTCTTGTAATCTCTTCATTCCTCACATGATCTCTTCTTGTTCCAACAGTTCTTGTAATCTCTTCATTCCTTACATGATCTCTTCTTGTTCCAACAGTTCTTGTAATCTCTTCATTCCTCATATGATCTCTTCTTGTTCCAACAGTTCTTGTAATCTCTTCATTCCTTACATGATCTCTTCTTGTTCCAACAGTTCTTGTAATCTCTTCATTCCTCACATGATCTCTTCTTGTTCCAACAGTTCTTGTAATCTCTTCATTCCTCACATGATCTCTTCTTGTTCCAACAGTTCTTGTAATCTCTTCATTCCTTACATGATCTCTTCTTGTTCCAACAGTTCTTGTAATCTCTTCATTCCTCACATGATCTCTTCTTGTTCCAACAGTTCTTGTAATCTCTTCATTTCTTACATGATCTCTTTTTGTAATCTCTTCATTTCTCACATGATCTCTTCTTGTTCCAACAGTTCTTGTAATCTCTTCATTTCTCACATGATCTCTTCTTGTTCCAATATTTCTTTTAATCTCTTCATTTCTCACATGATCTCTTCTGATATTGATAATGCAATGTTGGTATGAAGATTGAATGTATGATTTGCCGTATGGTTTTCCTCGGGAGATATGTGTGTTTTTAAAATAATGTATGTTCATAATTTATGCAGTTGGCTTTTTGACTTATTGTCTCGATCGCACTGTTCATTGTCCTGCCGTCTGAAAATGCTCCCAATATATTTATATTACTGCATCGGGTGGGGGGCAATGAATGAACACTAGTAATTGGAGAGGGGCAATATACGTTTTTTATAGGTAATATTCTTGAATATTCATTCAACATGTGGTTAAACAATGTATGTATCATTTTGAAATTAAAATTTGGAAATTTTTCCATTTTTAAACCAATATTTTGGTCATAAACACACCCAACAAACACGGCAACCCTGATATTTATGTTCAGAATATTCTATTCCAACAATTTGGGTGATTCTTTGCCCTCGTGCAAGCGAGAGAATTGAAAACTTACAAATTAGAGAATATAATGTGGATTAATACGATGATAGAAGGAGGAAATGAGAAAACGCGTGAAGCAGTATCATATGTGATATGCTGACAAAATGAGTGTCACAAGAGAGTGATGCCAGTGTTGTAATGTTAACAAGATTGGCAGGTAGAGAGGTCCATGTCAGATTCTGCTCAGATTTTCTGGGGTAGTCTGGAGAAGTGCCTCACCTTCAGTTCCGTCTCAATTCTCTAAGGTCTATCGTCTGTCAGGCATTTCTTTGAGTTTTCAGTTCGTCTGGGCTCTCAATTCCAGACAAGCTTTCAGACTAGCGAATGTATTGAACCCAATCATCCTCACAAAAATCATGATATTAACAACAGTTGAATCGTGTTTCCAGCTCAGTTCGCCAAGAGCATGTTTTCTATTCTAACCTTGTAATGTTAGTGCACAATTCGCCAAGAGCATGTTTTCTATTCTAATCTTGTAATGTTAGTGCACAGTTCGCCAAAAGCACGTTTTCTATTCTAACCTTGTAAGTTTGGTGCTCAATTCGCCAAGAGCGTGTTTTCTATTTTGAACTTACTTGTAAAACCCTTGTTTTGAAGCTTAGTTTACTAAGAGCATTGCTTTCTATTGTTAACGTCCATGTTAGAGTAGAAATGTTTACTTTACTTGAAATCTTCATGACCTTACATGTACCTCTAATTTTTTTAAAATATAACTTCTGCTATTTCTACCTGTAAGGTATATTTAGACCACAATAACATATTTCTACCTTGTTAACTGTATTAAACCACGGCTCTCTGTACACAAGGATATGCCACGGAATTGAGAACATCACAGTAGCAAGTGATTGTAAACTTAGGGTCTTTTCCGTCTTCCTGACGGTCATTAAGCAAATCAAGAAGACGAAATTTATTGAGCATTTTCTCAAATTTGAGAGGTTGTTCATATCTGCTTCTCTCTTGATGTGTTTTGTTAAGCCTGGGCGGCTTATACGAAGAAAGTGCCTTTCCCATTTTGTACTAACCCCCTCTCGGTTTCGTTGATGTAGTCGAAGAGAAAGACATGACCGATACGCTTTTAATCAAAAACATCTGCAGGAGATGCACCGTAAAATAAAGTACTTGCAAATACTATGTTTATGCCGAAGACGGGTGTGTCTAGCCATTGGCGCACATAAAACGGTGATACAACACATTTGCATTCTCCGGACTACATCCTGCAGGACAATGGTCCTGTCCTGCAGGACAATGGTCCTGCTACAAGGGAGTACAGCGGGAGTTTGAGAATGAACGTTGAAGAAGAAGAAATACTATGTTAATGTAATGTATACAAACACTGTTTTTCATTTACAAGTTTCATCTACAAGTAAGTTTCATTTACAAGTTTCATCTACAAGTAAGTTTCATTTACAAGTTTCATCTGCTTGTAATAAATTACAATGTACAAATATAAATACAATTTTAACATAAAAAAACAAAACACATAACAACGAAAAAATTACCAATTACAAGTAAAAGTTTCCTATCAATAAGTGACATTTACAGTACTATCAGGTGCGATATACGTTTTTGTGCTGTACTGGTGAAATCTTGTCAAATTCGTTATAATTGATACAAATATTGTATGACTAGAAAATGTGTGTAATGTAGGATGACTCTGAGAAATGTTTGTGTCCCACCAACTGTTGCTGTGATGTCGGATAGCTAGGTAGTATATCATGGTGTCTAGAGATGCGTGGTTTAAAACTTGTTACAGGTGACTATGTATTGTGAGACAATGGTTGCAGTTTGTTCTTGTTAATTAATATATGCAGACTATCATCAGGTCACTGTGTTTCTGGGTGGTCGGTTTATGTGTGTGTGTGTGTGTGTGTGTGTCAGTATCTCTACGTGTCAGTGGTTTATTGTGTGTGTTTGTTTCTGTGTCAACCGTTTATCGTGTGTTTGTTTCTGTGTCAACCGTTTATCGTGTGTTTGTTTCTGTGTCAACCGTTTATCGTGTGTTTGTTTCTGTGTCAGCGGTTTATTGTGTGTGTGTGTGTGTGTTTCTGTGTCAGCGGTTTATTGTGTGTGTGTGTGTTTCTGTGTCAGCGGTTTATTGTGTGTGTGTGTGTGTGTTTCTGTGTCAGCGGTTTATTGTGTGTGTTTCTGTGTCAGCGGTTTATTGTGTGTGTATGTTTCTGTGTCAGCGGTTTATTGTGTGTGTGATTGTTTCTGTTACCGGTTTATTGTGCGTGTGTTTATGTGTCAGCAAGCTGGTGTGTGTGTATGTTCCTTTTCGGCAGAGTTAGTGTGTGGGCTATGTTTTTGTCCGCGAGTTTGCGTGTGTATATTTGTCTCTAGTAAGTGTTTTTGTCAGCAAGTTAGTGTGTGCGTTTTTTTAGTGAGTTGGTGTGTGCATATTTCAAAAATAGTGAATAAGTGTGTGTGTGCGCGCGTGTGTGTGTGTGTGTGTGTGTGTGTGTGTGTGTGTGTGCGCGTGTTTCTATATTGCAGCGGATTATTGTGCACAAATCTCGGTGTCTTCGTGCAGATTACGTGTCTGCATGCTGGCATGTGGGTATAAAGTAGCCTTATATATCTGCATGCTGGCGTGTGGGTATAAAGTAGCCTTATATATCTGCATGCTGGCGTGTGGGTATAAAGTAGCCTTATATATCTGCATGCTGGCGTGTGGGTATAAAGTAGCCTTATATATCTGCATGCTGGCGTGTGGGTATAAAGTAGCCTTATATATCTGCATGCTGGCGTGTGGGTATAAAGTAGCCTTATATATCTGCATGCTGGCGTGTGGGTATAAAGTAGCCTTATATATCTGCATGCTGGCGTGTGGGTATAAAGTAGCCTTATATATCTGCATGCTGGCGTGTGGGTATAAAGTAGCCTTATATATCTGCATGCTGGCGTGTGGGTATAAAGTAGCCTTATATATCTGCATGCTGGCGTGTGGGTATAAAGTAGCCTTATATATCTGCATGCTGGCGTGTGGGTATAAAGTAGCCTTATATATCTGCATGCTGGCGTGTGGGTGTGTATAAAGTAGCCTTATATATCTGCATGCTGGCGTGTGGGTATAAAGTAGCCTTATATATCTGCATGCTGGCGTGTGGGTGTGTATAAAGTAGCCTTATATATCTACATGCTGGCGTGTGGGTATAAAGTAGCCTTATATATCTGCATGCTGGTGTGTGGGTGTGTATAAAGTAGCCTTATATATCTGCATGTTGGTGTGTGGGTATAAAGTAGCCTTATATATCTGCATGCTGGCGTGTGGGTATAAAGTAGCCTTATATATCTGCATGCTGGTGTGTGGGTGTGTATAAAGTAGCCTTATATATCTGCATGTTGGTGTGTGGGTATAAAGTAGCCTTATATATCTGCATGCTGGTGTGTGGGTGTGTATAAAGTAGCCTTATATATCTGCATGTTGGTGTGTGGGTATAAAGTAGCCTTATATATCTGCATGCTGGTGTGTGGGTATAAAGTAGCCTTATATATCTGCATGCTGGTGTGTGGGTGTGTATAAAGTAGCTTTATATATCTGCATGTTGGTGTGTGGGTATAAAGTAGCCTTATATATCTGCATGTTGGTGTGTGGGTATAAAGTAGCCTTATATATCTGCATGCTGGCGTGTGGGTATAAAGTAGCTTTATGTGCGCAAGTGGTATGACTCTCGAGTCTTCTGATCGAAACAGACTGAACACAATTACAAACTAAATGTGCCGCGGCAGCACAGATGACAAACAGCACACACGGAACTCAATAATGATGACACCCAGGGGGAAGGTCGCCCATGACAAACATAATCTCTTGCTAAATTAAAACTGCCTCATTTTACCACTCTTCCTGATATCCATTCAGCCTGGATGTGGTGTCTCCTCCTCTCCCCCATGCTCTCCAGTGCGCTAAAACTATATGAATGCTGAAAATTTGAGTTTTGAGCGCGTATATCTGACACTATCACGCTAATGATACACAGAGAATTACGGGCTATCCATAAATTATGTCAAAAATTAGGGGGGGGAGGGAGGATTGGGGATCTTTGAAATTCGACAGCTGTTGACGGTGGTGGGGGGGGGGGGCTGACAAAAGTTGACGTCAACAGAACGTACATTTTATTTGCCAGTTAAAAAGTTGGAATGAACATTTATTTTGTTTGAAACATCAATAGAAACACGTCATTGTTTTGTACTTGTTACACAAAAAAACAAATTGTTGGTCAGAGGTAAAAGGGGGGGGGGGTTATTTTGTGCCATAATTAGGCACGGGTCGAGTTCCTGGTTTATGACAAGGTGGAGGAGAGGGTAGAAATTTAAAAAAAAATGGTTGACATAACTTACAAAGAGTCCTTGAATAACCAGACATAAAGATTATTGAGAGGATTATTGATGAGGCAATTTGAGACTGATTTCTGACAATGTGTCTGCTCTGTACAGTATATGTTATGATTAGTGTAATCCAGGGTTTCCACTGACTTTTTTTTACAGATAACCCCAGATCGAACTGCAAAAATATCCCAGATTATATAATGCATCCAATTAGGGTCATTGCGTGAGATATATCTCCAGCAAGGAAAGGAAAGAGGGTTTGCCCTTTTTTTTTCTTTTTTAAAATTTTCTTTTAGAAAAAAGGCATTCGTTCATTTCCGCGTGCAATTCTATCCTTTCGGTGAGAATTTTGGTGATCTGTTTTTTTTCTATTTTAAAAAACGTTAAATGTAGGGAAGGTTTGCCATATTTTTTTGACTAAATTCCTAATACCAATATTCATGTTCTGACTTCTCTTCAATGATCATTCTCCTTGATTTGTTTGAAATGGCCAGCAGCAAATCACTGTTTCAGTTGCTTCAATTACTCTTCCATTTTTTCCACATACATTTAGAAAATCTAGCTACAATTGTAACATTTTGAATGGGAGGTGGTGAACGGATAATAATGTCACCCTGGCGTAGTGGTTAATCCGTTCGCTTTATCCTCAAGAGCTCGCTGGTTCGAATCCTGCTCCGCCTCGTCTTGTTTATAAATTGGATTTTTCTGAAATAGTTACGTGCTATGGGGGGTATTCTCAGCAGGCGGCGTGCCGTCTCGTTCAGAGGGACTGGCTACATATAGATAACTTGAATACAATCTAGTCAATCCTATACATCTGTTCAGCCTTAATAAAGAATCATGCGTACCACTATTTGAATGCATGTATTATTGGTGAAAAAAATAATGTAGTGGGACCCCATAAACAGTTAAACTATTTATCACAAACTTCCCTATGTAACGATAGGTGGGACCCCTCTACAGTACATATATTTATCACAACCGTACCTATGTAACGATAGTGGGACCCCTCTACAGTATATATATTTATCACAACCGTACCTATGTAACGATAGGTGGGACCCCTCTACATCTGTTTATCACAACTTCCCTATCTACCGATAGTGGGACCCCTCTATAACGCATCTATCTATCACAAACGCCCCTATATAGCGACACTTTTTAAAACTACCAATTATATTTATGCTTTACTGTTTAACTGTATATAAGGAATTTCTGTTATTACATACATTTTTCATCAGTCTTGACCACGTTGTTATAACGGGATTTCACTTGAGGCCCTAGACTTTTCAACAGACGGATGCTTTAATAGTACATGTACGAGCGAAACAATAATTCATGATTCTAATGGATTTGAGTGTCCGGCTCCGTGGCGAAGTGATACAGACGCACCTGTGACGGTAAAGGTACCGAGTTCGATCCACGCCACAGGAAATTGTGCGTTCAGAAAGCAATGACAAGTTACTGAACGTATTTATATTACCTAGAAAATCACAGCCGCTAAAAAATGTAGGATTGATAGCTACGTCCTGACTAGGATACGCTAGCAAATTTTTTATATTTTTTGTTTGTTTACCAATGGACGCCAGTACATGAGTAGCCAGATAACCGCATTTTCTCATTGGGAGAGTGCAGACTGTCCGATGCGTTCTATCGGTCAACACAGACTGCCAATTACAGACTTCGGTGACCGCCTCGTAAAATAACATACACAACCTCAGTATTTAATTCAAGCAACTAACTTGTGTTTTCTGTTCAATTTTCTCCCACATTTTCCCTCTGTTGGTACAAACTTTGTACACTTTTACAGTTGTCGGTAAGCATTATCCAATGTTGAGATAAAACTTCTCGTAGAAATGATTTGTCAAATGTTGAGATAAAACTTCTCGTAAAAATGATTTGTCCATTGTTGAGATAAAACTTCTCGTAGAAATGATTTGTCCAATGTTGAGATAAAACTTCTCGTAGAAATGATTTGTCCAATGGTGAGATAAAACTTCTCGTAGAAATGATTTATCGATTGTTGAGATAAAACTTCTCCTAGAAATGATTTGTCCAATGTTGAGATAAAACTTCTCGTAGACATATTATCTCATGTTATCGTTGGCTGTAATATTGTGATGTTTTGTCTTTGTTGTAGAGATGGTCGACTGCAGGAAGGGGACCAGCTTTTGGCCATCAATGGCCAGCCCTTAGAGTTATCCCATCAAGAGGCCATCCGTGTTTTGCAAAGTATAAAGGGGACGGCAGAGATCGTGGTGGCTCGTGGACCACTGGTCACCACTCGCACTGAGCTTCCTCTTCAGGTAATCATTTCAACCTTGATTATTCCTGTATGTCACCAACATCATCGTTACCAACATCATCGTTATCAACATCATCGTTACCAACATCATCGTTACCAACATCATCGTTACCAACATCATCGTTATCACCACTATTATGTGCACCCTGAACTAAAAGACTACTGCTGGCACATGATACTAAGTGATACTGCTGTGGAACTGTATTACTTACACGGTAATATACCCCATAGGTAGTCTGTGAGTTCATTGTCAAGCTGAAGGGTCTTGTGATTTACACACAGGTGCTCTTAAACTATACAATGATAGATATGAACGAGATCACCAAATACAAACATAATGTGTCTTTTTTCTTTGCCGCTATCCTAATACTCAGTCAAAACCCTCGACAGTAGAAGACCTCCATACTGAATGAATTAGGATCCATTTCGTGACGTGTTTTATCGTTGTTGCAGATATCACTGTTTATATACTGTTAAATACTTGGAGTCGCATACTAAAACTAGACAAGGCAACTCTCCAAGTATATAAATGGTGGCCAGCCAACCATAAGCGTGACGATAATTACAAACGTAGCGAATGGATTCCTAATTAATTCTGTGCACAGATCTTATCAGAATTGCAGACGGCCATCATAGTTGAACTCCACTGTGACTTTGTCCTGTATAAATCCTACCCACAGAATTCAATCAAGCTTCTTGGCTCATGTCTTTCATTATTCTCATGCGTTTCATTGGTCGACTTTTGGCAGACGACACAACGTATATAAATAATGACCAACGAAAATCACAGCAATGATAAAAGAGACATCACGTAAGAATGGCTGATTCTGCATTGCTACTATTCATCTACTATGTTTAAATATGGCGAATCTTCTCGATTTTATCTTCTATTTAGACGCATCCGGTTGCCTCTGTGGGTCTCACCAATGGACCACTAGACAAACCACCAATGCAACAGAAAACATTAGTAGATGACATGTCGTTATATTGAGGTTAGGGAGCCGCGTTAGCGCAGTGGCTTCGCATATGAGTGGTCCTGGGTTCATTCCCCAGCTGAGGCGGAAATGTTTTCATATCGCAACGGCCCCCAGGTCGACCCAGCCTTAAATGGGTACCGGATTAATCCGGGAAGTAAAGACTGCGAGGGAGAGGAGATGGCTACCGCCCTCATTTGCAGAGCCTGTGAAATGTGAGATCGCTAACCCCTACGGCATTAATAAATGCTATGGGTTACTTTACTTTACTTTATATTGAGGTTATCTTCTTACAGAAGCTTCATGGCACGTCATCTATACAATTATGCTTCTCATGCTTTTATTTTGTTGTTGAAATGTGTTTTATGCTTTGTTATTTGTATATATGTATGCATCCTCTGTGGTTGGGAGGGAGCCAGAGATTTACTGTGCAGCACTGGGGAGGAGGAAACTGACGGCACTGTTTTTTCCTATGGCTGAGACCCATCATAGAGGCACAGTGACTTAGGACGTGACAATTCTTTTGACTTGAACATTTGGTTTGCATGCCTAGAGCAATACAGAAGCTCGGCATAACCAGTAGTCAATTGGTGGCGGGGAATGAGCACAGTGGACCCTATCTTGGCTGCAGTGGCTCGGAGCAGTGCATAGGTTGAAACCTACCTTCCTGGAGGTGTGATAGTTATGCTCTGGTCCGGAGTGGGCCAAAAATCCACTTACTTCCCAGCAATATAATGTCATTTTAATGATATTGGGTTTTAGGGCATGAGCCCATGGACCGCTAGATCAGCAATCAACCAACCATCTCCTATTTAGCAACCACGAATACCCCCATCCCCTCAACCCACTTGATTTATTCACTTAGGCATTCTTTTTGTTTGACTCTAGCAGTAAATTTGTCGACTAGATGTTAGATATTCCACATCGTGTTTGATAAGTAGCCTAATAAAGACTTATCTGGGTCTTCCACAGAGCGGGCATCTGATCGAAAACTAATCTCTTCCTAAAAATGTAGTAAGGTGGGGCTGCTAAACTCAGATAATTGACAGTGTGGCGGTATTAAGGAAATACTTTGAAGGTGTATAATTGACCAGGGACGTGAGAAAAATACGTCTGGTATTGTCTCGAAGATCTGTCAAAATATTGGTTAAGTCATGTAGAAGACACTTGTAGTTTCTGAAATTCGGATACTTTCAGCTGGTAGATTGTTGTTGTTGTTGTTTGCAAAGATGTTTTTTTTTTCCTTCTGTTAAAGTACATCACCTTTGATGGATATTTGTATTCGTGTGGTTATATTAGCTCTCGTTAATCATTGATCCTTTTATTACTAGACAGTTGAAAATTGTTTTTACGATTGGAGTACCAGATGTTGTCTGGTGAGATACTGATATGACAAGATTCATAGATCCACCAGTTTTTACAGCCGTGATTATATCCACCAGTTTTTACAGCCGTGATTAGATCCACCAGTTTTTACAGCCGTGGTTAGATCCACCAGTTTTTACAGCCGTGATTAGATCCACCAGTTTTTACAGCCGTGATTAGATCCACCAGTTTTTACAGCCGTGATTAGATCCACCAGTTTTTACAGCCGTGATTAGATCCACCAGTTTTTACAGCCGTGATTAGATCCACCAGTTTTTACAGCCGTGATTAGATCCACCAGTTTTTACAGCCGTGATTAGATCCACCAGTTTTTACAGCCTTGATTAGATCCACCAGTTTTTACAGCCGTGAATAAATCCACCAAGTTTCTACAGCCGTGAATAAATCCACTAGTTTCTACAGCCGTGAATAGATTGGTTTGTGTAAGATTCAAATTGAAAGCCAAATCTAAGAAGCCTTAATTTCTCTGGACTCAGCAATAAAATAGGTAAGGCGTGGCAATTAGCCAATAGAAGACAAAACAACAGATTCAAAACAAGATTTCTACGTCGTTTTCGATGATTTCCGTGTTTTTTGTTGGTCGGCGTTGGCAGGTGACACAAAGTATAATCATAATGACAAATGAAAATCAAGGCAATTGAATCGTCATTAAGGCTAAGTTTTCCTTTATCCAACAAGTAGTCTATTAGCGACAGTCAGAGTTAATGTTGCTCGATGTACTTTCAATTAGGCAGGGTTTCCTGCAGGAAGAATCATGTATTTCAAGTAGTCAGGGTTTCCTGTAGGAAGAATCATGTATTTCAAGTAGTCAGGGTTTCCTGTAGGAAGAATCATGTATTTCAAGTAGTCAGGGTTTCCTGTAGGAAGAATCATGTATTTCAAGTAGTCAGGGTTTCCTGTAGGAAGAATCATGTATTTCAATTAGTCAGGGTTTCCTGTAGGAAGAATCATGTATTTCTCATACCTATCCAGGTATGCAACAAATGCCGAGATTGTGCATGTTCCCATTCCTCCTGCCAAACGCCTAGAATAAAACCACATGTGTTGAACACTAAAAGAGATAACCATTCCCAGATTCTTTCAACGGACGGCAGGCATCGAAGACTTGGTCAACCCCATGTCCTTCTCCGTTAATTCCTATGTGATCTTTCATTTGGGTTGAACCGACTATTGATTGATCACTTTTACCTATACCTTTTTGTTGAAAGCCATTGAAAATCATATACTCTATCGAATACGTCATAAATCTGCAGATCTTAGATTTGTCATCCTGGGGAGTGACTCCGCGCAAACGTTGCCCTCTGCAATATAAGATCGATGATGAGCTAATGGGAAATCAAGCCTTCTATATCGACTCTTTAATTATTCCCTTGATTTTTATTGGCTGTCACACAAATCATAATCATAGTGACCAATAAAATTCACGGAAAACAGTTACATGATTCATTTATAAGTCTTGATTTCTAATCAGTCAGTAGATCTTACGTGGACATGCATAACTCAACCACAATTCGTACACACTATAAATACATGTAAGAAGCTCTTGTCAGGTCTAGTAATAATACTTAAGTAAAACACACGGTCGTTCAGTTTTACAATGAATGCAGAGGATGTCAGACTATTTGTTGCTGGTAGGAAGAAATACAGATAACATAACAGTATGCTAGACATTTTCAAAAGTGTCCACCTTGAGATCTAGTACCAGATCGTATGGACACAGATTCAGAAAAGGCTAGAACTCTAATATAGCCACTATCCTAGGGTGGATTGAGGAATGACGTGGCCAATACATACAATTATAAATCTTTCTACATTAATGTATGGCTCAGAAACATGGACAATGAACGAGTAACTAGAAGACATAATTGATACATGTGAGATGTGGATATATAGAAAAATATGAAGACTTTTGTGGAAAGGAAAAAATGTTGTTCTGGCAACACTGAATATGAAAAAGTAACTATTGAAGGACATAAACGTCACACAAGTAAAGCATTTCGGCATATTAAACTATATGACACCTTGTTGAAGATCTTACGCGAGTGTAGAGAGCGAGCATGGGGTAGGCAGAGATATAAGTGGGAGGGAAATATCGTGAAATTAACAGGTTACAAACTAGCAGAGTGCACCACCAACATTAGAGACAGAAGATGTTGGAGATGCGTTGCAGCCAACCTCTTCGTTACGGAGACGGCACTTGATTATAATGTATGTTCATAATATTGGTGTACATTCCACACACAAAAGACATCTCTTGTAAGAGTTTGGAGTGCAAATCTATTCATCTCGATATCGGAATATATCACCTACTAATTTGTTCTTGTATTTTAATTTGTTCTGATAATTTTCATTAACCTAATGTTCCTCTTTCATTTGTTCCATGTCAACTTCATTTATTTTTTGTGAATTTGTATATACACATACATCCATCGTCTTTATGTGTGTTTGTGATTTATATTGTGTTCTTTTGACGCGTGTTCTTTCATTCCAGTCGTTTTATGTGGCTATCATTTGCTTCTGTGAGTTGTTCCGTGACTTTTTAATAGATGATCCGATCTTTTGGTATAATGCGCTCTCTCGTGAAGCGGAAACTGGAGACGAATAGACTTAGTTTTTTGTTGATTGAAGGTTTCGGATCTAAGAAACGTAGGCATAGTATGGGAGGTGTATTATTTGAGTGAGTGTGTGTGAGTCACTGATGATAATGGTAAGTAAAATTAGGGACGTTATGTTCTGTCCTTCAAATACGGCACCAATTGAGAAAGTGAGGGGTTTGATGTCAATAATAATATATTTATACACAGACTAAATTGTGAATAATTCAACTAGATACAATAAGAAATGAAGAAGAAGAAGAATTTGTTGCGGAATGTATGAATGAGGGCAGTGGAGATGACGTACATGTTGGGGTAGAAGTGCAATCAATCAATCATCGCTTGATGGAGCCACAATCATCACCTCTTGATGGAGACACAATCAATCATCGCTTGATGGAGCCACAATCATCACCTCTTGATGGAGACACAATCAATCATCGATTGATGGAGCCACAATCATCACCTCTTGATGGAGACACAATCAATCATCTCTTGATGGAGACACAATCAATCATCGCTTGATGGAGCCACAATCATCACCTCTTGATGGAGACACAATCAATCAATCATCTATTTATATAGATCCAATCAATCATCTCTTGATGGAGACCCAATCAATCATCTCTTGATGGAGACACAATCAATCATATCTTGATGGAGACTCAATCAATCATCTTTTGATGGAGACTCAATTGATCATCTCTTGATGGAGAACCAATCAATCATCGTTTGATGGAGACCCAATCAATCATCTTTTGATGGAGACCCAATCAATCATATCTTGATGGAGACCCAATCTATCATCTTTTGATGGAGATCGAATCAATCATCTTTTGATGGAGACCCAATCAATCATCTTTTGATGGAGAACAAATCAATCATCTTTTGATGGAGAACAAATCAATCATCTTTTGATGGAGACCCAATCAATCATCTCTTGATGGAGACACTATCAATCATATCTTGATGGAGACCCAATCGATCATCTTTTGATGAAGACTCAATTGATCATCTCTTGATGGAGACCCAACCAATCATCTTTTGATGGAGAACCAATCAATCTTTTGATGTAGACCCAATCAATCATCTCTTGATGGAGACACAATCAATCATATCTTGATGGAGACTCAATTGATCATCTCTTGATGGAGACTCAATCATCTTTTGATGGAGAACCAATCAATCATCTTTTGATGGAGACCCAATCAATCATCTCTTGTTTGAGACACAATCATTCATATCTTGATGGAGAACCAATCAATCATCTCTTGATGGAGACTCAATCATCTTTTGATGGAGAACCAATCAATCATCTTTTGATGGAGACCCAATCAATCATCTCTTGTTTGAGACACAATCATTCATATCTTGATGGAGAACCAATCAATCATCTCTTGATGGAGAACTATATTTCGTTACAGACCTAGCTACGACTATATTAAATAATGGTGTATGAGGTTTAGGTAGTTGTGCTGGTTGTCGCAATTTATAACATTAATCAATGATTATGTTCCTAATTTATAACATCAATCATTGATTATTTTCCTAATTTATAACATCAATCAATGATTATTTTCCTAATTTATAACATCAATCAATGATTATTTACCTAATTTATAACATATAAATCAATGTTTGTTCTGAATGTCGTGCTGCCTTTCCACTATTATTTTTCCCCACTCTATAATTTCATCTCTCTCTCTCCACTTGTCTCTCTCTACCTGTCTACATCTCATTCACTCCACTTGTCTCTCTCTACCTGTCTACATCTCATTCACTCCACTTGTCTCTCTCTCTACCTAACTACATCTCTCCCTGCCTACCTGCATCTATTTCTTCCCTCACATCACTCTCTGCCCTCTCTCTGCCTACCTGCGTACCTCCATCGCCTCTCATCACATTTGATCTATCTCTAGCCCCCCCCCCCCCCGCCCCTCTCTACAGAAGATATGTATAACGAAGACACGTATTGTGAACTTTTAACCTCCAACTTAATTTAGCCTTGACATTAATGACAGGCAGAAGAGGCTGCATCAGCGGCGGCCACTCCAAATACAACGGGGGCGGAAGCTGAAGAGGAGGAACAGGCTGAGGGTGAGGACGACGGAGAGGGCGAAGAGGAAGAGGAGGATAAATACAACCTAGATAAGTCAGACATGGTGGTGAGTACATATTTAGCAGGCAATTTCTCAATATGTTGTTGTGCTGTTGGATGATGTGGTGGTACATGTTGCTGTTGTGGTAGATGTTGCATGTAATCGGTGTTGTTATTCTCTTGGTAGTTACCTGTTTGTTTTTGTGGGTTTTTTGTGTTGGTGGTTTTTGTTGTTTTTAATTGTATATATTTACATTTTTGGTTATTGATCTAGTTACTCGTAGTTAATGTTATTGATGGTGGTTATTATTGATGGTTTTTGTTGATGCTGGTTATTGTTGTTGATGATGGTTATTGTTATTGATGGTGGTTATTGTGGTTGATGATGGTTATTATTATTATTGATGGTGGTTATCGTTCATGGTTATTATTGTTGGTTACTGTTATTGATGGTTGTTATTGATGATGTTATTGTTGTTGATGGTGGTTATTGATGGTGTTTATTGTTGTTGATGGTGGTTATTGATGGTGTTTATTGTTGATAGTGGTTATTTTTCATGGTTAGTGTTGCTGATGGTGGTTATTTTTCATGGTTATTGTTGTTGAGGGTGGTTATTGATATTGATGGTGGCCTTTGCTATTGTTCTTAATTTATGTTATTATTGTCGTTGATGGTGTCTTATGTTGTTGATGCTGGTTTTTGTTATTGTTGGTGATGGTGTTTGTTGTTCTTGTTGATGGTATTCCTGTCATTTGTGTTATCGATTGTGGTTTTTGTTATTGTTGTTGATGATTATTGTTGTTGATATTGTAGTTGCTAGTGGTGGTGCCTATTGTTGTTGATGGTAGTATGGATCATTGTTTTTGTTGATGTGATTGTTTTTCTTGACAGTTGGTATTGTTATTTGTGGTTATTGTTTTCGGTACTGCTGGTTATGTGTTATTAATAGCTTTTTAACCTGATCTGGTTCTGCCAGCGAGTAATGATCATCTTTCCAATCAATTTCTGTATGATTTCGTAACCAGATTTTCACTAAAAATGGGTGTCATTTGCATTTCACCACCGAAGACTCACAAATAGAACCGCTTTATAACAGATTTCCATTCCCTAGACTACATGGTGCTGGAAATCATCAAAAATAGTGAGGTCGGTCGTAGTTCTTAAGGAAATCATCAAAAATAGTGAGATCGTAGTTCTTAGGAAATCATCAAAAAATAGTGAGGTCCCAGTTCTTATAACCCAATCACAGCAGCTTCGGAAACATGGCTTGTCTACACAGCCTAAGAATGTTAAGAATGTACTCACGTAGAAAACTGGTGAGGAAGTTTTACTGCACGACGACTAACAAACACACTATCACTATCGGAAGCTCGCGTGAAATAATACGCACAACGGAAAACAAGATACAATCATACACATAACAATACACATGACATAATCTGCTTGTTCATTCATGCATGTAGAAAGTGGGAGATATTATCGGTTTACAGGATCCATCGATATTACTTCGTGTGGTTAGGGACCAAATATGTTGTTTCTTAGTCTCTTAGAGTTAGAAACAATAATCTGAGTTAAGGGGCCAGTGCATGTACTATTTTATCACGTAGACTATGGCTCATCGGGCCGGATGTGGCCCTCAGACCGTGTTTCGTGCAGCAATGATATAAACATATAACAACTGTTTTTGGCTCGTTTGGAAACCATGGACCTGGCCTTCTTGTTCAGAATGCAATATGGTCTCTGACTTATTTCCAGACATGTCGCAGGAGGAAATTAAGGAAGGTTTGGTGATGGACTGATAACCTGTCACCTGTGAAGAAAAGTCATTGTACTGCACGTCTTGTCTCAATTTCTGACTTATATCTTCTGGCGAGTGGGCACCATGGATGATAGAGAGATGAAGGCAAGCTGATATTCCACCTTTATCTTGTTGTCACAGATTCCTAGGCGTCCGGGAATGCTATGTCTGCAAATTCTGCACATTTGTTAAGAGATTTAACAACAATGATAAACTAGTTGGCCCGTAGGTTTACTCTATGACATGGGCAAGACGTGATAATCCCAAGATACTGCTGTGCTGGAATGTTCTTTCGGGGACTAAACATTCTTCCATATGCGACCCCTAACACAACGATGCATTTAGACAAACCATATACACGTTCAGTGTAACCGTGGAGGATCTTGGCTTTTGTGAGAAGTAATATGGGCTACCACGATCTACGGACTGCCAAGATCTACAGACTGCCAAGATCTACATGCTGCAGAGATGTTTGTGCCGCAATGATTTCATGCTACTAAGAGTACCACGCTTGCAGTTAGTTCCGTAAAATTTACTGCTTATGGTAATGTACGCTTCCTTTACAACCGTGAACGTTACTCCAACTTGGTTATATGAGTACAATTGTGTTATACAATCATACAGAATGAATGATCACAGTTCTGGTAATCCAGCTACCACAACCTCTGAATAAATAACCTGTACACACCTAAACAAACCTATACACAAACCTGTACACACACAAACCTATATATCTTCCTTCATTAGACAAAGACGTTGGACTTACATCGGCCATGTTCTCAGAATGAACAGCCTAAGAATTCCCCAGCAGTCACTATATTGGGTTCCACCTGGAGTAAGAAGAAGAGGGAGACCTAGAGAAACTCTACGAAGAACCATTAATAGAGAAGGCATGTCAATGAACCTAAACATCACGCAACAATTGAAAGACCTTGCAACACAAACACAGGAATGGAAAGCTATGGTTTCTGCCCTATGCGCCGCCTATGGCCCTGGAGGAACATAACATAACATAACACACCTAAAGGGATTATTTCTTCACCATCATCAATTAGGCGATGTTTTGTCTTGAACTTTAATGCTCTTTCATATACAGAACTTAATCATCATATAGAAAACCATTGTTTGCACACAATTAATTGTAAATGGTAATTTACCATATTTAATGTTTTCTTTATGTGTGAGTACTAAGTCATTCTCGTGTGTCAGACATTGATGTTTTCAAATTTCTGAATAAGTCTAAGAGAGATAACTATGAATATAATGTTATTGCGAAAAATATATTTTTGCTTATTCCCCTTTGATTAAATATGAAACGCGTGGTTTCAGATAATCATAAGCACATGCCTATGTAGTGTGTGTGTGTTATTGTTGTTGTTGTTATCTGCGACTGACCGATGCATATTTATTGTTGCTTGAGAATTTGTTCGTTGGTGGTCTTGACTAAAATTGCATTTTAGTTAGGGGATGCTGTGAGGTCGACGACGGCAAACATGGTGGTTCAATTTACGAGGCGAGTCGATGCCAGAGTATCTGGTTCATTTCCCGTTTGCCCATTGATTTTTCTTTATAATCATTTAACATTTCCTGGAAAAGTTAGCACAGCCTTTCGACGCTCCTATCGATCTTGAACCATCTTCATTGATGAGTGCGGGAGATGATGACAATCAAGTGCCTTGCCGAAAGGCATAAGCGATCATATTCCTCCACAACTCTCTTTCTCTTGTGTTTCTCTTGTGTTGTCAATGAGCTCGGTTGGTGACCTTCTCTCGTGCCACAATACTATCCAATCTATCAACATTCATTTCTGTTATCTAAATGATGATGAGAACAGTGTCACGTGTGGCTTGTTATCTCTGGTTATGTTTCAGAAATGGCTGAAGTAAACTATTCACGTTTAGAAGTGAAAGCTGGAAATCAACTCAAGCAACAGACCAAATATTAAACAGCTTCAAATACAAGTATCTCCGGAAACTGATGAACATAAAATGGAGCGATTTCGTCCCAAATAGTGATTTAAGAAGCACAACACCAAGAATATGTTTCAAACTTCATAACAAACATGCAGATGAAAATATCTGGGTCATGTTTTAAGACTAGATGAAAACAGAATAAACCAACAAGTCATTAAGTGACACCTGAAGATAGAAGGAAACGAGGAAAACCTAAAGCAACCCTAAAAATCACTATACTTAAAGAAGGAGAAATAACAGGCTGCAAGACCATACAAGAACTAAAACTGCAGGCAGCGGACCGTAACACATGGAAAATCAAAACCTCTGCCCTATGTTCCGTCTGCGGCACGAAATGAACAAACTAACTAATGGCTCGTGGGAAATCAAGTGTACTAAATGACTCATTTGACTATGTTCGTGATTGTCATTAGTCACTGTAGTTATACTTCGTGTGACAGCCAATTAAATAATCGAATTAGTCCACTTTATACTGATTTCCCATTATCCAATATGTCTTACATCATAGACGGTCATGTTTGAATATATTTCTCTCAAAATGCTAGAATAGGTATCGTGGTGGTGGCAGTAGAGGAGGGCGCTGTTGATGGTGAGGTCGCCGTGCAGATCCTCCTTCACAAGTGACGTTGCCATGACCTACGTGATGAAAATTGGATTAAACTGAGGGAGAGTTGCAGTGCCGTCATCGTTACTCTGTTTCCCCCCCCTCCACCTGCACACATAATATCAGTGTCCCGAGGAGGTCAAGATGAGTGAGTGTTCGATGGGTTGCAGTAGTGACCATGTCGATGCAGTAGGTCCAGTAGAGGGCATTTCTATCTCACCGCGCTCATAGAAGTCTATGTCGATTCCTATGTGACGCCTTTCTACCCATTGACGCAATACATGATTTGGGGTTCCTATGTGACGCCTTTCTACCCATTGACACAATACATGATTTGGTTCCTATGTGACGCCTTTCTACCCATTGACACAATACATGATTTGGTTCCTATGTGACGCACTTCTACCCATTGACACAATACATGATTTGGTTCCTATGTGACGCCTTTCTACCCATTGACACAATACATGATTTGGTTCCTATGTGACGCCTTTCTACCCATTGACACAATACATGATTTGGTTCCTATGTGACGCCTTTCTACCCATTGACGCATTACATGATTTGGTTCCTATGTGACGCACTTCTACCCATTGACACAATACATGATTTGGTTCCTATGTGACGCCTTTCTACCCATTGGCCCTAATACATGATTTGGTTCCTATGTGACGCCTTTCTACCCATTGACACAATACATGATTTGGTTCCTATGTGACGCCTTTCTACCCATTGACGCATTACATGATTTGGTTCCTATGTGACGCACTTCTACCCATTGACGCAATACATGATTTGGTTCCTATGTGACGCCTTTCTACCCATTGACGCAATACATGATTTGGTTCCTATGTGACGCACTTCTACCCATTGACGCAATACATGATTTGGTTCATATGTGACGCACTTCTACCCATTGACGCATTACATGATTTGGTTCCTATGTGACGCACTTCTACCCATTGACACAATACATGATTTGGTTCCTATGTGACGCCTTTCTACCCATTGACACAATACGTGATTTGGTTCCTATGTGACGCCTTTCTACCCATTGACACAATACATGATTTGGTTCCTATGTGACGCCTTTCTACCCATTGACGCATTACATGATTTGGTTCCTATGTGACGCACTTCTACCCATTGACACAATACATGATTTGGTTCCTATGTGACGCCTTTCTACCCATTGACACAATACATGATTTGGTTCCTATGTGACGCCTTTCTACCCATTGACACAATACATGATTTGGTTCCTATGTGACGCCTTTCTACCCATTGACGCATTACATGATTTGGTTCCTATGTGACGCACTTCTACCCATTGACGCAATACATGATTTGGTTCCTATGTGACGCCTTTCTACCCATTGACGCAATACATGATTTGGTTCCTATGCGCAGTTCGCTGCATCCAGACCTTGCACATTTTGATATATAGGCATTAGCTGTATGAGAGAGAGAAAGCATAACGGTTTGCATCTATGTATCAGAAGAAGCTAAGGTGACAGTGGATAAAGAGGCCGTGCTGAATATGTCTTCTTCTATGTTCATTATCAAACTCCTGCAGATTAACAGGATGTAGTCCAGAGAACGGAATGCGTTATGTCATGGTTTACAGCATTGCTGTGATAGCTGCGCTTTCAGCATGGCACATCCGACTACAGCGTAGCATCTGGTTCACTTTCTCTTACACTCTCTCTCTCTATCTCTCTCTCTATCTCTCTCTCTCTCTATGGGATTACAGTCAACCACCCTCAAAACTTTCTTAGTCTCCTCTCATTACATACATAGGAGGTAAACAGTGTTGTTATTCTTTGCTCCCTTTTTTGGGCGACAGATAGGCTTAAATTTGGTATTAAACTTGGAACTAGTATAACTGGACGTCTGTGAGGTAGAATGACCAGGCATAATCAGTGAACGCCTGCGAGGTAGAATAACCAGATGTAATCAGTGAACGCCTGCGAGATAGAATAACCAGACGTAATCAGTGAACGCCTGCGAGATAGAATAACCAGACGTAATCAGTGAACGCCTGCGAGATAGAATGACCAGACGTAATCAGTGAACGCCTGCGAGATAGAATGACCAGACGTAATCAGTGAACGAACATGAGGAACACTGTACGCATATATATATATCGATGCTTACTGGGAAAAACCGAGCACCTATGAGTCTGTCCGGAGTTCAATGATGTCGGTTCATAATTTAAATCTCACCCAGAAAATTTATCCCTGGGATATTTACTATTGGGGTCGCAGCCTTTGAGATTGAGAGCACCGCACACTTGTAATCGGCAGTGCTCCCTAGCTCTTTTTAACTAGTATGACACGAGGACATGTTCTTATGAGAGTACCAAGATGCTCTCGAGCACTAAGATGAGAGCACCTGCTTTACGTCACGGCTTATCGAACATCAGGATAAGAGCACCTGCTTTATGTCAAGACTTATCGAGCACCAGGGTAAGAGCACCTGCTTTATGTCAAGGCTTAGCGAGCACCAGGGTGAAATAACCTGCTTCACGCCAATGCGTATCAATATTTCAGCCCCATACCAGCGTGACATAATCATTTATCGAGAAACAGATATCCTCACTCGCTCAATTTCAGGAAAGGTCATACGCCCGGACAAAACCAAAGTTGATTTGCGTCTAGAATTGAAATGGGCGTTCCTCTTCAGAATAAGGCTTTAAATCTCCCGTGCCCAATGCAAAGCAACGTTACCACGGTAAAGAGAGAGATATAATTACAGTAGCTTCTAAATAAAATTATAATCTCCCGTCGACATATGGATAGACCGCCTCACAGTTCTTGAACATTAACCCTCGTCGACTGGGCGATCAGTCTAATCGATAGACGAACGATCGTTGTGGCATCACTCGTAACGAGATGATTGTTTGTAAAGCAGTTTACTCTTCTACCGAGCCTGGATTGATTGTTGAATTCCATATAATGTTTATACAATTACAATTGTGCACAGGAGATCGAAAAGTTAGTACCGATTTCTATACGAGGGATGGATTTTCTCTGAAGTTGATGTGTTACTTCATGGTCTAGTGCCGAATATCTTGTTCATCGAGTACATGTTTTCAGATCTATCAACCGTTACTTCTGAGCGTTTATGTAAAGGAAATGTTTAACTATTCTGTTGTGCGATTCATCGAGTTTTTCATGTCATTTTATTTGTGTTTTGGGAACCTTTGACAATAATATCGATCCATATTAGTTACTGTTCGTGGGTGTGCTGTGACATGTGTATTTGATTCAATTTATGTCATTCCCGTATTCGAGTAATTCAAATATGACTATTACATTTGTGACCACATACCAATTTGTGGAAGGTATGTAGGTCTTACCAGTATCCTATCCCAATTTGTGGAAGGTATGTAGGTCTTACCAGTATCCTATCCCAATTTGTGGAAGGTATGTAGGTCTTACCAGTATCCTATCCCAATTTGTGGAAGGTATGTAGGTCTTACCAGTATCCTATCCCAATTTGTGGAAGGTATGTAGGTCTTACCAGTATCCTATCCCAATTTGTGGAAGGTATGTAGGTCTTACCAGTATCCTATCCCAATTTGTGGAAGGTATGTAGGTCTTACCAGTATCCTATCCCAATTTGTGGAAGGTATGTAGGTCTTACCAGTATCCTATCCCAATTTGTGGAAGGTATGTAGGTCTTACCAGTATCCTATCCCAATTTGTGGAAGGTATGTAGGTCTTACCAGTATCCTATCCCAATTTGTGGAAGGTATGTAGGTCTTACCAGTATCCTATCCCAATTTGTGGAAGGTATGTAGGTCTTACCAGTATCCTATCCCAATTTGTGGAAGGTATGTAGGTCTTACCAGTATCCTATCCCAATTTGTGGAAGGTATGTAGGTCTTACCAGTATCCTATCCCAATTTGTGGAAGGTATGTAGGTCTTACCAGTATCCTATCCCAATTTGTGGAAGGTATGTAGGTCTTACCAGTATCCTATCCCAATTTGTGGAAGGTATGTAGGTCTTACCAGTATCCTATCCCAATTTGTGGAAGGTATGTAGGTCTTACCAGTATCCTATCCCAATTTGTGGAAGGTATGTAGGTCTTACCAGTATCCTATCCCAATTTGTGGAAGGTATGTAGGTCTTACCAGTATCCTATCCCAATTTGTGGAAGGTATGTAGGTCTTACCAGTATCCTATCCCAATTTGTGGAAGGTATGTAGGTCTTACCAGTATCCTATCCCAATTTGTGGAAGGTATGTAGGTCTTACCAGTATCCTATCCCAATTTGTGGAAGGTATGTAGGTCTTACCAGTATCCTATCCCAATTTGTGGAAGGTATGTAGGTCTTACCAGTATCCTATCCCAATTTGTGGAAGGTATGTAGGTCTTACCAGTATCCTATCCCAATTTGTGGAAGGTATGTAGGTCTTACCAGTATCCTATCCCAATTTGTGGAAGGTATGTAGGTCTTACCAGTATCCTATCCCAATTTGTGGAAGGTATGTAGGTCTTACCAGTATCCTATCCCAATTTGTGGAAGGTATGTAGGTCTTACCAGTATCCTATCCCAATTTGTGGAAGGTATGTAGGTCTTACCAGTATCCTATCCCAATTTGTGGAAGGTATGTAGGTCTTACCAGTATCCTATCCCAATTTGTGGAAGGTATGTAGGTCTTACCAGTATCCTATCCCAATTTGTGGAAGGTATGTAGGTCTTACCAGTATCCTATCCCAATTTGTGGAAGGTATGTAGGTCTTACCAGTATCCTATCCCAATTTGTGGAAGGTATGTAGGTCTTACCAGTATCCTATCCCAATTTGTGGAAGGTATGTAGGTCTTACCAGTATCCTATCCCAATTTGTGGAAGGTATGTAGGTCTTACCAGTATCCTATCCCAATTTGTGGAAGGTATGTAGGTCTTACCAGTATCCTATCCCAATTTGTGGAAGGTATGTAGGTCTTACCAGTATCCTATCCCAATTTGTGGAAGGTATGTAGGTCTTACCAGTATCCTATCCCAATTTGTGGAAGGTATGTAGGTCTTACCAGTATCCTATCCCAATTTGTGGAAGGTATGTAGGTCTTACCAGTATCCTATCCCAATTTGTGGAAGGTATGTAGGTCTTACCAGTATCCTATCCCAATTTGTGGAAGGTATGTAGGTCTTACCAGTATCCTATCCCAATTTGTGGAAGGTATGTAGGTCTTACCAGTATCCTATCCCAATTTGTGGAAGGTATGTAGGTCTTACCAGTATCCTATCCCAATTTGTGGAAGGTATGTAGGTCTTACCAGTATCCTATCCCAATTTGTGGAAGGTATGTAGGTCTTACCAGTATCCTATCCCAATTTGTGGAAGGTATGTAGGTCTTACCAGTATCCTATCCCAATTTGTGGAAGGTATGTAGGTCTTACCAGTATCCTATCCCAATTTGTGGAAGGTATGTAGGTCTTACCAGTATCCTATCCCAATTTGTGGAAGGTATGTAGGTCTTACCAGTATCCTATCCCAATTTGTGGAAGGTATGTAGGTCTTACCAGTATCCTATCCCAATTTGTGGAAGGTATGTAGGTCTTACCAGTATCCTATCCCAATTTGTGGAAGGTATGTAGGTCTTACCAGTATCCTATCCCAATTTGTGGAAGGTATGTAGGTCTTACCAGTATCCTATCCCAATTTGTGGAAGGTATGTAGGTCTTACCAGTATCCTATCCCAATTTGTGGAAGGTATGTAGGTCTTACCAGTATCCTATCCCAATTTGTGGAAGGTATGTAGGTCTTACCAGTATCCTATCCCAATTTGTGGAAGGTATGTAGGTCTTACCAGTATCCTATCCCAATTTGTGGAAGGTATGTAGGTCTTACCAGTATCCTATCCCAATTTGTGGAAGGTATGTAGGTCTTACCAGTATCCTATCCCAATTTGTGGAAGGTATGTAGGTCTTACCAGTATCCTATCCCAATTTGTGGAAGGTATGTAGGTCTTACCAGTATCCTATCCCAATTTGTGGAAGGTATGTAGGTCTTACCAGTATCCTATCCCAATTTGTGGAAGGTATGTAGGTCTTACCAGTATCCTATCCCAATTTGTGGAAGGTATGTAGGTCTTACCAGTATCCTATCCCAATTTGTGGAAGGTATGTAGGTCTTACCAGTATCCTATCCCAATTTGTGGAAGGTATGTAGGTCTTACCAGTATCCTATCCCAATTTGTGGAAGGTATGTAGGTCTTACCAGTATCCTATCCCAATTTGTGGAAGGTATGTAGGTCTTACCAGTATCCTATCCCAATTTGTGGAAGGTATGTAGGTCTTACCAGTATCCTATCCCAATTTGTGGAAGGTATGTAGGTCTTACCAGTATCCTATCCCAATTTGTGGAAGGTATGTAGGTCTTACCAGTATCCTATCCCAATTTGTGGAAGGTATGTAGGTCTTACCAGTATCCTATCCCAATTTGTGGAAGGTATGTAGGTCTTACCAGTATCCTATCCCAATTTGTGGAAGGTATGTAGGTCTTACCAGTATCCTATCCCAATTTGTGGAAGGTATGTAGGTCTTACCAGTATCCTATCCCAATTTGTGGAAGGTATGTAGGTCTTACCAGTATCCTATCCCAATTTGTGGAAGGTATGTAGGTCTTACCAGTATCCTATCCCAATTTGTGGAAGGTATGTAGGTCTTACCAGTATCCTATCCCAATTTGTGGAAGGTATGTAGGTCTTACCAGTATCCTATCCCAATTTGTGGAAGGTATGTAGGTCTTACCAGTATCCTATCCCAATTTGTGGAAGGTATGTAGGTCTTACCAGTATCCTATCCCAATTTGTGGAAGGTATGTAGGTCTTACCAGTATCCTATCCCAATTTGTGGAAGGTATGTAGGTCTTACCAGTATCCTATCCCAATTTGTGGAAGGTATGTAGGTCTTACCAGTATCCTATCCCAATTTGTGGAAGGTATGTAGGTCTTACCAGTATCCTATCCCAATTTGTGGAAGGTATGTAGGTCTTACCAGTATCCTATCCCAATTTGTGGAAGGTATGTAGGTCTTACCAGTATCCTATCCCAATTTGTGGAAGGTATGTAGGTCTTACCAGTATCCTATCCCAATTTGTGGAAGGTATGTAGGTCTTACCAGTATCCTATCCCAATTTGTGGAAGGTATGTAGGTCTTACCAGTATCCTATCCCAATTTGTGGAAGGTATGTAGGTCTTACCAGTATCCTATCCCAATTTGTGGAAGGTATGTAGGTCTTACCAGTATCCTATCCCAATTTGTGGAAGGTATGTAGGTCTTACCAGTATCCTATCCCAATTTGTGGAAGGTATGTAGGTCTTACCAGTATCCTATCCCAATTTGTGGAAGGTATGTAGGTCTTACCAGTATCCTATCCCAATTTGTGGAAGGTATGTAGGTCTTACCAGTATCCTATCCCAATTTGTGGAAGGTATGTAGGTCTTACCAGTATCCTATCCCAATTTGTGGAAGGTATGTAGGTCTTACCAGTATCCTATCCCAATTTGTGGAAGGTATGTAGGTCTTACCAGTATCCTATCCCAATTTGTGGAAGGTATGTAGGTCTTACCAGTATCCTATCCCAATTTGTGGAAGGTATGTAGGTCTTACCAGTATCCTATCCCAATTTGTGGAAGGTATGTAGGTCTTACCAGTATCCTATCCCAATTTGTGGAAGGTATGTAGGTCTTACCAGTATCCTATCAGACACATTATCATGCTACATTATACTTGTAGTAGATTATATGACTTAGCAGTGTCCCACTAGACACACACACACATCATCATCACACCGTGACTTATCGTTCATCCTACTTTTTCCTTGCTCTTCACTGGTTGGCCACACAAATCACATACTCTCTGACCAATGATCAATCTTAGCAGCCAAAACTAGTGACACAGCACACCGGACGTATTTTCTGTAAGAGGGTCTTGCTTGTACTGCAAGTACCCATCTATCATCTGTATATTTGATCTATTGTAGCACTAATTTGCTATAGCATCACAATGTCCCCATAATTATAACCATCTACGTTATCCCTGTGTTGAATCTGTCAATCAATGATTCCCATCTACACTCTTACCTCTTACCTTCTGTATTCATTCCTCTTATTTTATTACATCTTTCTATTTCTTACTTTATCGCTCTACCCATCCCTCCACACAGTCTACTCTTTCTTATCTACTCTCCTACTTTCTATTTTACTCGCCATACAATCTACTCTTTCTTATCTACTCTCCTACTTTCTATTTTACTCGCCATACAATCTACTTTCTTATCCACTCTCCTACTTTCTCTTTTACTCGCCATACAATCTACTTTCTTATCCACTCTCCTACTTTCTGTTTTACTCGCCATACAATCTACTCTTTCTTATCTACTCTCCTACTTTCTATTTTACTCGCCATACAATCTACTCTTTCTTATCTACTCTCCTACTTTCTATTTTACTCGCATAACAATCTACTCTTTTGTAACCATTCCCCTGTTTCTCTGTTTCTGCATATGCTTTCTTATCTACTCTCACGCTTGACTATTCCATTTTCTCTACCGTGTTCCTTTCTCTTCGCCCCACCATGTTCTATCTTCCTACAAGTACCTCCATCTTCTTGTTCCTCCTTCCTGCCTCCTTCCTGCCTTCTTCTCATCGATATTCCTACACCACCTCCCCAAAATTCCCCTCCGTTATATACGAGTGCTTGGTTCGGTTTCACCTTATTCTCGAGAACCTTAGATTGAAATATATAACCATGCCGAGTCTGGGCTAATGATTGATTGAGTGCAGGAAGTCGGAGAAGGCAGGAAGAAACCCAGAAAACCCTGAATGGATTTAGCCATGGAGTGACAAAGGGCTCATGAACGCCAGGTCAACTGTGGCTGCCAACCTACAAAAAACATATATAGACTGTATTGATTATATCTGTGTCCAAGATATCGAACGATACGTTTGGGCTCAGGGGAGTTGAGACGTGATGTGGCAGGCAATACTTACGCGTGAAATTTAGTAATTCGAACTGGTCTAATCTGTGTTTTATTGGTTTCGTTAACCTCCTGGCCCGGTAACACTTTTAGACGTGACCTTCGTTAAAACAGGCCGGAGTGGTAACCTATTTTACGTGACCAATGCGACTATTTCTGTGTTTGTCATTGACTGAATAAAACAAATTATAAATAAATGATCAATAAATATCTTATAGTTGGATTGACTTTACGCAGTGACTTTCGCCAATAGACCACCTTAACAACAGAATTCATTCAAGACTTTTTGGCTCATGTATTCGATTATTCCCGTGTATTTCGTTGGTCGACACTGGCAGGCAACACAACGTATATAAATAGCGACCAACGAAAACACAGCAATACTCAATAATATCACGTAAGAAGGCTGATTCTGTTTTTCTTGAATCTGCTGTTAGGTCTGATTTGTCGAAAGGCCACGGCTGCACACCGGGCCTGTTAGATCGACGGTGACGGTAGATAATTCTCTTGATTTCTTTATGCAGAAGTGGATGAAGTAGCCCCACAATGTTCTAGTAATAAGACAAATGTTAATTCAGCTAGAACAGCCATGTCTGAGATAAGTGTTAATTCAGCTAGTCCAGCCATGTCTGAGACAAGTGTTAATTCAGCTAGACCAGCCATGTCTGAGACATGTGTTATCTTAGCTAGACCAGCCATGCCTGAGACATGTATGGTTAATTTAGTTAGACCAGCGATGGATAACCTTCCTGGGACGTCGGGTCGCATAGAACTGTTTGTATTGCAGCATGGGGGTCAAAAATCTTTCTTTTTATTGCGGTATCTGGGTCAACAATCTTTATTTTTATTAAGGTTTGGTTTGGGTCAAAGGGCATGAGCCCATGGACCGCTGGATCAGCAACCATTACGGTTTGGGGGGGGGGGGGGGGGGGTAAAAATCATTCTTTTTATTGCGGTATCTGAGTCAAAAATCTTTCTTTTTATTGTGGTTTGGGGGTTAAAAATCGTTCTTTTGCGTTTTAGGGGTTAAAAATCTTTCTTTTTATTACGGTTTGGGGGTTAAAAATCTTTTTTTTATATTGTGGTATCGGTGTCAAAAAGCTTTCTTTGTATTGTGATATGGGGGTCAAAAATCTTTCTTTTTATTGTGGCATGGGTGTCAAAAATCTTTCGTTTTATTGCGATATGAAGTGAAAATCTGGTGGATATATTTTGCTGTTATTTGTGGATTGTTCGCCTGGTAACCTGTTCGCTTTATACTCACGTCAAGTCGCGTGTTCACATCAGGGTCGTGATTTCTTCTTTAAAAAGGACCTTTTATATATATATAAATATATCTTGCGATAATCGTTTGAAGTACAAAGCCATCTAACGTGAGTGATACTCTATCTAGGCAGGAGGCGTGCTTCTTCGTTAAGAGGTACAGGTTATATATGGGATAACCCGAGTACAATGAAATCAATCCTCTACCCTTGTTTAGTACTTCAGTCCTGGGATTGAAAAAAACACACACTCGTTTGTTCTGATGGTGATACATTTGGTGTGTGCTACTGAAAAACTCGTTTAAAAACGTGGTTGTTACTTTATGTACTCATGACTCGCTGAACGATGCACGCAATTCAGCCGCAACATTATTCTTCATTCGGGGCCCAGTACCTCAGCGACGTAAGAGCTGACGGCCGCCACATTATTCTTCATTTGGGGCCTAGTACCTCAGCGACGTAAGAGCTGACGGCCGCCACATGGATGGAGGCAAATAGTCGATGCTATCAGGATGCTATATGCGGCGCTCTCGTTGCTGCCGTGTGTTATATGAAAGCCAGACAGGGACATTATTGTCATCATCAGCAACAGCAGCAAGTTAAGGACACGAAAACTGATTTCCCACAGGGGGCAATTACATTATCATCTTCTGCAACATCATTCTCTGCAACATTATCATCCGAAGCGTACAGTAAACCATGTCATGCCGTGAGTTCTCGTCCCAGAGATGCAGCTAACAGAGCAACAACGCCAATCGTTGAAGCAGAGCCGGTAAGCAGCGAGAAAGTTATCCAAAATCTTATGTTTATGTGTAAGATCTTATAACTGAGAGAGGTTTTGTTCACTGAAGTATTATCAACGTTTTTATGATATTCATTAATATGTTATCTTTTTAAAAGAAAAAACAATTCTTGTTCATTGTTATCTATTCTTCCTGTATGATTTGGTCGTGCTGTAGACCGTTTCTGATGTGGTTGTGCAATTATCTTTGTCCTTGTCTGATGTGGCATAACAAAGGAACAGCTTCCCGTGTACTATTAGATTGGCAAAAAGTACTCTTTTTCTATTGCTGGCTTACCAAGAAAATTCGACTTGTGTGGGCTTACCAAGAAAATTCGACTTGTGTGGGCTTACCAAGAAACTGTCTTTGTTTGCTTTAACTTTACCAAGAAACTAACTTTGTCTGCTTTGGTCTTACCAAGAAACGGTTTTTGTCTGCTTTGGTCTTATCACGAAACGGTTTTTGTCTGCTTTGGCCTTACTAAAAAAATGTTTTTGTCTGCTTTTGTCTTACCAAGAAACGTTTTTGTCTGCTTTGTTCTTACAAAGAAACGGTTTTAGTCTGCTTTTGTCTTACCAAGAAACGTTTTTTTCTGCTTTTACTGTCTTTACTACTCTAACTCGTACGTCAGTTACTCATTTACAGCTGAGTCGACTGGAGACGTAGTCATGCCACGTGAGAAATCACAACACGGATTTGATGTTTGTTCGGGCGTGATTTCGAACATGTAACCCGGTGATGTAAGCAAGCTCTCTATCAACTAGACTAGAACATGGCACGCTGTAACCCGGTGATATAAGCAAGCTCTCTATCAACTAGGCTACCTCGCTTTGTAACTCATACAGAGGTATGTAGAGTTCTTCTTCCGACCTTATGAAATAACTGTCCTAGTCTGGTGTTATTAAGAAGTGTCCCTTGCGGTTGTTGTCTTACCAATACATGTTTCTGTGACTGATGTGACGTATTTCTAATACATGTTCCTGTGACTGATGTGACGTATTACAAAAATGTACATGACTGATTTGATTTTACCAGGAAATGTTCCGAAAGGCATGAAAATGCACAAAGTGCTCTTGTCTGCTATGCGATAACTTACAAAGAGCATTGTCTGCTCCAAGTTTATAAAGAAATGGTTCTTGTCCACTGTGAGATTATGAAGATGTCTAAGAAGCTACGGTAGTGGGTTTTAAATCTGGTAGAGCTATGTCGTTATGGCTTTGACATATTTGATTATGGCTCTGACTTCATGTTAGTATGTGTTTGTAGCCTTGACTTCCTATCGGTAGAGTTGTGCCGTAACTGTCGCTCTTGTGTTGATGCATCCACTGAAGCAGGTATGCATACGATCGTTATGGGTTTTATGTTGAGTTGTTGTGTGTACTTTATGCAAGAACCAAGTTATAGAAGGTCTTTGACTGTGCCATGTTTTTTTGTATTTGTGCAGTTCGTCACATGGTCACTTCTTCATTCCTAATCACTGATTTCATAATTGATATTTAGTTGAGTACAGACTGGACACAGCTTGAAGTCATTGATCTGATTAATGATGGAACAGGACTTGGGTTTGGTATTATCGGCGGCCGCAGCACAGGTGTTGTGGTTAAGACAATTCTTCCTGGTGGCATTGCAGATCAGGTGAGTCGATGGCTCTATTATTTACATCATTATTAAATATCATCTTCAGTATTATCACCATCTACCTCGTCATTATTATGTTCATCTTATCATTATTATCTCATCATTCACATCCACACTTTTATCCTCATTATTATCATCCTCAACATTGCCAGCTTCATCATTATCATCCTTCAAGTTATGGTCAGCATTTTAATCATCCTTAATATTATCATCCTCACTATTGTCATCCTCAGTTATCCTCACCATTATCATCCTCACTGTTATCATCCTCAGTTATCCTCATCATTATCATCCTCACTGTTATCATCCTCACTGTTATCATCCTCACTGTTATCATCCTCACTGTTATCATCCTCACTGTTATAATCCTCACTGTTATCATCCTCAGTTATCCTCACCATTATCATCTTCACTGTTATCAACACCATTATCATCCTCACTGTTATTCACACCATTATCATCTTCACTGTTACCATCCTGTTATCCACACCATTACCATCCTCACTGTTATCATCCTCAGTTATCCACACCATTATCATCCTCACTGTTATCATCCTCAGTTATCCACACCATTATCATCCTCATCATTATTATCATCACTGTTATCATCATCACTGTTATCATCCTCATTGCTATCCACATTTGTTATCATCCTGACTATTATCAACCTCATTATTATTCTCATTCACATCATTATCATCCTCATGTTCACCTGTGAATTTGTTTTCTACTGGTTGAATACCTAGAGTCTATTTCAAGTGAACAACTTCTAAAGTTTAATTATGTAATCATCTCTTTACAGGATGGCCATCTCCGAAGTGGGGATCATATTCTGCAGATCGGGGACGTGAACGTTCGAGGAATGAGCTCGGAGCAAGTGGCACTTGTACTGCGACAGTCTGGCAGTCATGTCAAGCTAGTCGTGGCGAGGTCTGTCCATGAGCCCCCACAGTTTCAAGTAAGTTGCATTAATGGGACTTTGGTGTGAAACACATGAAATAATACCCAAGGGACATAATTCATATAATTATGAAGACATAAATTGTTTTAGTTATTGCCCGTTTTGTCAGTGTCGCAAGGGAAATAACAAAATTTAACACTGTGATTTGGATTCCTAGTGACTGATTTTGTTTTTTATGATCATAAGCTCTGATATAATTACATTTGGCTTTCGTCTGTGCTTGAAATGAGCATAGTTCACCACACCAGGTAAATTGAAATGACCAACAGGTCGGACATAGACACATGAGGTAAAGATGAAATGACCAACAGGTCAGACATAGAGACACATGGCCCTTGTAGGAGTATATGTGACATGAAATTCTGGACTGAAGAGACTTGAGAGAAAAAATGATAAAAAGAAGCATTAGTTTTACTAAAAGGGACACAATTTAATTATAAAAATTTCAGTAGTTTTGTGGGTAGATCAAATCAATTTTTTTTGTGGCGTGACGTACACCTTTCATCCATTGACATGTCCACCATGGATACATTCCCATATATGGTCTGCTTCCCGTGCCGTCAGTCATCTAAAAGTGTATACGCTCAGTGTCCCAGTCAGTTGCTGAGAGGGAGCACTTTCTCCCATTGCCTCTAGTCACTCCCATTTCTACTATTCTCTGAATATGTACATTGTCTAGTTCAACTTCCTCCTCGTCTTCTCGTAGGGTATCCATGACTGCTGTAATCAGTTCAATCCTGTCTCTTCTTATCTCGGTGCCGTTCACCAAGGCTTTACCAGTCAACACATCAGCTCTTTGGTTTCCCCTGGCCACAGCATGACCTGGACAGTAAATCCATGTAATGCTCTGTGCAGTGTTGACTAGAGTGTACCATTCAGTTCTTATCAAACACTTTTCTATCTTGCGCAGCATACTTTAAGAGTCTGATAGAATCACTGCTACTGTTGGTTGTTTCGCCAGCCAAGTGAGAGCTGCTGTCACCGCTTCTATTTCCATTCTCATACTCGATGTTGTAGCAAGGTACACAGCTGACCTCTCAGCTAATTTCTTGCCATTTTGGTAGGCCACGAAACCCCAACCACACCTGTTTGTTTCGTGTGTTATTGAGCCGTCTGTATAAATTCATGTGGCTTTGGTTGCTGCAGTATATTTTTGGATGATTCCCTCTGTTCTGTTGGCAGTATAATCTAATCTAATCATCTAATCTAATGTAGTTACCTACCCACCTATCGTATCTACCTACCTACATACCTAATTTACCTATCTATCTTTTTTAATTTAATTGAATCTAATCTATCTACCTAACTATCCACCCATCTACCTACCGTACCTAATCTAAATAATCTACCTAATCATCTATCTATCTATTTATATATATATATATTGTGTCATTTCCGCTTGTGCCTTCAAGCATGTGTGAGGAAGTTTAAGTTGTCTGTCTTTGTCCATTTGGGTCGCACTGGCCATGGTCATCCAGTGTCTCTATAAGGTTTCTTTGATTGTCTCCATCCATCTAATTCTTGATCTTCCTCTTGTCTGATCTTCTGCTATTCTATGCATAAAGGGTTGGTTGCATTGGTTGCATTCTCATGATGGAGCCAAACCATCCGGTTTGCTGTCTCTGAATGTAATCTTGACTTGAGAGATGGTCTTTGTTTCTTTACTGACATCTTCATTTCTCCTATGGTCTCTTCACATGACGTTTATAACATTCCTCAATCATCTTATTTCACATACTATGATATTTTTTACTAGTGTCTTTGTCAAGGTGTCCATGTTTGACATCGGTAACACAGAGTTGGTATAAAAATACTGTTTATCTATTGTTGTTTTGTAGCCATGTAGATTGTTTCATGTTTGAGTATTGGTGACAGCTGTTAAGTTACATCAGTGGATTTCTGATATCTGTTGTGTTCTCTGTCGAGTTTCCCATCCTCTTTAAAAACGCTTCCTAAATATGGCAGCCTTATAGGGGAAGTAATATTATTTTATTGATGTAAATGTTTCAAGGGAAGTAACCTTTCTGATAATAATGTATTACTGGTGTGTTCAGATCCCACATGCACCAATCATTCCTACCCACCAACTGGAGGTGCACATGGAGCACTTTAATACCTACATGGCCATGGAAGCAGGTGAACATGAACAGCATTTGCACAACCTACACCTTCAGCATCAACTTCAGCAGTACCAACAACAGCAGCAACTTTTATTGGGTCCAGTTCAAGTACATCCGGTAAGTTCCAGATCATATTGAATAAAGAGGTCGTGGTGACTGGATTACCAGAACTGCAACCTCCACTATTTTTTATACTGGTAACGTTTTGATATAACTAAATTGGACTAATGCGCAGGGTTGAAAGTTGCGATATTCGCTATAGTAGGTACATTTAACTGAACCAAATAATTACAGTAAGATGAGTTGCATTATATTCATAAAGTTGCCATGGTTTGGAATCTGAAACGGGGAGGGGCTATCCATAAATTATATTGGGAGGGGCCATAAGTTGGCCAAAAATTGCTGAGGCAATGGAACCATATCAAGGAGCTGTCTTTGTCAGTAATAGATAATTGTATGTTTATTCATTCCTCGACACTAGTTGATGATTTATTTATATGTTAATTAAGGTTGATTGGTAGCTGATCCAACGATCCATGGACTCATGCCCTTTGACCCAGACATTATATTGCTGGGAAGATTTGTTAGTTAAAAGTTCACTAATTACATGAAAAGTTGGAGCCAGCACCTGTCCCACTCAGCTACGCTACTGTGCTAGCACATATATTTCTATCAATTGGGACATGCAGAGTTTGGACTTAGTGCTCCATATGTATGTATATAAATATGTCTAAATGTTCTTATTATAAAAAGTAGAACTGGTTTAAACAGAAACCAGTTGCTGAAGGAAATTCATTTCTCTTTTAGGTAGAGTGTATACCCAGAATAGGTGTCAGCTCGCGGAGACATGTTTTTGCTCACAGGCATTCTCAGAGGGAACATTGGTTGGAACCTTGAACTTCAGCTCGTCCAAACATTGTTTCCTTGTTAGAGGTGTCCATGTTGACCTAGTTCTGATAGTTGATCACATAGATAGCTATGTATTCCTCATAATCTGTGCAGACTCTATAATTATGGGATAATGTTTGCCCAATTCTGGGAACACCCAGCGAATTGCCACATTCTGCATAAAGTTCTTTCTCACCACATTCCTCCACATGTTCACAGCCACGGCACCACACTCCTCCACATGTTCACAGCCAAGGTACCACATTCCTCCACATGTTCACAGCCACAGCACCACATTCCTCCACATGTTCACAGCCAAGGTACCACATTCCTCCACATGTTCACAGCCACGGCACCACACTCCTCCACATGTTCACAGCCACGGCACCACATTCCTCCACATGTTCACAGCCACGGTGCCACATTCCTCCACATGTTCACAGCCACGGTACCACATTCCTCCACATGTTCACAGCCAAGGTACCATATAAATAAAGGACAGTGGTTAAGGTTGGAGATCATGTGGTTCCCTCAGCATGTTGTGAAATGCTTGTTTCTTTGAATACTACACCACACAACGAAGCATAATTGTACAGATGAAATGTGAGGCAACAGAGGTGTGTTTTTTTAAGAAGAATAATGAAAATTCCATGGACAATCAAGAAAATAAATATAAAAGTTTTAAGCTGGAGTAAAATGACAAATTATAGTGCACATTAGACACAGAAAATCAAAATTTTAAGAGTGTGTGATGAGAAAAGTAAAACTTCAATATTTAGTAATCACTGGAAAAATCAAGGGGAGAAGAGACAGAGAAAAACAAAGAGATAAATTTCTAGATGGGTTGTCACAGCAGCTCAAAAAGAAGTTACCAAATGAACTTATTTACAACACAAGAGACAGAGAGTTGTAGAGAAGCATGATCGCCTACACCAGTCGGCATATCACTTGATTGATTGATCTCTAACGATTTCTACACTAGTTTTCATGGCTGTCCATGGAATTGTCATCAACTATTTTCTCAAAAACAACTTTTCAGCAACCTATTCACACTTTGAGGTTTTTGTTTACAGTCCATGCTTCACATCCATCCAAGAAAATTGGTTTGACAAAGTGCTCTCGTTCACACATTCACATATGATAGTACTGTGTTGCATAGAATGTTTCTCATTTTTACATGCTGATTTGGCTTATGGTGTCCTGCTCTATATCCACATGGAGCATCAGCCATCAAATCCATGAGAACGTACATTGAGAGTTGAATGTTGGCTAATTTGTCTGTTAGGACAACAGTGAGACTTTCAGATCTTCCATTAGATATAAGCCTCACTATATTGTCATGTCATCTACTGAGAGTTTCAGATCTTCCATTAGATAAGCCTCACTATATTGTCATGTCATCTACTGAGAGTTTCAGATCTTCCATTAGATATAAGCCTCACTATATTGTCATGTCATCTACTGAGAGTTTCAGATCTTCCATTAGATAAGCCTCACTATATTGTCATGTCATCTACTGAGAGTTTCAGATCTTCCATTAGATATAAGCCTCACTATATTGTCATGTCATCTACTGAGAGTTTCAGATCTTCCATTAGATATAAGCCTCACTATATTGTCATGTACTCAACTGAGAGTTTCAGATCTTCCATTAGATATAAGCCTACTATATTGTCATGTCATCTACTGAGAGTTTCAGATCTTCCATTAGATATAAGCCTCACTATATTGTCATGTACTCAACTGAGAGTTTCAGATCTTCCATTAGATATAAGCCTACTATATTGTCATGTCATCTACTGAGAGTTTCAGATCTTCCATTAGATATAAGCCTCACTATATTGTCATGTCATCATCTGAGAGTTTCAGATCTTCCATTAGATATAAGCCTCACTATATTGTCATGTCATCAACTGAGAGTTTCAGATCTTCCATTAGATATAAGCCTCACTATATTGTCATGTCATCTTCTGAGAGTTTCAGATCTTCCATTAGATATAAGCCTCACTATATTGTCATGTCATCTACTGAGAGTTTCAGATCTTCCATTAGATATAAGCCTCACTATATTGTCATGTACTCAACTGAGAGTTTCAGATCTTCCATTAGATATAAGCCTCACTATATTGTCATGTACTCAACTGAGAGTTTCAGATCTTCCATTAGATATAAGCCTCACTATATTGTCATGTCATCTTCTGAGAGTTTCAGATCTTCCATTAGATATAAGCCTCACTATATTGTCATGTCATCTTCTGAGAGTTTCAGATCTTCCATTAGATATAAGCCTCACTATATTGTCATGTCATCTACTGAGAGTTTCAGATCTTCCATTAGATAAGCCTCACTATATTGTCATGTCATCTACTGAGAGTTTCAGATCTTCCATTAGATATAAGCCTCACTATATTGTCATGTCATCTACTGAGAGTTTCAGATCTTCCATTAGATATAAGCCTCACTATATTGTCATGTACTCAACTGAGAGTTTCAGATCTTCCATTAGATATAAGCCTACTATATTGTCATGTCATCTACTGAGAGTTTCAGATCTTCCATTAGATATAAGCCTCACTATATTGTCATGTACTCAACTGAGAGTTTCAGATCTTCCATTAGATATAAGCCTACTATATTGTCATGTCATCTACTGAGAGTTTCAGATCTTCCATTAGATATAAGCCTCACTATATTGTCATGTCATCATCTGAGAGTTTCAGATCTTCCATTAGATATAAGCCTCACTATATTGTCATGTCATCAACTGAGAGTTTCAGATCTTCCATTAGATATAAGCCTCACTATATTGTCATGTCATCTTCTGAGAGTTTCAGATCTTCCATTAGATATAAGCCTCACTATATTGTCATGTCATCTACTGAGAGTTTCAGATCTTCCATTAGATATAAGCCTCACTATATTGTCATGTACTCAACTGAGAGTTTCAGATCTTCCATTAGATATAAGCCTCACTATATTGTCATGTACTCAACTGAGAGTTTCAGATCTTCCATTAGATATAAGCCTCACTATATTGTCATGTCATCTTCTGAGAGTTTCAGATCTTCCATTAGATATAAGCCTCACTATATTGTCATGTCATCTTCTGAGAGTTTCAGATCTTCCATTAGATATAAGCCTCACTATATTGTCATGTCATCTACTGAGAGTTTCAGATCTTCCATTAGATAAGCCTCACTATATTGTCATGTCATCTACTGAGAGTTTCAGATCTTCCATTAGATATAAGCCTCACTATATTGTCATGTCATCTACTGAGAGTTTCAGATCTTCCATTAGATATAAGCCTCACTATATTGTCATGTACTCAACTGAGAGTTTCAGATCTTCCATTAGATATAAGCCTACTATATTGTCATGTCATCTACTGAGAGTTTCAGATCTTCCATTAGATATAAGCCTCACTATATTGTCATGTACTCAACTGAGAGTTTCAGATCTTCCATTAGATATAAGCCTACTATATTGTCATGTCATCTACTGAGAGTTTCAGATCTTCCATTAGATATAAGCCTCACTATATTGTCATGTCATCATCTGAGAGTTTCAGATCTTCCATTAGATATAAGCCTCACTATATTGTCATGTCATCAACTGAGAGTTTCAGATCTTCCATTAGATATAAGCCTCACTATATTGTCATGTCATCTTCTGAGAGTTTCAGATCTTCCATTAGATATAAGCCTCACTATATTGTCATGTCATCTACTGAGAGTTTCAGATCTTCCATTAGATATAAGCCTCACTATATTGTCATGTACTCAACTGAGAGTTTCAGATCTTCCATTAGATATAAGCCTCACTATATTGTCATGTACTCAACTGAGAGTTTCAGATCTTCCATTAGATATAAGCCTCACTATATTGTCATGTCATCTTCTGAGAGTTTCAGATCTTCCATTAGATATAAGCCTCACTATATTGTCATGTCATCTTCTGAGAGTTTCAGATCTTCCATTAGATATAAGCCTCACTATATTGTCATGTCATCTTCTGAGAGTTTCAGATCTTCCATTAGATATAAGCCTCACTATATTGTCATGTCATCTACTGAGAGTTTCAGATCTTCCATTAGATATAAGCCTCACTATATTGTCATGTCATCTACTGAGACTTTCATGTTACATAATGATCGGTCTAATAGTGAGGTCTTCCATGTCTGGAAATAAATGTATTCTTCTTCTTTTTCTGTGTTCGTTCTCAAACCCTGAAGATTGGCAGGATGTAGTTCGGAGAAATGTGTTGTGTCATGGTTTACATCATTGCTGCGATATCTGCACCTTTTGACCTGACACATCCGACTTCAGCATGGCTTTGGATCACTGACGCTATAATGGATTGGGATAGCCAACTCTATCCCATAACCTCCTTAGTCACCTCTTACAACATGCATGGAAGGTAAATACTGTTGCTTTACTTTAATCCCCTCACGGGCCCAGCAACACACGGGCAAAATATCATATAATGCTTGACAGCAATTTTAGTTTGTTTAATTGTTGATAGATTTTCTGTTCATGCTATTTCAGCAACCATTAGATGCCATGCCAGAAATTGCGGATGTTGATGTGTTTGAGGTGGACATGATGAAGGATAGCCATGGTCTTGGTATCACAATAGCTGGTTATGTTGGCGGTGACAACACACCTGGTTAGTCTTCATTTTGTGGTTGTTGTTTTTTTTAATGTTTTATTCTCTACAGTTTCTACACCATCTGAAGTCATTTTCAGCATTTCATGTTCAGGACATTCTTATCATTTGCAGCATTTCATGCTCTGGACATTCTTGTCATTTGCAGCATTTCATGCTCAGGACATTCTTGTCATTTGCAGCATTTCATGCTCAGGACATTCTTGTCATTTGCAGCATATCATGCTCAGGACATTTTTGTCATTTGCAGCATTTCATGTTCAGGACATTCTTGTCATTTGCAGCATTTCATGCTCAGGACATTCTTGTCATTTGCAGAATTTCATGTTCAGGACATTCTTGTCATTTGCAGCATTTCATGCTCAGGACATTCTTGTCATTTGCAGAATTTCATGTTCAGGACATTCTTGTCATTTGCAGCATTTCATGCTCAGGACATTCTTGTCATTTGCAGCATTTCATGTTCAGGACATTCTTGTCATTTGCAGCATTTCATGTTCAGGACATTCTTGTCATTTGCAGAATTTCATGTTCAGGACATTCTTGTCATTTGCAGCATTTCATGCTCAGGACATTCTTGTCATTTGCAGAATTTCATGTTCAGGACATTCTTGTCATTTGCAGCATTTCATGCTCAGGACATTCTTGTCATTTGCAGAATTTCATGTTCAGGACATTCTTGTCATTTGCAGCATTTCATGTTCAGGACATTCTTGTCATTTGCAGCATTTCATGTTCAGGACATTCTTGTCAACTGTTGTGGAATTTTGAGCCCTCCAGTAATACAATTCTATAAGTTTGCCAGTATTGTATGAAATGACACAAATTAAACTGTGCTCAAACCATGACAAGGATTAAGTAGATCAGACTTGAACCAAATTTAGCCTTACGTTAGAGGATTATGGTAGTGTAATGTTGTCATTGTTTCCTAGAGGGTATTCAGACTACCAATAGACAGCATGCCACAGATGACCATGACACATAGGCATAACGACTATAAAGCCAGAGACAGACCATAAAAAAGATGGATCACAGAAATTAAAATAAAAGTAACGAGAAGTATATCATGAGATCATGGAAAACATTGAATCTGATGTTAGTAATGATGTCTGTTAATGATCCTGATAAAGACTAATGGATGGAAACCTGTTTGTGTGTTCTTTACCAGATGAGATCTCAGGAATATTTGTCAAGAGCATCACCGAAGGCAGTGCTGCAGCTGTAGACGGCAGGGTCCATGTCAATGATCAGATAATTGAGGTTGGTTACTGTTTTGTTTGTGCCTGCAGGTCTATTTGTGCCTGCAGGTCTATTTGTGTTTGTGCCTGCAGGTCTATTTGTGTGTGTTTGTGCCTGCAGGTCTATTTGTGTGTGTTTGTGCATGGCAGATCTATTTGTGTGTGCTTGTACCTGGCAGGTCTATTTGTGTGTGTTTGTGCCTGCAGGTCTATTTGTGTGTGCTTGCATGCATGCATATGTCTGTGTTGCAATTGAGGTAGATTGTGTATGTGTGTGTGTTATAATTGAAGTAGATTTGTGTGTTTGTGTTATAATTGATATAGGGGTGTGTGTGTGTGTGTGATTATCTTGGGATACTTGAATTCCCCCTGCCCTACTCCCATAGCACAACAAACCTTATGCAAGTCCAGGTGTCACCATGGTTACTCAACTGAAAAATACATGTGCTTTTGTGACACAGGTTATGTGTTGTCACGTGTTACCTGCTCACATCATCATCATGTGTCAAGTGTTACCTGCTCACATCATCATCATCATCATAATACATTTAGTCTGTGTCATAATGTACTATAGCATCCTGCTGCACATCCTATTGCACTGCATCCTATTGCTTCATGTCATATTGTACACGTCTGCTCCGTGGACTGTTCCTGCTTTAACGTAGTCATTCTTGCTGTTGGTACAGAATGTGATTATAGAAGATAGTAATTGTGATTGATTTCTTGAAATCATTATTTCTTGAAATCATTATTTCTTGAAATCATTATTTCTTGAAATCGTTATTTCTTGAAATCGTTATTTCTTGAAATCGTTATTTCTTGAAATCGTTATTTCTTGAAATCGTTATTTCTTGAAATCGTTATTTCTTGAAATCATTATTTCTTGAAATCATTATCTAGCATATTTCTGAGTAAAAGTAAGACCAATATTAGGACAAGTCAACAAAACCACTAATATGTTCTCAATCTTGATCAAAAACAGAGAGCTAGAGTGAGTTGCCAGTTTTTAATACCTTGATTCTCTTATAAGTAGTAATGGGGGTTGCCATGAAGAAGTCAGATGGAGGTTGGCCATTGCATCAAATACACTGATACACATGAAAAACTTATGGCTGAGCTGAAACAAAATAACAACTAGCTTTCCATATAGCCTGCATATTCCCTTTTGCAATGTATAAATGTGAATCCTGGAAAATCAGTACGGCGAGATACAAAATTGCAACATTTGAAACAAAATATTACAGGCACCAAACCCGAAATAAAGGAATGACGAAAACAGATGTGCTGGACCTCGGACGTCCTGACCACAAGTGGCCAACCAGGATGCAAATAATCACAGTTTTACTGTGGAACTTGCAACACAACGTACTTCACGCTCCCTGGCGGACATCACACAAAATATTTGATGTGGTTATTTGAGAGCGAACGCTGAAGAAGAAGAAGAAGAAAGAAACAAAATATTATAGAAGAATATTCAGAATACCATGGGCCAAAAATAATCCCCAATACATTCTGAGAGAATTATAAGTCAAACAAAACTGGATAAACAACACATCTCTCTCTAGTGCTCATAGGATTGAACATTTCGCTTGAGATAATTGGGTTTTCCCACTTGAAATAACTGGGTTTTCCCAAATTATTTAGCATTTATTCATTAAACTTATAACCCTTCAGTGTCATAGGGGTTCCACACTAGAAACATCAACACAAACATTTTGCCACACCTCCTTGTTATCACTTCTTTGATTGAGTGTGGACAGTCTTAATCCTGTCCAGTCTTCAATATTATCAATCGCATACTTTCTTCTGACCTCTTCTTCTTCTACCCTCAACTGTTACTACATAACCTGTACACATCCTTGACATGTAACAGCCGCAGAAGAATGAGTGAAGCATTCAAAAACTTATGAGTCATCAGAAGAAGAAAGGAACTTGGAGAAGATGTAGGAGTTGAGTCGAGTTTTGGTCAGACTCTAGGACAGGATAAGATGTATCGAGAATAATTATAGAACATTATTCAAATATGTTGTATTTGAAGATCAACATAAGAATGTATACTGCCTCAGAAGAACTGATACGGTGTTGCAAAAATGTCTAGAACACTAGCAGAATATGTGGGAATTAGTAACACTTGTATGCAGCTCAGAGAGTCACTAGGATAGGAGACCAAGTGGGACATTAGAGGAATTAGAGATGTGTCAGTATACAATATCGGACATTAGAGGAATTAGAGATGTGTCAGTATACAATATCGGACATTAGAGGAATTAGAGATGTGCCAGTATACAATATCGGACATTAGAGGAATTAGAGATGTGTCAGTATACAATATCGGACATTAGAGGAATTAGAGATGTGCCAGTATACAATATCGGACATTAGAGGAATTAGAGATGTGTCAGTATACAATATCGGACATTAGAGGAATTAGAGATGTGCCAGTATACAATATCGGACATTAGAGGAATTAGAGATGTGCCAGTATACAATATCGGACATTAGAGGAATTAGAGATGTGCCAGTATACAATATCGGACATTAGAGGAATTAGAGATGTGCCAGTATACAATATCGGACATTAGAGGAATTAGAGATGTGCCAGTATACAATATCGGACATTAGAGGAATTAGAGATGTGCCAGTATACAATATCGGACATTAGAGGAATTAGAGATGTGCCAGTATACAATATCGGACATTAGAGGAATTAGAGATGTGCCAGTATACAATATCGGACATTAGAGGAATTAGAGATGTGCCAGTATACAAAATAGTATACCATTTGACGAAGTAGTGATATACTAAGAGACAATTTGGGACATTTGATTATTGTGTGATATATTTTGAGGTCTTGTGGGACATTTGGAAAACTAGGGATATTCAAGGAGACTGGAATCATTAAAGGAACTGGTGAAGTGCCAGGAGACCATGTGGGACATTAGAATAACCACGTAGGATATTTAAACGTATCAGAAGCTGGAATAGTTTATGAGATATTTAAATGTATCAGAAGCTGGAATAGTTTATGAGATATTTAAACGTATCAGAAGCTGGAATAGTTTATGAGATATTTAAACGTATCAGAAGCTGGAATAGTTAATATGAGATATGGGTAACCATTGTGACACTAGGAAAGCTTATGTGGAGATCCTGTAGAGCACCTATACACGCGCCGGACATCAGATGGGAATGCGAAACAAAAGAAATGTGTGAGACATCAAGGAAACCGGTGGAAACTAAGTATGCCTGTAGGTCTTCATACAAATTCTTGAGGCATCGAATAGAATAATGAAACCAAATATTAAACAAATAAACACTATCCCAGAACAACCAATGGCTTGTGCGCTAGGCCGGAAGTCAGGGACAGAGATCTTGGTCAGTTTATAAGAGGACAAGTTTCGTCTGTTGAGAATTAGATCTTTTTGAATGTTCCATATCATTTTGTCTAGATTATTCTGTTCGTATCTGTTCTTCCCGTGACATGGACAATAACACTTGTTAGTGGAGGACGTTTTTCTACAAGAAGTTCCGTCACTTTCAATAGTGTATCCGCTGTGACATGCGCAGAAATATGAGCCAATGGTGTTGTTGCAAATATGCTGGCATGCTGGAGGATTCATCTCGCATTCATTAATATCATAACATAGGGAACTGTTCTCAGGGTTATTGTAAAACCCATCAGGACACGAACATTTGTATGAGCCGTTAGTGTTTATGCAGATCTGGTCTGACTCTCCGAGTTTAGCACACTTCTGGTTATTTTCTCGACATATCTGCGAGCAGTTTTGTACGCTGATGTTCGTGCATTCATTTATATTCTCACAAGTGTCAAGTTGATCCGTGTAGCTTGACCCACATGCACAGAAATATCTACCGTCAGTGTTTGCGCATCCTCTGGGACATGGCTGCTTTGAGCATTCATCTTGACTTACGCAAGCTGGTTGACTTGTATCTACGATGTTCCCCGTGTAGCAGGTACACTCGTACGAGCTCTGATTGGTAGCACATGCATATGTACAAGGAGACTCTTCACATTCGTCTATATCCGCGCATGACATCTTGTCGCTTTGAAGACTGTACCCGGCATAACAAGCGCATTTAAACGAGCCTTCTGTATCAAGACATTCCTGCTGACAAGGATGTGTAGTCTGAGCGCACTCGTCAATATTAACACACGTATTGCTGTTGTCTGCGTATCTGTAACCAGTTTTACAACTACAAACATAAGAACCTTCTGTGTTTGAGCAGATTTGTTCACATGAGCTCGTGGTCCTCTCGCATTCATTGATATCTTTGCAAGATATACCATCCGTCTGCAGTAGATACCCAGCATCACAACCACATAAAGTTTCATTACGTCTCTTGCAGTCTAGTATATCCATACACGTCTTGTGATCTGATGTCAAGAAATAGCTCACGTTACACGAACACGTGTAACTTCCCTTGGTGTTGATACAGACTTGTGCACACTCGTTTTGGCCAAGTTTGCATTCATCTAAATCTTCACACGATTTCTTGTCCTGAGATAGTTGGTAACCATGGTTGCAGGTACATTCATAACTTCCGTGTGTATTATTGCACATCTGCTGACACGGATTTGTCCCTAGACATTCATCCACGTCTGAACAAGACAATCCATCTGAAGTTAGATTGTAACCTTGATGACATGAACATTCATAACTGCCTTCAGTATTATTGCAGACTTGATGACAAACCGAATATGTGTTCTCACATTCATTGACATCATCGCAGGAGATACGATCAGCAGCTAGATGGTAGCCAATATTACAGCTACAAATGTAGCTACCCTCGGTGTTGGTGCACTTCTGCTTACATGTGTGATTATCACACTCGTTCTTGTCCTCACAAGATTGATGATCTGTAGTGTTTAGGACGTAACCGCTAGGACATACACACTCAAAACTTGTATTATTGTTCACACACATATGCGCGCACACACCGCTGTTATTGAAACACGCTTGGATGTCCTCACATGAATGGCCATCTGAGGCCAGATAGTATCCAGTCCTACACGTGCAGGTATAGTTTCCAACAGTGTTCTTACACGTATGCATACATCCATGATAACCGTTGGCACATTCGTCAACATCCAAACAAGAATGTGTGTCAACAGCAAGACGAAAGCCCGACTCACACCTACAGACGTATGACCCATTATTGTTAGAACAACCCTGTTGACATAAGTGGTAACTTGTTTCACACTCGTTGACATCGTCACATTCTCTACCGTCCCTACCCAGAGTGTATCCACTGTTACATCCACATGAGAATCCATCAACCGTATGCATACAGATCTGCGAACAATTACTCTTGTCGTCACTACATTCATTATCATGACTACACAAATATCTCATTGAGGACGTGCCGCAATCCGTGTCTTTTAGATCACTAAAGACGTTCTTTTCGTCCCAGTCCATTCTAGCACAGCATTCGACTTTGCTGCCGTCCATACAACTACCGTTAGGATCCTCTACGTACCAAACCCCACGTTTCAAAACCAGCTCACTTCTCCAGCTAACATGTATCTTAGAAAAATCCTTAGTTACATTCAGGTCAACCCAGATGCCGTCAAGAATTATTTTATTATTAGTAACGTAAGTTTGTAGATACTTGGACACATCGAAATATTCCGCGTTGTTGTCGAAGAGAACAAGTCTGGCTCCGACGCTGGAGCATCTCGTCTTGGCAGTGTAGTAGCTTGCCGTGTCTTTAGAGAGTAAATAAGATTTGGAGTTAATTTCCAGGAGAGTAAAAGTATCATTACTCGCACTCTTAACTCCAGCAAACAGTCCTGGAAATGAAAACCAGACGGTAATGTGAGGTCAAATGTGTTTGGATAGATTTGTGATAAGAAACATTGGTCACCATTTTCAGTTTCGACTGTGTCTGTAGTATTACCTAGAAATATGACATTTTTCGGAAACATGATATGAAATATGAAAACACAGTCATGTCACACAATCTGCCTGTCAGTAACTTCTGAAATATGAAAACACAGTCATGTCAAACAATCTGCCTGTCAGTAACTTCAGAAATGTGAAAACAATCACCTCACACAATGTGCCTGTCAGTAACTTCAGAAATATGAAAACACAGTAATGTCACACAATCTGCCTGTCAGTAACTTCAGAAATATGAAAACACATTCATGTCACACAATCTGCCTGTCAGTAACTTCTGAAATATGAAAACACATTCATGTCACACAATCTGCCTGTCAGTAACTTCTGAAATTGTAAAAGTTAGAAACATGATAGAATATATCTAATGGTTTATTCAAACGGTAAGTGAATGCTTTTGCTGAAACTTGAGACACCAAATGTTCCCCATGAATATACCAGTATTTGTTGCAGAAACAACCCGCTCATAACATTCACTTCAAGTACATGTATTGTTTAATCATGTTTTCGATGATGTTAGTTCTGCTTACGGGGACCAATGTGGCTCAGTGAATAAGCCGTTTGTCACTGAGAGATAAGTTCCCGAAAATATCGAAAGTAACACTAAACCAACACAGAACCTGAAACATCATCCGGTACAGCCTGAAACATCATCCGGTACAGCCTGAAACATCATCCGGTACAGCCTGAAACATCATCCGGTACATCCTGAAACATCATCCGGTACAGCCTGAAAGATTTACTCAAGCTGGAAACTTAGCAGCTTTAATTATGTGCGTTGTACGATATCAATAATCCTATACCTGAAATATATAACTAGGAGATCATAAATGATCGATATCGATCTTGAATTATACAGTGGTATCCCGCTATAACGCATCCTCTTACAACTTCCCCTATATAACAACTGTTTTCAAAATCCCTATTCTTGTTTTTGTTATTGCTTTGCGCCGTATATAGCGAATTCTAGTTATTAAATATATATCTCGTCGGTTTCGATCAAGTCGTTATAACGGGATTTTGACTTGTGTGTATTAAAAGATTCAAAGCAGTGAGTCAGAAATTAAACAGAATAATTTAAGAAAAATTAGACACTTATCGTTTGAGATGACCAACTTAAAACAATATTATTGTCACTATATATTGTTGATTGAAATTATTGTGAAACGCGTATTGTCTACGAATATACTCGTAACACACGAGTGATTTGTCTAGAGGAGACTAGTTTGTCTGTTTGTTTGCCCCTAACCCTAGTTTGTTTGTTTGCCACTAACCTCATGTATTGGCAGAAACTTGCTCCTACTTACAACTATGTGCATTTGTGTGGTTTCTCGAAACTTTTTTTCATACACATGCGACTTCAGCTTTCGGCCTAATGCAGTGCCTATTGAAAAAGCCTTCCGCTTAGAGGGGGTATCGGGATACTAATAAAACCTTTCCAAAAAAATTATACTTATTCATTTCAGGACGTAATTGTTGTTTTTTCTCTATTGATTTTCTAGGTAATATAAAAAGGTTCAGTAGTGTGCCATTGCTTTCTGAAGGTCTTGATACATAATTGAATTGTCTGCGACAGGATTTTAACACGGTACCTATGTCGTCACATACGCGCTCTGTAGCACTCCACCGCCAAGTCCGACAAAGATCTACATACGCGCTCTGTAGCACTCCACCGCCAAGTCCGACAAAGATCTACATATGCGCTCTGTAGCGCTCCACCGCTAAGCCGGACAAAGATCTACATACGCGCTCTGTAGCACTCCACCGCCAAGTCCGACAAAGATCTACATATGCGCTCTGTAGCACTCCACCGCTAAGCCGGACAAAGATCTACATACGCGCTCTGTAGCACTCCACCGCCAAGTCCGACAAAGATCTACATACGCGCTCTGTAGCACTCCACCGCCAAGTCCGACAAAGATCTACATATGCGCTCTGTAGCACTCCACCGCTAAGTCTGACAAATATCTACTTGCATACTCACAAGCATTCTACTTAAATGTTTCGATTATTTCCATAACTTTCGTTGTTTGTCGTCGGCAAGCAACCCACACTACATAGTGATCAACGAAAATCATGACAGTAATCAAAATAATGACGTATGAAGGCTTGTTTTCATTCTGCTCGTAGGTCTTTTAATGGAGACTGCCATCGTTAAACATCCATGATTTCAATTCCGTTACCCTGACTACTTCCTGCTAATCTGCAGGAGTTTGAGAACGAATGAAGAAGAATAATACATAGGTCCATCTTTTACTTCAGTCAATCAATTGTCATGACGAATGGCGTAGGTGATCATGTTTCTCCACGACTCTGTCTCTTGTGTTGTCAATAAGCTCGGTTGGTGAGCTTCTACTGTGTCACAATACAAGTCCATCTGGCAACTTTTCTCTTTCTCATCCCCTATTTCTTCTCCCCCCCCCCCCCCTTTGATCTTTCCGGTGGTTATTAAGTGTTTGAGCTGTGTTGTTCTCAGCACATGCCCTAGGAACCTTGACTGTCTGCCCCTAATGTTTGATATGATTGCTCTTTTTACGCCAGCATCAATGAGAACATCTGCATTAGTTTTCTTAGCTGTCCATGGTATTTTCATCATTCTTCTCAGAAACCACATTTCTGTAGCCTCTAATTCGCTTAGAAATTTTCTGTTTACAGTCCATGATTCACATCCATAAAAAAGAATTGGTTCGATATAACATCTCAACACTCGAATTCGGGCCTACATTGATAATCTTCCAATTGCACAAAATGTTTCTCATTTTTTTAGAATGCTGATTTGGCCTGTGCTGTTCGGCTCTTTATCTCACTTGAACATCTACCTTCTGATGTTAACAGGGTGCCAAGATATTTCACTTTTTCAACTTGTGTTAATTTTGTGTCATTAATTAATAATGCTTTTACTTACCAAAGTGTATAGCGGCAGTATATAGCCACATGAAGCCCATCGTCACATCCAGTCTGTTTCAATAATTGAATAAATGAACCGCAGATTCTAAAGCAGGTAAAGTACTTCCGTCTCTTGTGTTACTAAAGGTGAGTGTTTCACACCTTTGAGACAAATCTTACACGCGCACATTACGTGATCACTTCATCCGTAGGTATGTCACATCAAACACCTGACCAGTTCCTGCATGATCTAAGTATTTTCTAAATTGTATTTGAATAGAAATCGATAAATAATTGATATTTGAAATAATACATCTATTCAATGTTCAATTATGGTATAGATTATCTTGTGCACTTTCTCATTCTTTGTTTGTGATGTTACCTGAATCAGGTTACTGAGTTCAATTGTGACGTTACCTGAATCAGGTTACTGAGTTCAATTGACAAGTCCTACATCACACCATCATCAGTTTTTGAAGTAAAGATCGCCTATTGATCGAATGATTGATCGAATGATTGATTGACTATGTGTTTAGTTAGTCCACGAGAGTGTGCCTATCATTATAAGTTTGGAATATGTTTCATAGAAGATGTATACGTTAGAAAATGGAAACCAAAATATTAATCTCAATTTTGACAGAAAAGGGCACCAGTAAATATATTGCGGTCGGCCACGTTTGACTACTGATCTGGACACGTTATATGTGTACTGTTATTATTTTGTTTTTTTAAGTCGAGGTGGCGTAAAGAATTGACCTAGCTGTACTGGGGTATTCTCATATATGCTTGCCAAAGCAGGGACACACCCCCTGCGGAAAGTATTACTCGTGGTACGTAACTCCGTAGCTTCACGCGACATTCCCAATGGATCTCCGAATAATTCACTTTGTAAACAAGATGTCACGAGAGTGAATCGCACCCGAGTCTTCTTGGACGCAAGGCTTAACCACTGCGCCAAGCAGATTCCCCCATTGATATATGCATGTGAAACATGGACATTACACAGTTCTCACAGGCGATCAATCGCCATATAAGACTTAACAGTTAAAAACAAAACAGAATAAGCCTTTTTTACACGATGTCTTTTATTATTGTTTTATGAATTTCATTGGTCACTATTTATATACGCTGTACTGCTCGGTTGTCGCCGACCAACGACATGCACAGAAATAATTAAAAAAAACATTACCCAGAAGGCTCGATTTAATTCTGTTGGTAGGTCTTCTATTGGCGAATGTCACGGTTCTCACGTAAAGAAAACTTCACAATACTCTTATGATCCGTGAAGTTTAATATTTGATGGGAAGTTTCAAAATTCGCTAAGTAAGAATATTATAAAATGTATAAGTGGTCGGGTGTAGGTCTCATATCTGTAAGATTCAGTTTGACTCCTGGTAAAGACTGAGATTTTTTTTTCCTTTCTGAGAGTAAATTAAAAAGCTGACCCTGTGCATGCCGTGGCAACAGCAAGAGCATGCTTTCTTTATCGCATAGTTACCCATAATACCTCACTGCAACTCTCTCTCTCTCTCTCTCTCTCTCTCTCTCTCGTAGAATTGACAGTGTTTGTTTGACAAACTGGTTGGAACGTTGGATTCAACGAAGGATTCGAACCATAGCCCTGTCATGATGTTATTAGTTGTACGTGCAGTAAGAAGACACGGTGATTGTTATCCGATGTAGACATGCCCCAGTAGGCTTTGTTATGATCTGATTACATTCTTGGTAACTTCATTACCGGTGTTGGCTTTTCCCACGCTTAATCTTTCATTACCACGTATATTAATTTTTCCAATGCTGACAACTTCATTACCACCTATGTTCACTTTTCCAATGCTGACAACTTCGTTACACGTGTGTTAATTTTGTCAATGCTTAATCTTTCAGTACCAGGTATGTTAACTTTTCCAATGCTGACAGCATCATTACCATGTGTGTTAACTTTTGCTATGCTGAATACTTCCATTACCATGTGTGTTAACTTTTTCCATACTGACATCTCCATTAACATGTGTGTTAAATTTTTGCTTGTTTACCCAGTTAGAGCAGAAACTATCAAGAATATAGAACTATCCTGCACGCCTCCAAACTTCTATCCCAGCGGTGTCGCTTGTGTGTTGGGATGGGGGTCCAAACATGGAGGAAATAACTGTAACAGCGCCGACTGCCATACAGATTGTAGGAGGAGATTAGGTAGGGTAAGAAGTGAGATTGGCTACCACGCCAGATGATACTGGCTGTGTCCTAACTTGCTGAACACATGCCTGTGCTGCTAGGGGGGGGGGAATCAAACCTCATATATAGATATATAGGGAGTCTCGAGGTTGCTGGGGGGGGGGGTCACACCTATTATCTGTAGTGACTCTGAACATAGCAAGCAAATCACGGCTAGAAATATTATCACATGTGTAGAAGACCGCATCAAACACCCTATAGGCACGCCGAGTACACAATCATATATGGCTTGCACAAATTATGGACAATCTCCCCATCAAAAGGAATACAAGAGAGACATTAATCTGGATCTGGAAGTAAAATTGCGGTTCTTGTTTGGAACGAGTATCCTTCCTCACCTGCACCTCCGAAGTGATTATTAATGTGATTATTTCCCTTGGCAAGGTTTGAATTGATGTTATCAATTAATAATTAAACTATTAATTTTTTAAGGTTAAAGGTTTGGGTTAGGAGAGGTTTTGTTTTACATAACTCACTCTAAATAAATGTATATTAAAATTAATAAAGGGTAAGCATAAACTGATAAACATTGCCAAGGGAAATAATCAGATCGTGGGTTGCGCATTCCAATCAAGAAGCACAATTTCCCTGCCTGACGTAGGAAACAAGAGTGACAAACTCGTTCTCGTATAAGGATCTATCCTCTCCCCCCCCCCCCCCCCATTCCCTTTCGTGTCTCTACAAATTACTGTAAACATTAACAACTCTACACCACTATGAGCTGTAATATTTTTGGTTGTTGACATGTAGATTCTGTATGTGAGCTTAAACGAGGAAAAATTGCATTAAAAAAAATATTTATGTAACATGATTCTTTGTCAAAAACAATATTACACGGAGTAGTCAGATGTGGGAGAAGCGGTGGTCAAAGAAAATTATGGACAAACATCAAGAAATGGACAGGTCGGGATTTTTTCTTACTGGTTCGCAAGGATGAAGATAGAAATAGCTGGATGACTCTTGTGCGTTGATGCATCCAATGTGGTACCCCTATGACCCTGACTCGGTTGATACATGCGATGTGGTACGCTAGGACCCTGACTGTGTATGTTGATGCATGTGGTACGCTAGGACCCTGACTGTGTATGTTCATGTCTGTGGTGCGCTAGGACCCTGACTGTGTATGTTGATGCCTGTGGTGCCCCTACTATCCTGACTGTGTATGTTGATACATGTGGTACCCCTACTATCCTGACTGTGTATGTTGATACATGTGGTACCCCTACGATTCTGACTGTGTATGTTGATACATGTGGTACCCCTACGATCCTGACTGTATGTTGATACATGTGGTATCCCTACTATCCTGACTGTGTATGTTGATACATGTGGTACCCCTACGATCCTGACTGTGTATGTTGATACATGTGGTACCCCTACGATCCTGACTGTGTATGTTGATACATGTGGTACCCCTACGATCCTGACGGGTATGGGTTTATAGATAAAGTTCATCTGAGCTTTCTTCATTTTATAAATGTTCATGTAGACCTTCCTCATCCTCTGTTTACCGCGCTATCAATTTCCAAGACTTTTTGATGTCTGCATGATTTTGAGTGAAATATCCGCTTGTACATGTTCTTTAAAAACTGACCTCCTCTATTGAATTCTGTTTATTTTGTACAATGTTGTATGCATATACTTTAATTTGTTTGATTATCGGCGTAGTTTCTTGTATTCTAGAATTCTCGAAGAATATCTGACCTGTCAGTTATAATTGATGCTGTCTCAAGAAGTGATGTTTCCTTGGCTACAGCTGTTTACTCAACAAATCAGAAGTCTGATCATATCATGTACCGTCTTCGTATCCAGACTCGGCTGCAATCGATGCTCAAGTCTGCCATGGAGACATGAGAAATTCATACATCGTATTTCAGGAAGAAGAATACCGCCGGATATGGATGTGTTGGGCTATTGGCGCTGAAAATTGGCAACACACGGGTATCTCCATTCTCTGGACTATATCCCGCTAAAAATCTAGTAGGGCCATTGTTCTACTACAAGATTTATCCAGCGGGAGTTTAAGAATGGACGCTGAAGAAGAAGAATATATAAGAATCATACTTACCAAGTACTTGATTCACATCTCTGTGGGCTGATTTGCTTTCTCCTCTCTGCGGGCTGATTTACTTTTCCCTCTCTGTGGGCTGATTTACATTCCCCTCTCTGTGGGCTGATTTACTTTCCCCTCTCTGCTGGCTGATTTGTAAGATTACAAATATAAATATTGTCATGGTATTTGCCGTGGCGTACTTACCTTAAGGTACATTCATGGAATTATATGATGGAATCAGCCGCTTGTATATTCTTCAGTCCAAGAAGGTGGAGGAAGAATGTCATGAAGATTGCCATGGAGTAGAAGTTTATACAAACTGTTGACAGTACTACAGCCATAGTGAAGTTTATACAAACTGTTGACAGTACTACGGCCATAGTGAAGTTTATACAAACTGTTGACAGTACTACAGCCATAGTGAAGTTTATATAAACTGTTGACAATACTACAGCCATAGTGAAGTTTATATAAACTGTTGACAGTACTACAACCATAGTGAAGTTTATATAAACTGTTGACAGTACTACAGCCATAGTGAAGTTTATACAAACTGTTGACAGTACTACAGCCATAGTGAAGTTTATACAAACTGTTGACAGTACTACAGCCATAGTGAATCGCAAGCATTTTTCTATTTCTTAAACGATAGTGATTGAAACTTGATCCCGATACATGTTGTTGCTATGATAGAAAGTTATGAAAATCTGCTCCCGATACATGTTGTTGCTATGATAGAAAGTTATGAAAATCTGCTCCTGATACATGTTGTTGCTATGATAAAAAAAATTATGAAAATCTGCTCCCTATACATGTTGTTGCTATGATAACAAATTATGAAAATCTGCTCCCGATACATGTTGTTGCTATGATAGAAGGTTATGAAAATCTGCTCCCGATACATGTTGTTGCTATGATAGAAAGTTATGAAAATCTGCTCTTCACTTCAAATATGTATTAATAATCATGACTGTCTGTACTTCACTGGATTGTTACATAGACTAATGTTTACTGGGTGTTTTTTTTTTAAATATCTTTCTAAATTAATCCTTTTTTCTGTACTATTCGTTGTTTCAAAGAACTATCTTAAATCTAAATGCCAACCGTTTTCGTCCAACGTGAATTTCAAGAGTGCAGTTCTTACTCGTATTTTGTTGTGAATGTGTTCTTGGTAGGGTCCTTGTAGTCGAAACGTTGATGTGCGTGTTATTATGTGTATGTTCAGTGATTAGAACAACTTTATTACCTTGTTTCAAGTTTGACCTGTTGGATTTCAGTTTTCCTGCAGTTTTTACATATTATAATTTATTGTGCGAACTTAATAAGACTATGCATGTCCTCTTATTCAGAGTTCATTCTCAAACTCCCGCTGATTCTCCCCTTCAGCAGGACAATACTTCTACTAGATTTCCAGCAGGATGTTGTCCAGAGAATGGAAATGCGTTGTTTCGCTGTTTTATTTGTGACAAGCACCCGGCACATCCGTCTTAGGTGGAACTATGCATCTACGATGCTAGGTTCTAAACATGGTCATCCGCGTTTTGCTTGGAATCCACGGGGCTACAATTAGAAATTGAGGGACACGGAAACATTGTGTATGGGGCATACACATATCAGTGTGGAGGATAGTTTACCAGCCAGATAATACTAACATTAGAGAAATTATGATAAGTATTGAAGAAATTGAGGGGGGGGGAGGTGGCATTGACGAAAATGTATCCAGAATGGAGATCATGGGTCAACAAATGTTAGACGACCACTGCTTTAGAGCACCTGATTGTAGTCCACTACTTTGGGAAGAAATGAAGACAATGGTCTCTTGGGAAAGAAACGAGTGTCTAATATCGTTGCTAGGAAGACATGAAATGGTAACTGCTAACAACAATGGATAGAGATTCGCTGTCATTTCCAGAAATTAATTACATCATCAAAAGCCTCATGAACATGGGATGGAACTAAACACACGCATACAGCCAAGAATGGAAATCAACTCACGCATACAGCCAAGAATGGAAATCAACTCACGCATACAGCCAAGAATGGAAATCAACTCACGTATACAGCCAAGAATTGAACTAAATTCACGCATACAACCAAGAATTGAACTAAATTCACGCATACAACCAAGAATGGAACTAAATTCACGCATACAGCCAAGAATGGAACTAAATTCACGCATACAACCAAGAATTGAACTAAATTCACGCATACAACCAGGAATGGAACTAAATTCACGCATACAACCAGGAATTGAACTACATTCACGCATACAACCAGGAATTGAACTAAATTCACGCATACAACCAGAAATTGAACTAAATTCACGCATACAACCAAGAATGGAACTAAATTCACGCATACAGCCAAACATACGATGCTATCTAAGGCTTGCAAGGAAGACACACATATTTGTAATTGGGGAACAGGCCACAAACGACTCAAACAACACATGCACAGAAAGTTTGGAACCGTGGACAATCTCAAGAAAACATAGAACTTATTTCTTTCAGAACTGCTAACTGTACCACACCAAACGACGAAAACTATGACCATCTAAAACAGCTCTGGCAGGCAAGCTTTACTTCCCTGTCCCGGGGCTGGTAACATCTAAAACAGCTCTGGTCAAGCTTTACTTCCCTGTCCCGGGGCTGGTAACTATATTATAGTTCACTGGTGAAAACCATATCATCGTCTGACATCGACTGGAGAACAAGGCAGGCAGAAGAAGAAGAAAATGGAAGAACATTCAAGTTGAGGAAATGTCATTCCTTTATCTCTTCAAAACTGAATAATATAATTGATCGTTTGATTGTTTTTTTTCTTTTCTTTGACAGGTTGATGGAAAATCACTTCAGGGGTTCTCGAACCATCAAGCTGTGGAGGTGCTGAAGAACACCAGTCAGATGGTCAGACTGAAGCTAGTGCGTTTTCGTCATGGTCCAAAGTATGACAAACTGCAGGAATACTTGGGTGAGTGATGTAATACTTGTGCGAGTGATGTAATACTTGGGTGAGTGATGTAATACTTGGGTGAGTGATGTAATACTTGTGCGAGTGATGTAATACTTGTGCGAGTGATGTAATACTTGTGCGAGTGATGTAATACTTGTGCGAGTGATGTAATACTTGTGCGAGTGATGTAATACTTGTGCGAGTGATGTAATACTTGTGCGAGTGATGTAATACTTGGACGAGTGATGTAATACTTGTGCGAGTGATGTAATACTTGTGCGAGTGATGTAATACTTGTGCGAGTGATGTAATACTTGTGCGAGTGATGTAATACTTGGGTGAGTGATGTAATACTTGTAAGAGTGATGTAATACTTGGGATGAGTGATGTAATACTTGTGCGAGTGATGTAATACTTGTGCGAGTGATGTAATACTTGGGCGAGTGATGTAATACTTGGGCGAGTGATGTAATACTTGTGCGAGTGATGTAATACTTGTGCGAGTGATGTAATACTTGGGTGAGTGATGTAATACTTGTGCGAGTGATGTAATACTTGTGCGAGTGATGTAATACTTGGGTGAGTGATGTAATACTTGGGTGAGTGATGTAATACTTGTTGGAGTGATGTAATACTTGGGATGAGTGATGTAATACTTGGGATGAGTGATGTAATACTTGTGCGAGTGATGTAATACTTGTGCGAGTGATGTAATACTTGGGTGATTGATGTAATACTTGGGCGAGTGATGTAATACTTGTGTGATTGATGTAATACTTGTGTGATTGATGTAATACTTGGGCGAGTGATGTAATACTTGTGCGAGTGATGTAATACTTGTGCGAGTGATGTAATACTTGTGCGAGTGATGTAATACTTGTGTGAGTGATGTAATACTTGGGCGAGTGATGTAATACTTGGGCGAGTGATGTAATACTTGGGCGAGTGATATAATACTTGGGCGAGTGATTTAATACTTGTGCGAGTGATGTAATACTTGTGCGAGTGATGTAATACTTGTGCGAGTGATGTAATACTTGTGCGAGTGAGGTAATACTTGTGCGAGTGATGTAATACTTGTGCGAGTGATGTAATACTTGGGTGAGTGGTGTAATACTTGGGTGAGTGGTGTAATACATAAGTGAGTGATGTAATACCTAAGTGAGTGATGTAATACTTGCGTGGGTGAGTTGTGTAATATTTGGTTGAGTTGTGTAATATGTCACTTCATTAACTATTACAATCAAATCTCATTATTATTACTTTGTCTGGAACGATGAAATATGTATGTAATAACAGATATTCGCTATATAGTGTACACACATTACATAAATGTAATTGTGGATTTTGAAAAGTGTTGTTAAATAAGGAAATGTGTTATAAACGAATGCGATATAGAGGGCTTCCGGTGTATTTATTCAATGTTTGCGTGTAACAGCGAGATCAGAGACAATAGTTGATGATGATGCAATGATTGCTTTAGCTGTGAATGTGTTGCTCGTGACAGAACATTTCCTTTCTGACCAAAATGCAAGTTCGTCTCAGTTGTGTAACCGAGTAGACCCCTAGACCTCACAGTAGCTGTAGTAGTAGTAGTGCTGCTGGCAGCAGTAGTAACATCAGCAACGTCATTATCCTAGTTCGCGCTCGCTCGCGTGTGTGTGCGTGCGTGCTTTCTGGTGGGAGGGAGGTAGCCTCTACACCCCATGGTTGAAGATGTTTTATGTTTTGCGCGTTTATTGCGTATGTGTGGAATTAGTGCGTGTGCCAGTTTAAGTGGGTTGATGTGTGAATATGCGTTAGTTTGTATATGTATTGATGTGTATGTATCAGTGGATGTGTTTGTTAGTAAGCCCATGCGCACACGTATTTGTCAGAGTGTGTGCGTATGTCATTGCGTGTCCGTGTATATCAGCGCTCAGGTGTGTTAATGTGCGAACACAGTTTCACCTGATTGCCTGGGAGACTATATTCTTTACCTCGCCGTACTTTATATTTCTATATGAAACACCTTTCCTCCCACTTTATGAAGGATATAATGTACCTGGACGCCCTCACCTGTTAATAAAATTGTATTTGATCTGAAACTCACCTGTAGTGTATACTTTCTCACATGTTATCAACCTTGTTTATAACATTAGATGCACCTGTCTCCGCCGGCGGATGGGTAGTTGGCACCTGATAACAGTTTTTCTACTAGACAGAAAGTCTTCGCAATCATGAACTTGCCATGAATCAATCATTGCCCTGAAACAATCCTTGCCTGAAACAATATTTATCCTGAAACACTTTGTGCTATGAAATAATCCTTGCCTGAACCAATCCTTATCATGACACAATCCTTGTCCTAATACAATCATTGCATAAAGCAATATTTATACTGAAACAATAATTATCCAGAAAAAAATCTTGTCCTGAAACAATTTGTGCTGTGAAACAATTCTTGCCTGAAACAATCCTTGCCTGAAACAATCATTGCCTGAAACAATTATTGCCTGAAATAATCCTTGCCTGAAACAATATTTATCTTGTAACAATATATATACTGAATACATCCGTGTCCTTATACAATATTTTTTTCGGAAACAATTTGTTCTATACACAATCCTTGCCTCAAACAATTCTTACATGAAAAATCCTTGTCCTGAAACAATCATTCCCTTCTTCTTCTTCTGCGTTCATTCTCAAACTCCTGCAGATTAGCAGGATGTAGTCCGGAGAACGGAATGCGTTGTGTCATGGTATACAGCATTGTTGTGATATCTGCGCCTTTCGGCCTGACACATCCGACTTCAGCATGACTTTGGGTCACTGGCCCTATATGGGATGGGACAGCCTTCTCCATCCCATAACCTCCTTAGTCGCCTTTTACGACATGCGTGGAAGGTAAACAGTGTTGCTATTCTTTGCTCCCCTTTCGGGCCCCGGCAACACACGGGCGAATGATTGCCTGAAACAATCCATGTTCTGAAACAATCCTTGTTCTGAAACAATCATTGCCTTCTGAAGCAATCATTGCCTGAAGCAATCCTTGTCAGAAATAATTCGTGGCCTGAAACAATCCTTGTTCTGAAACAATCATTGCCTGAAACAATTTGTGCTATGGAAAAAAATCCTTGCATGAAACACATTTTACACAAACAGTCTGTTCTACATAAATTCCCATTCCTGAACACCATCTTCAAATTATCTCACATATTCCACACCAAACTCTCTCTCTCTCTCTCTCTCTCTCTTTGACCCCCCCTCCCCACCCCCTTTTCCCTCCCCACCCCCTTTTCCCTCCCGTTCAAATTATTTCTTAACCCATAATAAAACTTGTAAAGTGTGAATTTGTTTTCATGTGTTCAATGATAACTTTGTCAACCTGGTTGTCATAGACGTGTCAGCATACTTGATAGGTACAATATTTGAAATGCGTCTGTGCTAACAAAACATCTGTAAATATACACCAGTTTATCAGAATCTACAGCCTCTTCATGGATTATCGACTTCTAATAATCTATTTCAGCGAACTGGCTAAAACTCGATATTTATTACAGCAGTTGAATCCCGTTATAACAACATGGTCCGGACCGACAAAATATTTATGCAATAACAGATATTCGCTATATACAATACATGTGGGGGTTTTTGAAAATTGTTGTTATATATGGAAATATATTATGAAAGAATGCGCTATAGGGAATTCCACTGTATGGACAATACTTCCTATTGGTCGTTTTAATTGTGTTGATGATATTTGTTTAGTTCGTATTTTGTTATCAGCTAAATTTTAACGCATATATGGACGTTATCGTGTTGACAGAGTGTCTGAAGCAAATCTTTATCAAATTTCTTCTTCTTCTTCTTCTTTCGTTCACTTGAAACATGTCTATATCTGTAATTCTGTCTCCTTAATAAAACTCACTGTCTTTTGTAGTTCATACAGTGTCCCATAGAGCTTTGATTCCAGTGTTGTTTCCTCTGGCCAATATGTCTGCCTCAGCGTTTCATGCTCAGAACACTCTTGAAGTATATGTTTGGCACTCTGTGCTGCCTGTCCACATGTACACATGGCCGTGTTGCCAATCTTGAACTTTGTATACATGTGACTGCGGAGTCGGTTGTGTCCTGTTCTGAGACGTAGAATTATAACTTGTTCTGGTCTGTTCATAATATGATAGTCATCTTGTGTTGGTGTTTGTGGCTTTCTTATTGACTTGATCATGTTTTTTCTGATGGTAGGTGATTGGTATATCTGGTTGGTCTTCGGCAGCACCTTCCTTAGCCAGTTGGTCTGCTTTTTCATTTCCTGGTATTCCACAGTGAGAGGGTATCCATTTATCAAATGATGTTGAACATCTCTTCTCAAGGTTAAATCTGCAGAGCCATTGTTGATTTTATCTTCTGAATAAAACAAATATGAAAACATTTCATTGCTGGGCTCTTGCACCTTGCGTCTTCGCCTACGTTTTGCTGTGATTAATATTGAGTCACAGATCTTTTAGCACCATTACGTAGACGCCACTCTCCAAGTGACACAAGCTCCTGTCAGTTTTTTCCAGTTATCAGAGGAGTTGACAAATCATTCAAGGGTGATCACTCAAATTTGCATCATAGACTTCTAGATACATTGACACGACGTACGATTCACAGAAATAGGCGGCTGCTACTAAAAATAGATATACGTCAAACTGCAAATCCAACGTAAATCCAACAGGCCAAGTTACGCATGTTACTACAACTATCCGGGATGTCATCATTCTCACACAACAATCACATCTCTAGGATAGTTTGTGCACTGATCTCAGACCGTCCACATTAAGGACATCCGTACAGGAAGTAAACAAGACTTCATTCGTTACGTCTTTTATTATTGTCGTACTTTTAGTTGGTCACTATTTATGTACTTGGAGTTGTCACCGATATTTTGTTTTATAACTAAATCTAATATTAGTTGTCTAGAAGACACCAAACAGCAATATGTTTCTACAACAATAAGAAGACAATGATGGACTTATATCGGGCATGTACTGGGAATGAATGAAAGCAGACTGCCACTACAAGCATTAAAATGGGTACCAGTTGGCAAAAGAAAAAGAGGAAGACCAAGAGAGACTCTTCGCAGAACAACAATCAAAGATGGTATGACTACACGTCTCAACAACATGCAAGTTATTACACACAGTAGCATCACATCGCTCAAACTGGAGAACTTTGGTTTCAGCCCAGCGCACCGAGTTCGTAGCTGAAGGAATATAGATAGACAGATAGATAGATAGATAGATGGATGGATGGATGGATGGATGGATGGATGGTTATTTACACATTCTTGTTCCTGCGATCTCTGCCAGTGATGAGAACGGCTACTTCATCAAATCAGAAAACTGTACCTACTATATTTTTTTTCTTCTATTAGCACAAGCCAACCAGGCTGTGGTTGTACAACCCACACTAGCTAAAGAGATTGTGGCTGTGTCCAACCCGACTTATGACCTAGACTCCAAACAGTTGGACTTGGATGAATCCCAGATCCTCACAGATGATTACAGTGAGTACTTACCTCATCTCTCTTTCTCTCTTGTTCTTCATTATATTCTGTCTATCTGTCCAGCTTTGCCGTGTGGCAACCCGACCTGGAACTCTAGCTCAGGGAACAAATAATAGGAACACAATCTTCTTTCTAGACATATCGTATGAGTCGAATAAGGAAAGTTGGGGGGGAGGAGGGGCGTTGTCTCATAACTTGTCACCTGTTTAAAAATATATTATAATTGTCATGACATGTATTGTCTCAATTGTTTACTTATGGCTTCTGTCAAATGATAATCATGGACAAGGAAGAGTTGCAGGACAACGCACAAGAAATTGTTGACGTAAATTATGGACAGCCCCCGGATGAGGATTTAACTCTTATCCACCATCATCATCCAGCAAATAATCGTGTCCTATTCAAGGGACATGATCCATGTGTTTTGTGTTGGATCAAGTCCAACATACTGCCTTCCCCTTGTGCTGCGATCTATTAGCTGTTTCTTTTTTAATTACAATTAAATTTAATTTCGATAGAACTAACTATTGCCTTGACGTGAATAATAACAAACTACGATGTGTTCTATATGCTGACAGAGAGGATGTGTTCTATATGCTGACAGAGAGGATGTGTTCTATATGCTGACAGAGAGGATGTGTTCTATGTGCTGACAGAGAGGATGTGTTCTATATGCTGACAGAGAGGATGTGTTCTATATGCTGACAGAGAGGATGTGTTCTATATGCTGACAGAGAGGATGTGTTCTATGTGCTGACAGAGAGGATGTGTTCTATGTGCTGACAGAGAGGATGTGTTTTGTGTGCTGACAAAGAGGATGTGTTTTGTATGCTGACAGAGAAGATGTGTTCTATGTGCTGACAGAGATGTGTTCTATGTGCTGACAGAGAAGATGTGTTCTATGTGCTGACAGAGAGTAATTATCTTCATCTTCTGTGATCAATTGTTAAACACCCAGTTCAATACTGACCATGTACAGAGTGGTGTGTTATATATCATCTTGGGGTCCCCACGTTTTGTAGAGCAGCTCATGTGAGCCAGATTGTCATTCTGTGAACAGCTAAACTGTGACAACTATGTAAGTATATGTCCTGGTATCTGTGCTGCTGCTGCTCTGCAGATATAGGCCCCAGATATTTGCTTTTACGATATGGTGTAAGTGGCCTTTTAGATGGAAGTGTCCCATTCTCAGTCAAACTATCCTGACATTCTTCATTTCTGTTCACTTTGTTAATGTTGCCTTGTTCGTGATAATATAGTTTCTATATAATATATAGTTTCTGTATAATATATAGTTTCTGTATAATATATAGTTTCTGTATAATATATAGTTTCTATATAATATATAGTTTCCATTTAGTTGTCTCCACTGAAGTCACATAGATTGTCTGTACTTGCATAGAAAACAGATGATGAGGTGTTGCTGCACGACGACTTACAGATGTACTAGCAGTGTTGCCGTTTATTGATAGATTGTTTACCGCCATAGACGGATGTGTCGGGCCACTGGCGCAAATAAAATGACGACACAACGCATTTCCATTCATTGAACTATATCCTGCTGGAAATCTAGTAGGACCATTGTCCTGCTACAAGAGAGATCCAGCGGGAGTTTGAGAATGTACTCTGAAGAAGAAGATTGATATATTGTTTGAGAGAGGTTGCCTCCACTTTGTGACAATTTGACTCATTTTTCGGGACCGTGAATGCCTCACCGATCCGGTATCCATTGTAGCTCTAATGTAGTTTTATCTTTTAGATAATTCCAATAATTGTCTGATGGGTTTGTCTTGTTTGGTACTTTTGACTGATGTTCTGAATGGGTTTGTCTTGTTTGGTATTTTTGTCTGATGTTTTGACTGTTTCTCTTGTTTGGTACTTTTGTCTGATGTTTTGAATGCGTGTATCATGTTTGGTATTTTTGTCTGATGTTGTGACTGAGTTTCTCTAGTTTCATATTTTGGATGGCTGGTAATACTTAACTGTGTGATAGATCTAACATTTCTTACAAATACCTGCATCAGGAATTATAGACACAAACATAGAAAATGTGATTTATTGCAATCAATAAGACAGAGATAAATCAGATAGCTCGAAGGTTGTGGTTGACTGGTTTACCTGAACCGTGACATCTATTTTTACGGTTGTAAAGCTTTGAAATAACGAAATTGGACTAAAATATGTGGTTGGAGGAAGCGTACCTCACCATAATTTGTATAAACAGATTGCAGCTCACGTCTGACCCACTAGCGATATTGTTACGAATATCCACCGTCCAGTGAATCGGTAAAACGACATTGAACGTATATGTTAACACAGAAGTCTGATGTGTTGGGCATTGACACAAATGAATGACAACACAACGCATCATCATTCGCTGGACTACATCCTGCTGGAAATCTAGTACGATGATTGTCCGGCTAAGTGGGCGTCTGTAGCAGTAGAGACGCAAGACACGGACAGAAGACCAAGCATCCTTGACTGTGGTTGGCTGTGAGTGTTGTGACCAACGGGTATGTATGGGGATCAGTTCTATTGTACAGCTGACTTAACAATATTCATACTCGTACAGACACCCATTGTTCAGTTAAGGTGGTAAAAAGCACTGAAATCTGATGTATCTGGCCATAGGCGCAGATATAACGGCGACACTTTCCTTTCTCAGGGCTACATCCTGCTGAAAATCTTGTGGGGCCACCGTCCTCCTATAAGAGAGATACAGCGGGAGTTTGAGAATGAATACATAATGAGTACAGAATGAATACATAATGAGTACAGAATGAATACATAATGAGTACAGAATGAGTTTATAATGCTAATTATCATCTCTCTCATTCATCCTGCGCTTGTAGCACGATCAATATTTCATATAATCACATTCTTCTATCAAACTCGTATTTCATGTTACCATGCTCTTCTCTCGTATTTCATGTTACCATGCTCTTCTCTCGTATTTCATGTTACCATGCTCTTCTCTCGTATTTCATGTTACCATGCTCTTCTCTCGTATTTCATGTTACCATGCTCTTCTCTCGTATTTCATGTTACCATGCTCTTCTCTCGTATTTCATGTTATCAAATTCTTCCAAATTGTGTTTCTTGCTATCTGCCATAAAATGCGATCTCTGACATTTGTTTTATGAAAACATACTTGCCATTATTATTATACAGCTTCATGATAATCGCATGAGAAGGAACATGGTTCCCTGATTAACTAGACGTTAGCAGCGCTTTAATGATCGCCTATTTGATTCCATCTTCCCCGTGATCTTCCCCGTGAAGAACTAATGAGAAAGGTGGCCAGATATACGTAATGAAGGTGATGAAGAATCAATGAAATTATGGAATTCAGTTTTGTTATTTATGCAGTTTTGATATTTACATGTTCTCTAATGAGCTATAGGTTTTTGCTAGTTTCTAGTTAGCTGGCGCACCTTACTTCCGAGTTTCTAAATGTCATAACTATCGTTGTTTGTGGTTGTATCTTGTATAGCCAAGTGGTGTTTTTATGAGAAGATTTGTTGATTCAAGGTGGCTTTGTTCATTGTTTCCAATAGGCTACTCATTTGTGTATTTTGTCTTGTTAATTAAGATGTGTGCTAGAACAGAAAATATTGTGGAAATGTGTAGTGTTTGTTCCTCGTTATCTTCTTAGCTGGAAACATGAGGATGGAGTGATCAGATCATGTATTTCTGTAGTCTCTCTGTCCATCTGTGGGTGGTGGGGTTTTTTTTTTGGGGGGGGGGGGTTCTATAGGGGGTTTACAGTAAAGTGTCACATTACATGGTGAGATTCGCTTCTTTCAACTGCAACAAGAGATAATTATGGGATCTGTTCTGGTAACCCTAATGTCAATTTTTTAATCAAAGATTTTCTGGTTCATGTCAAGTGAGATTCTTGATTGCTGATCCAGCGGGTCCATGGGCTCATGTCATTTGACCCAGTGTCATTAAAATAGCATTATATTGATGGGGAGACGTGTGAGATACATGATGATGATATCGCCTGATGCAGACGTAGCTTCATTTGGATAACACATGAAATAGATAATACAAATGTCAGATAACACATGGAATAGATAATACAAATGTCAGATAACACATGGAATAGATAATACAAATGTCAGATAACACATGGAATAGATAATACAAATGCCAGATAACACATGATATAGATAATACAAATGTCAGATAACACATGGAATAGATAATACAAATGTCAGATAACACATGATATAGATAATACAAATGTCAGATAACACATGGAATAGATAATACAAATGCCAGATAACACATGATATAGATAATACAAATGTCAGATAACACATGTAGTAGATGATACAAATGTCAGATATGGTAAAAATGTAAAGCGACTGATAAATATAAATGATTGTTTCTGTTGTCAAGATCTGTTATCTGGTCGTTTTGTTTCTGTTATTGTCAAGATCTGTTATCTAGTCGTTTTGTTTCTGTTATTGTCAAGATCTGTTATCTAGTCGTTTTGTTTCTGTTATTGTCAAGATCTGTTATCTAGTCGTTTTGTTTCTGTTATTGTCAAGATCTGTTATCTAGTCGTTTTGTTTCTGTTATTGTCAAGATCTGTTATCTAGTCGTTTTGTTTCTGTTATTGTCAAGATCTGTTATCTAGTCGTTTTGTTTCTGTTATTGTCAAGATCTGTTATCTAGTCGTTTTGTTTCTGTTATTGTCAAGATCTGTTATCTAGTCGTTTTGTTTCTGTTATTGTCAAGATCTGTTATCTAGTCGTTTTGTTTCTGTTATTGTCAAGATCTGTTATCTAGTCGTTTTGTTTCTGTTATTGTCAAGATCTGTTATCTAGTCGTTTTGTTTCTGTTATTGTCAAGATCTGTTATCTAGTCGTTTTGTTTCTGTTATTGTCAAGATCTGTTATCTAGTCGTTTTGTTTCTGTTATTGTCAAGATCTGTTATCTAGTCGTTTTGTTTCTGTTATTGTCAAGATCTGTTATCTAGTCGTTTTGTTTCTGTTATTGTCAAGATCTGTTATCTAGTCGTTTTGTTTCTGTTATTGTCAAGATCTGTTATCTAGTCGTTTTGTTTCTGTTATTGTCAAGATCTGTTATCTAGTCGTTTTGTTTCTGTTATTGTCAAGATCTGTTATCTAGTCGTTTTGTTTCTGTTATTGTCAAGATCTGTTATCTAGTCGTTTTGTTTCTGTTATTGTCAAGATCTGTTATCTAGTCGTTTTGTTTCTGTTATTGTCAAGATCTGTTATCTAGTCGTTTTGTTTCTGTTATTGTCAAGATCTGTTATCTAGTCGTTTTGTTTCTGTTATTGTCAAGATCTGTTATCTAGTCGTTTTGTTTCTGTTATTGTCAAGATCTGTTATCTAGTCGTTTTGTTTCTGTTATTGTCAAGATCTGTTATCTAGTCGTTTTGTTTCTGTTATTGTCAAGATCTGTTATCTAGTCGTTTTGTTTCTGTTATTGTCAAGATCTGTTATCTAGTCGTTTTGTTTCTGTTATTGTCAAGATCTGTTATCTAGTCGTTTTGTTTCTGTTATTGTCAAGATCTGTTATCTAGTCGTTTTGTTTCTGTTATTGTCAAGATCTGTTATCTAGTCGTTTTGTTTCTGTTATTGTCAAGATCTGTTATCTAGTCGTTTTGTTTCTGTTATTGTCAAGATCTGTTATCTAGTCGTTTTGTTTCTGTTATTGTCAAGATCTGTTATCTAGTCGTTTTGTTTCTGTTATTGTCAAGATCTGTTATCTAGTCGTTTTGCATGATACCACTGTTGCTGATGCGTCATTCGACCTGATATCTCCGACCTCAGCATATGTGCTGGTTTGGGCACAACTGTTGTCCTGGTTGATATAGGGGATGGATGATCCGACCAATCTTAGTCCCCATCCTCTCTTGTCTGGACTAAGCCACATTTCCAAAAGAGTTTGCCTCGATTGGGAATATAACTGATAAAAATAAAGACTTTTTCGATGTTGTGATACCGCAGCTCCCTACCTTTTATGGGATATTCTCTGACATTAAACAAAGTAACCCATATCATTTATCGATGCTGTAGGGGTGTGAGATATTAGCGATTTCACATTTCAGTGGCTCTGCTAATGAGGGCGGTAGCCATCTCCTCTCCCTTGCAGTCTTTACTTCCCGGATTAATCCGGTACCCATTTAAGACTGGGTCGACCCGGGAGCCGTTGCGATCTGAAAAACATTTACGCCCTAACTGGGGAATGAACCCAGTATCACTCATATGCGAAGTCAATGCGCTAAACACTGCGCTACGCTGCTTCCTAGAAGATATATCTCTATATTCTCTGGCATATTGACTATTAGGTAACTTGCCCTAACGTTCTGTTATCTGTAATTTTTCTCTTTTGGTCGGATAGCAAAATTTTAATGAAATTTTTTTTCCGGGTTCTCATCCTTATTGAGATTCGATTGCCTGTAAAAGTAAGTCCCTTGTCATGAAGATGGGGCTTTAGCACACCCCATGGCTGAAAAATTAAGCATGCCTGGGTCCCAACATTCGAGCAAGACCACTATCTGACCTAGCAAGTTGAGTCTGGTCCAAAGGGAATTCATGGTGTCTATGTGTGTCAATTATAGTGCTCTGTCAATAGTAGTTCTCTTCTTTTTCAACTCTAGTGCTCTATCTTTATATGAGCTGTGGTGCTCTATCTGTTTATCAACTCTAGTGCTCTATCTGTTTTATCAACTCTAGTGCTCTATCTTTATATGAGCTGTGGTGCTCTATCTGTTTTATCAACTCTAGTGCTCTATCTGTTTTATCAACTCTAGTGCTCTATCTGTTTTATCAACTCTAGTTCTCTATCTGTTGTATCAACTCTAGTGCTCTATCTTCTTATTAACTCTATAACCTACTTAATATCGGTATGACTTACAAAATGTGTACTGCGTAATAAGCGGTAAACTAAACTTTTGTGACATTTGACAAGTAACGTAAATACTGAATAATTTTGAAAGTATACCTTCTTCTATCCATCGCTATACCTTCGTCAGTCCAACATTATACCTTCTATCTATTGCTATACCTTCGTGATTTCACCATTATACCTTCTTCAGTTCACTATTATTCCTTCATCAGTCCATCATATACTTAACCAGCTCACCACACTAAATCCTGGTCGAATCAGCAAACATAATTATAAACTTCTTTACCCAGATTTATCAAACATAATTATAAACTTATTTACCCAGATTTACCAAACATAATTATAAACTTATTTACCCAGATTCACCAAATTTCTCAAGTGTAAATCGCTACTAACCAACTGTTTCTACCGTAAATAGTTTGGCGTCTATTGATGAACTTTGCCCCCTATCACTATCTCAAGGAATTGATTCCGCGGGGACTTATTCGGCTGTTTAGCTACTGAAGATTCTGCCCTGATTCCAAGCACGTTACCCGCGCGTGGGAGGGATATCTTTCAGTTGAATGATGGATATGATGTCGTTAAGCATTGACCTCTCCCACGATATTCAAATTCAGCACTTACAAGGATTTTGAATGAGAAAAGCATACATCTTTTTTTTTTCATAATCGTCTTGGACCGATCTTGTTTGAAATAATCGAGTGCAGTACATAAGCTGGCGTTTAGCGATCGATGTGTTTACATTTATCGTTTCTGGATGTTATCGTTTCTGGATGTTATCGTTTCTGGATGTTATCGTTTCTGGATGCTAAGTTTGTCAGTGTTCTTCTCTAGCATTTGCACTTTGCATTTGCTAAAATCTTGCTAACAAAACAGCAAGAATCAGAATCGCGGACTTGATCTGTAAGATAATTTTTTTTTAAACCAGGATTTTAATTGCAGTATTTTATAAGTTTGTGTTAATGATTAATTTGTTGTTCATATAAGTGCTATAGTGGTGTAGTTTATTTCCTTGCAGTGTGCCATGTTTAATCACTCGTATTCACAACAACTATTATTTGTATAATTGATAATTAGTGCTGTCATAATCTCCTTATCTTTTCTCTGGTTTTGCTGTGAGGCCTCGCAGAATTGAATAGCGATCGGTTGTCCGTATATGACACGTTTGATATTCAGTAACTATTGTGACGTCTAGGAATGTTTGTAACTCCTTTAATCCATCTTCTTCTTGCCCTATGCATCTTGCTATTTCCATGTTCATGGTGTATGTACTTTATGCTAGCCAATAAGGATTACTTCTTATTAAGTGGCTGAAGCAAGTCTCTGTTTTGTAATATATTTGAGCACAGATATTGTTCCAACAATTCTTGTAATCTCTTCATTTCTCACGTAATCTCTTCTTGTACTGTTTGCTGCTTTTCTTAGACATTTCAGTTTACACTTAGTAAGCTTCCTCCTATGCTTTTTTTATTAGTGTCCATGTCTGACATTGATAACACGATGTTGGTATGAAGATTAAATTAATAATTTTCCTTTTGTTTTCCATCGGAATATATTATGTTTCAAAATTGACGTAAATTCATAATTTAATTAATTTTCTTTAATTCCTCTCTCGGTCTCTCTGTCTATTCTTCCGTCGCCTGTATAAATGCTACAAAGATGTTTAAGTTTCTACGTTTGATGTCAGAATATAACTTCAAATTATCTAACAAGTTTCCTATGATTATGATTATTGCTAGTTATTTTTTTTTAATCTGTTATAGTTTATATGCTATTAAAACGTGATTGTGATGTAAATGATTATTCCTGATGCTTCCTAATTTTGTCATCGATATAATATCTGTCCACTAAGTTTGTCATCGATTACGCTTCTGCCGCCGCTCCATTACAGGATGCCAAGTTTTGGCACCGCCCAATGGCAAAATACCACGTTTTCGCACCGCTCCATGACAAAATGCCAAGTTCTTGCACCACTCCATAACAATGTGTCAAGTTTTGGCAACACTCCATAACAAGATGCCAAGTTCTGGCACCACCCCATAACAAAATGCCAAGTTCTGGCATCACCCCATAACAAAATGCCAAGTTCTGGCACCACCCCATAACAAAATGCCAAGTTCTGGCATCACTCCATAACAAGATCTCAAATTATTTCTAATTTCCTTTATATCCATATCTTCTTTTCTAAGCTATCGTTCCAGTTGTCGCCCGTGTGTTGACAGGTTTCTAGAATGGAATTTAAGGAACATTGGCACTGCTTACCTTTTATGCACGTCGTAAGAGGCGACTAAGAAGGTATTGGGGTGAAGTTGACTGTCCCATATAGAATCGTCACCCAAAAACCTTGCTGAAATCGGATGTGTCATGCCCAAAGACGAAGCTATCACAGCGTAGCTATTCACTATGACTCAATGCATTCCGTTCTCCAGACTAGATCCTGCTAATATGCAGGAGTTTGAGAATGAACGCAAAGGACGTTTCATTTGTCATTAAATGATTCAACCCCTGCCTGCATTGTATGACCAATCAATGTAACAATCTTCGTCATGGTGTTGTGACAAAGTTTCCTTTTTTTCATTATCTAACCACATTCCGTCAATATTCCATTTTGTAGATGATCATGTAGATTATTTGGTCAAGTCACATCTCCAAGATCTCAACCTACTAGTGTCTTGCATGCATGCAGTAGCGTAGATAAGTCTTCAGTGTCAGGAGGGTGAAGTGGCAGTCTACAGAAAAAAAAGATAATTTGTCCATTTTTGTGTATAATTCTTTAATTTCTCTGAGATTGTGATTTTTTTCTTTTAAATATTTTTAAAAGGGGAGAGGGTGTGTGTAACCGTCTTTTGTCTAAATTCTTAGTCCTAAAAGTCATATTCCTGCCAAAGACGGATGTATCGGGCCATTGGCGCAAATGAAACGGCGACACAGAGCATTTCCATTCTCTGGACTACATCCTGCTGGAAATCTAGTAGGACTATTTTTCTGTTACAAGAGAGAACCAGCGGGAGTTTGAGAATGAATGCTGAAGAAACGTCATGTCTAGATTTCCTAAGAGGGAGGTGCTTGCGCACCCCAACACCCTTAACTACTGGCTTGCATACATGCTTGTTTATTGTCCATGATCCACTACGATACCATTGGATGGTATGGGAAAATTCACGCGAGCCGTAATACACTTGTTACGGAAACCCGTTTCTCAATGTTAACCCAAAATGGAGTCTTTTATACAATAATCTTGTATGTAATGTTGTGTGCAATGGTGCGTGGATATTTCAGTGTAGAGGTGACATCTTTCATTTCTTTCCACGGTCGCCGGATGTATCACCTCTGTTTTGCTGTATTCATATTTCTTCAAAATGTCTTTGACGTTATCTATTTCTTTCTTGGTCTTCCTCTGGCTCTGTAACCCGATTGTGTTTGATTATATGCACTTTTAGCATAAGCTGTCCACGACATGGCTACATTGTCAGCTGTCTCTCGATATGTGCAATATGTCTGTTATATTTCTGATGTCGATGTGCAATATGTCTGTTACATTTCTGATGTCGATGTGCAATATGTCTGTTATATTTCTGATGTCGATGTGCAATATGTCTGTTATATTTATGATGTCGATGTGCAATATGTTTGTTATATTTCTGATGTCGATGTGTGTCATGTTATAATCTAACATTATAGTCATTTCTGTGATATAGTGATTTGTTTGATGTGGTGATTTGTTTGATATTATTTGTTTGATGTAGTGATTTATTTGATGTAGTGATTTATTTGATGTAGTGATTTGTTTGATGTGGTGATTTGTTTGATGTAGTGATTTATTTGATGTATTGATTTGTTTGATGTAGTTTGTGTGATGTGGTGATTTTTTTGATGTAGTGATTTGTTTGATGTAGTGATTTGCTTGATGTGGTGATTTGTTTTATGTGGTGATTTGTTTGATGTAATGATTTGTTTGATGTAATTGTGTGGTTTATGTAATGATGTGATAATTTAATACTACTCTTAACATAATCCATGTAGTACACTATGTATTTTTTATCTCGACTTTGAAGTTACTAGATTTATAATATAGTTGGCTTCATTGTAGCATTTATTCACCCCTCTCTGTTGCCGCTACTGCTTTATTGTAGCATTTATTCAGCCCTCCCTATCACCGCCTCTGTAACATATTAATTCATCTTTTCGTACCACCTCAGCTCTGCTTGATTATGTTTACCAGACAGTTTAATACCAGAATCTTGTTTTATCCAACATTACGGGATGAAAACCTACATTATTTGTACCTGCATGCGGTTTTTTGTTACGAAGATTCAAGAAAATAGCCAGATGGGTAGTCTTCTAGATTTCTAATTACCTAACTAGAGAGCCAATGTTAATTCCAAGGCAGTTGCTTCTCTCAACCAGGTCTGTGTCTGTCACGTGTTTGTTCTTTCTAAACATCTTACCTGTGCATGCAGGTATGTTGGTGTGTCATCACAGGTTCGTTAAAGAGTGAAATCGTGTGTATGTTTTTACTTAAGGATGCATGAAGAGGTGATGACAGGTTTAGCGCAAGCTGTGACTTAATGATGTAGTCTATATTGTAAAATGTCTCTGGAAAGATCTCTGTGTCCTAAGAACATCATGATTTTGTGGCGCAAATGTCGCAGCTATCATGAATACAAATACACGTCTGCATGTTCTGTTCGTTCGCAGTGTATATTTAAGTTGACTTTCATCCATTAATTTCATATTAAATTAGAAGAACGACAAATGAATCCAATATAGATGCAACATAGCATACCAGATCTTAGGGCATATGTTCCCTATATTCTTCTTCTTCAGCGTTCATTCTTACACTCTCCATATATTTCTCTTGTAGCCGGACAATGTTCCTACTAGATTTCCAGCAGGGTGCACTTTAGAGATACTAAATGCGTTGTGTCGCCGTTTTATTTGTGTTAATGTTCCAACAAATCCGTCTTCTACGGTGGTTTCTATATTAAAAAACAAATATGTAAACAGGAACACCAAAACTACACTATATAAAACTTTTATCATACCATCACTCTGCTATCAATGTCAATCGTGGACACATAGTAAACTTATTAGAACAGAAATGATAACATCAGGAAATTTACAAACGCATTGCTAATCCTTGACTAACTCAGAAGACTAACAAACACAATACCAATCCTGGATTACATCAGAAGACTAACAAACACAATGTCAATCCTGGATTACATCAGACGACTAACAAACACAATTCCAATCCTGGATTACATCAGAAGACTAACAAACACAATACCAATCCTGGATTACATCAGAAGACTAACAAAAACAATACCAATCCTGGATTACATCAGAAGACTAACAAACACAATACCAATCCTGGATTACATCAGAAGACTAACAAACACAATACCAATCCTGGATTACATCAGAAGACTAACAAACACAATACCAATCCTGGATTACATCAGAAGACTAACAAACACAATACCAATCCTGGATTACATCAGAAGACTAACAAACACAATACCAATCCTGGATTAGATCAGAAGACTAACAAACACAATGCCAATCCTGGATTACATCAGAAGACAACAGATTCAGTGGTTCTCACATGCTTCCTCCAGACTATCGCCAGATATCAAGATAAACAAAAGTAGGTAGATGTGCTAACAAAATAAAACATAAAACAACCTACCAACAAGAACGTATGCTTTCCGTATGGTACATGGATTCAATTGTGTGGAGTAAACGTCCTCTTCAAAGTAATGTGTCTCGTAGGCCGGCGTTCTCCGGCTTCGACGGTTAGGAACTATCCTATAATACCTACCATATATCTAGATTTTATGGACCTCCTGCACGATTAGCTTTTTGTATAGAATACGAAGAACATATTGGGATTGTGTGCCAGAGCTAGACCTTTCCGTCATCTCCGCAAATATCAGAGATGTGCAATAACACAAGTCGGACATTGATGTCATAGTCGCATGTATTGATGTCATAGTCGCATGTGATTGATGTCATCGTCGCCTGTGATTGATGTCATCGTCGCCTGTGATTGATGTCATCGTCGCCTGTGATTGGTGTCATCGTCGCCTGTGGTTGATGTCATCGTCGCCTGTGATTGATGTCATGGTCGCCTGTGGTTGACGACGATTATTGTTATTATTGTCATATATAAATGAAATTATTATTTATTGATAAGGTGGGCAATATACCAGAAATAAACATACAAGATAACGGCGAGGGTCCATCAATACTCACAGCAGAAGTAAGGGAGGCACTAAGACACATGAAATATGGCAAAGCCACAGGTCCAGACAATATCACATTAGAAGAATTAGCAGCTTTAGATGACTTTGGAGTTGAAATAATCACAAAATTGCTGAATGACATATATAACAGCGGAAACATACCCGATGACTTAATGAGATCCATATTCATAGCATTACCTAAGAAACCAGGGACCACCGAATGTGAAGAACACCGTTAAATCAGCCCTATGAGCCAAATAACCAAAATACTTCGCAGAATCATCATGAAGAGAGTGAGAAACGAAATAAAACCAGAAATAAGTCCAGAACAATGTGGATTTGTAGAAGGCAAAGGCACCAACAATGCGATTTATATATTGAGAACACTAATAGAGAGGTCTATAGAGGTAAAAACAGATCTGTACCTCTGTTTTATAGACTACACTAAAGCTTTTGACAAAGTTAAACATAGCGAAATTATACACATGCTAGAGAATCTGAACATTGACAGCAAGGATTTAAGAATAATCAAGAACATGTACTGGCAACAAACAGCAGCAATAAGAGTAGGAAAGCAATTTGGCCCTTTTCAACAAATAAAACAAGGAGTCAGACAGGGATGCGTGCTTTCACCAGACCTGTTCTCTCTATACAGTGAAAACATATTGCGTGCAATAGTAGATATCCCAGGAATATCAGTGGGAGGACATAACATAAATAATTTGAGATATGCGGATGACACTGTTCTGATTGCAAAAAGTGAGGAATACCTTCAAAACTTAATTAAAGTAGTAGTCACAGAAAGCAAAGAGAAAGGCCTCTTCCTAAATATCAAGAAAACAGAAGTAATGGTTATTTCAAAGAAAGAAAATAACACACCTTGCAAGATCATAGTGAATGATATAGTATTAAAACAGGTCCACCAATTCAAATATCTAGGTACAATTATTACAGCAGATGGAAGAAGTTCAACAGAAATAAGATGCAGAATAGGACAGGCAAAAACAACATTCAGAAAAATGAAAAATATACTGTGTAATATGACCTGTCATTAGAGGTGAGAAAGAGAGTTCTGCATTGCTATATAACCCCTATACTAACATATTGGTGCGAGTCTTGGACAATAAACAAACTGGAAAGTGGGAGATTGGAGGCAACGGAGATGTGGTTCTACAGAAGAATGCTGAGAATACCTTGGACTGTCAGAAAAACTAATGTAGAGGTGTTAAAAGAGTTAAATGCGAAACGGACCTTAATCAACAATATAAGAAAAAGGCAATCTTCTTTTTTTGGCCACTTCATGAGACAGGCAGGTTTACAGAACATAATCACAACAGGCAAGATTGAAGGCACCAGAGACAGAGGGCGACAACGTGAGAAAATATTAGACAGTTTGACAACCTGGCACGGCAAAGAAACAACAACGACTTTGATACATAATACTGTGGACAGAGAGCTGTGGAAAGCCATGACCGCCTACGCCACCCGGCATGGCACCTTATGATGATTATGATAAATGAAAGCAACTATTTTATCCATGACTCCCCGCTCCATCTTATAGTTATGTTGGTACTATCTTCATAATTCCCCGCTCCATCTTACAGTTGTGTTGGTACTATCTTCATAATTACCCGCTTACTCCAAAGAGGCAACACTGCACAGTCAAATACTCATTTTCGTGAAATATACATAATTCTCTGCTATCAGAATGGAATCACATTTTTCAAGCGTTTTATCTGTGTTGGCTGAATGAATATTTCATATGAAACAGATAAAGGGCGTGTGTTTATTGCTGATTTTTATATCTTGGTAACACGTGGAACATGTTTTTTATCTTGTTACTTATAACTGTTTTTTCCCACCAGTTTCTGAAATGAGATTTTATTTCTCCGCTGCTTAAGTTCATTCTTGATCAATCGTTCCTCTTCTACTCTGCGGCTTACAGGCACCACAGAGATAACTACACGCATGAGGATCAGGTATCTGTTGTTTGTTTTTTGCCATCGCTCTACCTCTTCTGTATTCAGAGATTGATCAACTGTGTTATCCATCCAGGGCCGTACATACGTGTTCTAGGGGGAGGGGATATTTACTTATAAGGGGAGCAACATAGCACAGTTAACGCATATGAGTGATTCCCTGATGTGTCATCTCTCACATGGCTAACATGTCATCTCTCACATGGCTAACATGTCATCTCTCACATGGCTAACATGTCATCTCTCATATGGCTAACATGTCATCTCTGCAGTTCTAAGATGGGAGTGTCGTATAGGTGATAAATATCCGCATGATGATGGTACAAAGGCCCCTCGTCAGCTTTCCACCTGATCAGCCAGCGAGCAAAAGTAATACCCTAGTAGATGAGATGGTTTTATAATGAGTCTTTCTTCTAGTGGAATGCCTACATCCATCATCATCAAGTGCAACAGATTACATCATCTCCTGTCGCTTGTCGTCGTGATGCACTCTGCTAGACTGTAGACTGTCTATTTCGCGATGTTACTTTCCCACTTGTATCTCTGTCTACCTCTTGCTGTCGTCCCCATGACTTTACCATCAAGTAGTCATGCTGAAGTCGGATTTATCAGTCCAAACACGCCGATATCGCAACCAAGGTGTAAACTATGACAACATATTCCGTTCTCCAGACTACATTATGCTGATCTGTAGTTTGAGAAGGAACGTAGAAAAAAAAGAATAATGTTTTCTAACTAAAGGTTTCTGTGTCTTTTTAATGACTGTGTCTGCAGTCTTATACACAATATTCATTGACTGTGTCTGCAGTCTTATACACAATATTCATTGACTGTGTCTGCAGTCTTATACACAATATTTATTTATATGGAGTAGTATGAATGACAGAAAACCGTTGTGACATCGCATGTGCTTGGCTGAAGGCCCAATTATCGCATCTCCGCTAGAAGCCAGCAACATATCGTACTTCACGCTCCTCGGCAGAAAGCACAATTTTTCCTAATCTAGTTATCACGTACCGAACACAGAAGAAAATAGAAGATCTAGTTATCACATACAGAAGAAAATAGAAGATCTAGTTATCACATACAGAAGAAAATAGAAGATCTAGTGGTTAGTTAGTGGCTCAGTTTATTATATCCAAGTAGAAAATTGAAAACATAACGGTGAAAGTTGTACTGTGAGCTTTTTCTGGATGCCGGAGAACATGTTCTTGTGTCGGTGTTGTCTATTGATTACGGAAGTTGAAGTTCTGCATTGAAGATCTCATTAAAACCCTCGAGGAACATCAGATCCACTTGTAAGGTGTTCCCTGGTGTTCAAATGGGATCAATTACCATCTCCACAAGAAGAGGTGGCTATAATGAATCCTCCACATTTCATGTCCCTTGCGAAAGCGGTAGATTCTACTGAAATATTTTATACATCACCACTGCTGTCTTCTTTATATCCTTGTTTTCTCTTGATTTATTATATTTTATTTCTCTATGATTTCTGCTTTATATCCTTGTTTTCTCTTGATTTATTATATTTTATTTCTCTATGATTTCTGCTATCTCCCGATTATATGAGAGGATTAATTGTTTCGTCGCTGGCAATTTTTATCTTTGTAATCCTAAGTTATCACAAAAATATACAGATGTAATAGCACATGAAGGGAGGCAACGGATACGAGAATAACTAATTGCTATAGTTTTGTTTTTTAAATTATGAAACATTGCTTTTTTCATGAAATACATCCCATTCTTATGTCGTGCTTTCAATATAAAAATGTGTGTCTCTTTGCCTGGTAGCTTTTAATCGATCGTGCTATTTAAATAAAAAATCTCAAACACCATGTGTAATCACGCAAAAACTACTAGAATATTCTCTTGTAGAATCTGGTGTTTTATTTCTTTGCTGTGTGTTTACATGACATTCCCTACCTCCGATTTGATCTTGATTGTGTTGTCATAATCACTTGTAGTTTGTGTTTCTGAAATCTTCTACTAGCTTCTTGTGTTGTCATAATCACTTGTAGTTTGTGTTTCTGAAATCTTCTGACAATCAGCTTTACTTGTGTGCTATCTATATTTATATATTACAACTACAATAAAGCTATAGGGACAATATGGTCTATATAAGACAGTATGATCTATATTTACAATGTGGTCTATATAAGACAATATGGTCTATATAAGACAATGTGGTCTATATAAGACAATGTGGTCTATATAAGACAATGTGGTCTATATAAGACAATGTGGTCTATATAAGACAATGTGGTCTATATAAGACAATATGGTCTATATAAGACAGTATGATCTATATTTACAATGTGGTCTATATAAGACAATGTGGTCTATATAAGACAGTATGATCTATATAAGACAATGTGGTCTATATTGACAATGTGGTCTATATTGACAATGTGGTCTATATAAGACAGTATGATCTATATAAGACAATGTGGTCTATATTGACAATGTGGTCTATATTGACAATGTGGTCTATATTGACAATGTAGTCTATATAAGACAATGTGGTCTATATAAGACAATGTGGTCTATATTGACAATGTAGTCTATATTTACAATGTGGTCTATATAAGACAATATGGTCTATATTGACAATGTGGTCTAAAATGAGATAATGTGAGAAATGAAGAGAACTGGTGGAAGAACATCTGTGCTGAAATACATTGAGAAACGAACTGGTTCGGTCACTTAATCAGAATGAACCAATATTGGCCAGCGGTGAGAGAATACAACATGAAAATGGGTACAGCAAGATACAAAGGAAGACCAAGAGGAAGGTGGAGTGAAGAGTTACAAACATTCTCAGATGTGACAATATTACTGCATATCAAACGTGTCATATCCCAAAAACTGATCGTTCTTCAATCCTGCGATGACTCACAGCATAATCAGAGAAAAAACAGATAGATATAGTGGTCTATATTGTAGACATTTGATATCACAAAGAACTGCCTTTGTCTCCGATCACGTTCTTTCGCTCTGCCTAGAACGTTCGTCATCAATACCACAGAAGATTGATCAGCGAGGTTGAGCTATATATATATATATATATATATATATATATATATATATATACTGTCTGGCTATGTGTTGGCGAGGTACAGATCGTGTCTGTGACGGCCAGGTTACCGGGTTCGAAATCCGCAACGCGAAATTATACATCCGGACCGTTCAGAAAGCATTGGTAAATTACTGAACGTAAATTCTTGCAAGTAAATGACTACAGCCAAACACGGATGAGTGCTTTGAGTGGTACTCTCAGCAGGCTGCGTGCCGCTTCGTTGAGAGTGATGAAGTACATATGGGAAACTGAGTACAGTGACGTCAATCTTCTACGAATTTTGAACTTTTTTTGAAGGATCTGTTGTTGGTTACTTTTGCCCACTGAAATACTACAATGGATAATCACACTTAGAGCACATCATACAAGAGACATTGCATGACTACAACACGTCTATATCGATCGGAAGTCGCCCTATTTGCAACTTGCGTTTCGCTGATGATATTGATCTTATAGCTGGGTCAGAACAATCATTGCAAGAATTAACATCAAAGTTAGAAAAAGTTACCAGCAAGTACGGAATGGAAATCAATTCAGATAAGAGCAAAATCTTGGTAAACAGCAGAGACACTGAAAACCAGATTAATATCATGATGAATGGACACAAGCTTGAAGAGGTGAATACCTTCAAATACCTCGGATCCAGTATATGCAGCGATGGTAAATGCAAAGCAGAACTAAAAATAAGCTGGATATGGCTTTAGCGTCCTTGTCAAGGCTAACTGTCATTTGGAAAAGCAACATCAGTGTTGGAGTGAAAATCAAACTGTATAGGTCGCTGGTGCTTTCTGTTGTGTTGTATGGTTGTGAGAGTTGGACACTCACTGCGGACATGGAGAGAAGATTACAGGTTTCGAGTATAAATGCTACAGAAGAATTCTACGAATTTCCTATAGGGAACATAAGACCAATGTGTACGTAAGAAATAAAGTAGAGATGTGTGCAGGTGTCCAGGAGCCATTGCTTTCAATAGTGAAACGACGAAAACTAGCATGGTTCGGACATGTATGCAGGCACGTTTCCTTGTCAAAAACAATACTGCAGGGAACTGTCGAGGGTGGAAGAAGCAGAAGAGGACAAATAAAGACATGGACAGACAACATCAAGGAATGGACAGGGCTAGATATTTCCACACTCATCCGCATCGCTGAGGATAGAATTCGCTGGAGGACTCTGTGTGCTGAAGCATCCAATGTGGTACCCCTACGACCCTGAAGGGTTATGGGTTTATTGATTGATTTGTTGGTTACATCATGCATATGATATGCTACCAATATACGCGCACACACGTACACACACGTACACGATTATAATCCAAAGTCGAAGGTGAATGGAACAGAAAACAACAATGGGCAGACATCATCGAGGTCTGGACAAGACAAGATTTTTCCACACACATCCCCGTTGTTGAAGATAGAAATCGCTGAAGAACTTTACGTTTTGATGCATCCAATGTGGTACCCCAAGGACTCGCACAGGTTACGGTTTATAGATATAATAGATAGATAGGTCTATTCCAGGGTCCCTCCACTCATTCACCATATTCTTGGTTGTAACTGGAAATATAAACTCGTATCAGATCTAACCAGGTCAATGAAACATATGGCTGGAATAAAAGTGGTTACGCCCTCCTGACTTCTTCACGCATAATCAAGCTTGTGTTTATGACATTAATACCTGTAGACTGTATCAGTTATGCAGGGGGGTTAGCAGGAGATGCTACGTAAGCGTGCGGCGGTGACGTTATCTTCTTATAACATATGCTTCTCTAGTTGCAATTTGCCAAGAGGTCAACATAAAAAGGTGCATATATCGAGTTGTGTTTAAGCATTTATGTAGCAGTTCGTGTTCATCTTTTGTTCGGTTTTAGTGTGAAGATGTGAGGGATATGTGGTTTTAGTGTGAAGATGTGAGGGATATGTGGTTTTAGTGTGAAGATGTGAGGGATATGTGGTTTTAGTGAACAGATAGTTAACTATATAAACTAACTTGTGGTTTACTAGGCGTGTGTTCTCTACACCAACTCTACGACAATGTAACATGGACAACCTATATGAATCAGGAGAGACGAATAAACAGCTTACAAGTGCGGTACATATGTCTAATTCCTATGTGGCAGGACAAAGTTACCCACACCGATGGCTGGACAAACTACCGTGGCAGGGCAAAGTTACTAACACCGATGGCTGGGACACACTAAGGTAGCAGGATAAAGTCACTAACAGTGATGGCTGGAAAACATTAGGAAGATGGAAATTTTAAAATTCCGAACGATCTACTTCATGGAGAATTGCATTCTCGGGGGAAAATATCTCAGGATCGACCTCAACTTCAGTACATAGAAGGCGTGCAGAAATGATATGCGTGATACAGGCATGTATACGCAATCATGGGAACAGGGTGCCATTGATCATGTTACATGGTAGGGAAGGTGAGGAGTGGTATGAAGACAAAGGAGGAAGTGATATCAGTTCAAGCGATACACTTTTAAGAAGATATACAACAGCACAGGATGGTACAAGCGGGCTATGGCTAAGATTGGTCTTGTGAGTCACTTCCAGGCCAAGGATTGTAAATTATATTTCGTATAGCACAACACTAATATTATCATCTGGAGAGACGGAAAATGTTCCTACGCACGCCGAGTGTCCGTACAGTAGTTACGCAATTTGAACGCCTGATTGTATTCACAGTTCCTCATTTGTATTTCAAAAATTATGCAATATCTGTCTAGACTGCAAGAAGCCTGTCGATATTGCGATGCGTGTTTTCATACAACTCTGCAAACATTGTAAATAATTCCAATGCTGTTTTATTTATACATGTATAGTTTACATTGCCAGGCTTGCGGATATGTTTCTAATCAGTTTCTCTGAGCGTGCTGCGATGTTACCTTCAAATCTGCTATAGGTAATCGTTTTTCTAGTTCAATGTTTAGTGCTTCCCAGCAGTAATTGTATAAATTATCCGCCTTGTATAATTTGATGGTAACCTAGACAACACAGGCAGAGATTTGAGGAGTCAGTAGAACAACTATCCAGGAGGGTATGACCGTGGCTATTGCAGGCAGAGATTTGAGGAGATTTGAACATGGCGGGATTTCTCTGTCGATATTTCTAAAGTGGCACCCCTAGAACAGTGAGACATTGTGGGATTTCTCTGTCGATATTTCTAAAGTGGCACCCCTAGAACAGTGAGACATTGTGGGATTTCTCTGTCGATATTTCTAAAGTGGCACCCCTACAATCCCGAACGGATATTGGTATGGTGATAATGACTTTTAAATATCAATCAACAATTTGACTGAATTGTTGTTTTGTTTTAAGCCGTGAAATACAACCTCTGACGTTTAGATTTTATGTTGACCTGGCCTCACTTCCGTCCGCAAATAATTTTTAACAACTTTTCCTTTTTTTTACGGAATAATATAGAAATGTTTTAGCTTTGTAGCTGTAATCTCACCTACCTGGGGACATCAATCACTGAATGCTGATTTTTACATTTACGCTTCAGAATCTTTGGGGTAATTGCTTCCGGGCGCACGTCCTGTTTCCTGGCCGAATGTTGCAAAGTACAAATTGGTCCCCATAGGAAGCGCTCATTTTGAGAAGGGGTTAATTTGGTCTAATTGCCAAATGTCGTTTTCTGTTGAATGTCTGTCTG